>PVJL010000760.1:238813-344397 GCA_004026885.1 Lyroderma lyra | reverse complement strand
TTGAAGGTAAATCTGAGACCCCTAAGAGGTCAGGAAGCTGACACATAGGATAAAGGGCCAGCGGACATTAACAACACAGGTTTGGGGCCCCTGGGCCTGAGCATGTCCCACCCTGCCAGAGGCTCTGGAGACAGATCCCCAGCAAATCCTGTTTTTCACCTGCACTTAGATTCCAGCACGAGTCCCTCTAATTACAGCTATCTTTTCTCCAAGCACATGTCTTAATTTTTTCTCGAAGAATATTCTCCTGGGAAACAAGTGCCCTCTGGTGGCCACCTGTGTGCTATGCCAACGCCCACCCGGGGGAAGAATAACAGCAAAGTCCTCTTTCCAGAAGAGAGAAGGATCCCCAGGGGCCTGCGTCACCACCCCAAGCCCTGAATCCAGGTCCTCTTCCATGGGGTGGTGGGGAGAAAAGATGGCTCCTCAGAGGCCCTTACACGCCTCTGACTTCAGGATAACATTCACATTCTCAGTCTTCACTGACTCCACATTTTATTTTCTTTATCACTGTGAGATAGGCTCTATGCTGCTGCTGGTCTCCAGCTCCATGCTGCCCCCAGCAAGTGTGCTCTCTTCTCTTGGCACTTTCTGTGTTCAGGGAGGGTTCACTTAGCTAGAAAATTACTGCCAGGAAGTCTTGGCAGGGTCAGGACCCATGGTTATGGCCTAAGAAATAGCCACGTTCTAAGAGAACAATGGCCTGGGATTAAACCTGCAGTTAATATCCCTTATTTTCAGTTATAACTGGCTTGCATTCTTTCCCTTAGAAACTTCCTACCTGCCCTGAGGACATCAGATTCCAGTCAACATCAAAATAAGTTCTGGGAACAAAGTTTCAGGTTTGTTAACCATAGAAACAGAGCTTTGGTCAACCTAAGCTAACATCTTGGCCTCAGTTGTGTTTTAGCTCCGAACTCATGAAAGCGGAACGGCTCACAGACTGCAGCTGGGAACCAGACTGAGCAATGCCATGACTGACGTCAGGACCTGAAGCCATGATCAATTGCTCCCTGCCTTAGCCCTGACCAATCAGTAGAGCCCATGACCCCAATTCCCTAGTAACAGTGACTGATGATTTTCCCCTATGTAAGGCTAGCTACCAGAGCCCATCCTTGCAGCTGTCCTTTTCAGACTCTGCCCGCTCTCCCTTGAGTGTATTTCAATAAACTGCTTCTCTTCTTCCAACTTTGTCTGTGAATTCTTTCACAACCTGCAAGCAGCAGCAGCAGCCATAACGGCTCGATTTACTTTCTGTGGGGGCTCAGCACCCTCCTTACAGCTTCCTCACTTTCCCCCACCTCCACTCTCACTTATCCAAAGCCAATGAGCTCCACCTCCTTCCTGACTCGCAAGGTCCCTCCCTGTGTCCTGTTGCTGGGGCCCTCCACTTTGGTTCAGGATTTCTCACCCAGAACTCTTTGAACAGCCGCTTCTTGTCCCTCAGGCTTCCCCACTATCCTTCCCTGATTCACCTGGTGGCAATTCTTTCTGATCCTCTTATCAGCCACCCCCCCACACCCTCCACAGTCTGTAGGACAAGGCCAATGCCTTCAGTAGGTTCTAGATCAAGCTTGTAAGACCCTAGGCTCACAGGCCACATGAGGCCCAACACAAATTCCCATTTTTGCGATTTTTTTCCTTTTTTTAGCTCATCAGCTACGGTTAGTGTTAGTGTATTTTATGTGTGGCCCAAGACAATTCTTCTTCCTTTGTGGCCCAGAGAAGCCAAAATATTGGATACCCCTGCTCTAAGTTCTTTAAGAACTGTCCCCTCCTTTCCACTTGGGTCCCTCACAACCACCCCCATGAGCCGCTTTTAGGGCTCAGAAGTAGTTCCTTGAAAGTGAGCTGTACTCACTACCTGACTTCTGAGGGTTCGTTCCTCTCCATAGAAAGTGCCAACCCCCACTCCACCCCAAACTCCCCCTTTCCAGTAACCTGAGCCTTCAAGCTCCAGCAGCTTAAACCTCTGTTGGGAAGTGTCCCCTCTCCATCCCCTCCAGCCTTCCCCATCTCTCCCTTGTCCCCCAAGCCCCACCTACACGCCACAGATTCTCCCAGCAATTATCACTGGTGATGCTTCCATTATTAGAAAGAATGTTCTGTGAGATAGTATTTGGCAGATGTGAGCCCTCTGAGGGTAGGAATTGTGGGATCACATTTCAAGCACTGGGTTTGCACCAGTGGGCAATGAATAAACATTTGTTGAATGAATAAATGCAGAAACAGGGATGTGCAGCCAAGGATTAAACTACACAAAACAGGAGGAGATAGGGGAGAAATTTTTCAGATTTAAGGGAGGAAAGTATTTAAAATAGTGAATGGGTGGGTGTAGGCATCACAGACCATGGAAACTGTGACAAGTGAGAGGCTTAAGTAGCCTGCAGCTTATGGAGGGGTGGGATGGTCACAGCTGGAGCTTGAGTGCTTGTGGGGGAGAAAGGACATGAGGAGGCAGGGGAGCTGGGGGCCTCACTGAAAAGCAACTGATGTTCTGAACCAACGGTTTTCCTCTTCAGCCTGTCAGCCATTGTTTTGAGTAGAAGATGGGCATGTGTAAATCATTAAATCAGAAAAGGCATGTTTCTTTTTCCACAGAAAATAAATCTGATAGATTAATGAGGAAGTTTGGGGGCTTTTTTTTTTTTTTTTTCTTTTAACAAGGGGAATCCCTTCTCCAAACAAAATATACAGGGCACTGCAATACATAATGCAGATTTGAAAGCCAAGTTTTTCTTTGCTAGGAAGTGGCAGGGAAGAGCCAGGAGCCCTCCTGGGGTAGTTCACTGTTTGAAAAACACAGCTGTAGGCCAGCCACCTCCCCCACCACTCACAGGTGGTCCTCCCTGCATCATCTCCTCCATAGTTCATCTCATAGTAGGCCCTTATGATCTCTTCCAAACTGCTGTCTCCAGCTCTACCCTTGTCACTCTCTAATCAACTTTCCACTCTGGAGCCAGGGTTATCTTTTTAAAATGTAAATGTAAACCTTTCCATTGCTTCCCATTGTCCTTGAGATAAAGTTCAAGTTCCAGAATGTGGCTCCCCAGCCTTCTCTGCTACTTGTTCTCTGCCACATATTGGGGCTTCCTTTCCACTTCAGAGCCTTTGTATAGGGCCAGTCCTTATGCCCAGAGCACTCTCTCCCACATCCTAAGGACTTAGGCTTCTGGACACTTCCTCAGCGATCCCCCATCAGATTCCCTTCTTAAACACTCTCAAAAGCATTCCAACTTTTTCTTTGCAGCATATATTCATTCTACATGTACTGAGGGGTCCCCAAACCAGGCCCTAGATGGTACTAGAGAAATGGAAAGGCAGAGTCCCTATTCTTTTGAGTTTACTGTCACTCGGGCTGATTTATCCTGATTAAATAATCACAGAAACAAAAGTAAGTATGGGGCACTTGAGAGGTGGGTATCAACAGGGCAGTCTGGGCAGACTTTTTCAGGGCAAGGGCTACTTCTCATTTTCTCCAAGTGTCATAGTCCTCTAGCTATTCATTTTATTATATAACGTAATAATCGAAGTGTCTTCTTTAAACAAGTCTGCTGCAAATTATAGAATCCAACAGCACACATAGGTGTTTCTAGTTATAGCATGATTTTTTTTACTTTACAATATTTTTATTCTGATTTTACATTAGTAGTATGAAAAATTACTAATAAACATTGAATACATTGAAAGTAAAAGCTTGACAAATTACAATCACATTTATTGGTTTGCAATGTAGTCATTAGCTTAATATATCCTATAGCTAATACATGGGACCATGGCAAAGAGCATGATTTTTTTTAATTAGGAAAGGGGGTGCTAGTAATAGTAATGTTAATAATGGAATAATGTGGTATCTGCTATGACACTCTTTTCTTAATTCAGGCAGTCACCCCAAAATTGCTTGGTAGTCCACCAATGGACTGCAATAGACATCTTCTTGCCCAGCCCTGAGTTAAGGTATCTGAGGGTAGAACTTTCCTGGGAAGGGTGGGTGTTAGCTGAGTGAAATGGGTATAGAAGTGGGGAGGGCATTCCAGCATTCTCCAAGGAAGCACTGGATAATGTTTGGATCTGGCAAATTATTACTCATAGACTCTCAGTAGTTGCTGAATGAATGAGCAAAAACTGATTTGCCTCAAAGCAGACCAGAACTCAGACCTTTCAATTCACAGCACAGGGCTCTTTCCCTCCCCTACTGCTTCTTCAGAACTTTGGAGAGCATGCCTAAGTGAATGGAGGGAAGGATTTGGTTAAATTATGTTTTACCTTTTGCTCCATTTAACAATTGAAGAATGGCCCCAAACATAATATGAAATCACATTCAACACTTCAGTCAAACTTTAAAAAGGGAAAATGAACAATGGTTCTCTGACATGTCTGACATCAAGTTTTTATTCCACTATTTGGACCTGTTGGTGGAAATGCTTCAGTATGTTAATCCTCTTGGGCCCATCCCATTCAGGAAATGTCTGCACAGGCAAGGAGGGAGGACATTTCATTCCTTTATTTGACCATGAAACAAATATTGATTGTATATTTACAATGCATATGCATACAAAAAGTTCAAAATTGGGGAGCTCCCTGGTGGTGTAGTGGCTTAAGACTTCAGCGCTGGTGCTGTCAACACCGCGGCCCAGGTTCGACTCCCAGCCAGGGAACTACCCACATACTAAAAAAAAAAAAAAAAAAAAAAGAAAAGAAAAAAAAAGTTCAAAATTGAGTTTTTTCTTTGAAGATCATAGAATTAGATGCTTTTAAAAAATTAAACATATAAAAGTATATATATGTATGTACTTCAAGACTAATTATGTTGCATTATTTGTGTAATACAAACCTTTGAAAGCAAAAGCTTTTTACAGGAACATTAAATTTAATTAATTTAATGGTAGGCCCTAAGCATATGTAGTGGTCATAAACTCCACCAGACACCTTAAACGAATACCCAATTGAAGTAAGCAGTGTTTTCTCTAAACATGCTGTCTGAAGACAAGTTTTCTTGCAGCCTGATTGCTGTACCTATGCCCCTCTTACAAAATCAGTCATTCTAGGAGTAGTCACTGGTGCAGGGGATATAAAAGTAAATATGGTCACTTATAAAATGGCGATAATTCCTCTCACAGAGTTGTAAGGAATAAATGAATTAATAAAGCACTTGGAACAGTATCTGACACATAAGCACTATATAAGTATTAGCTATTATTAAGTTTATGACATTGCTATCTAGGAGCTTCCAATTAGGTAAGAAAAAGATAGAAGACCAGGAAATGATTCTCAGAAAATATGGTAAGAGCTAAAATGGAGGTGAGCAAAGAATGCAGAGCCCGTAGTCCAGGCCATATTGTAGTGTTCAAGTCTTCTGCGGTCAGCATTTCGTGGCCAGCACAGCCTGCACGGTCTCCGATGGCCTACTTGGCATGAGCGTTAGCGCTCTGGAATTGAGACTGGGTGTTGGGGGCGGGGCAACGCCCAGTCCTTGGATCATTCCGTTCTTTTCCTCGTTATAAAATTGGGGTGTGGAGGCCCGAGGCAGAAGAGAGTGGCCCACAGTACTGTACGGTTATAAGTCGAGCCAAAGCTGGTTTCGGCTTGGCCTCCAGCCTCCAGGGTCCCTGAGCGAGTGGGGTGCCGTGTGACGCCCGGGAGGGGCGCGATGCAGCAAAAGCCCAACGAGAGTAGGAGGTGACTGGCCTGCTGCGAGGAGTGGAAACTACGCTTCCCAGCATGCAACCGGCAAGAGCGACCTTTAGTTCTCGACCGGCGTCTCGCAAGTCTTCTTGGGAGTTTTCATTGACCTCTGAGCCTCCGCTCATTCTGATCAGCTCAGGTCTCCCCCTAGGCCCCGCCCCTTTCTGCAGCGGGTGACCTAGCAGAGTCCCGCGAGCTGCTTCCTCCTTCCCACTCTCATTGGTCTAACCTAGCTGCCATTCGGGAGCAAGAAGAAGAAGGTGCTTACTGATTGGTGGATTCCGTTTGGCGCCAACTAGGAAAGGGGGGGCGGGGCAGCGGCGGTGTCCTGTGAGCAGCTATTACCGCGAAAGGCCTTCTCTCCGCAGCGACAGCCTGGGCGGGAGGTGAAAGTCGGCTCGGGAGGTGAAAATCGGCTTGGTTCTTTAAGATCCCGGGCTGGGCAAAGGGGTCAGAGAAAAGCAAAGAGAGTGTGAGCCCAGGCTGTTGCCTCTTGGACTCTGGCCGCTCTCCCTTCCCGATCTGCTGCGTTTGTTTGGATTTAATCAGGTTGCGGGCGCAGGCCCGCCCGCTGGCCTCGCGGGGAGAGGGGGAAGTACCCGTGTATGTGGCTGGCGCCTGCCGAGTCCAGACACCCGCCCGTCCGCGCCGCCCTCCCGCGGCAGCCGCGTCCCTAAACCGCGGGGTCGTGTTTGTGTTTGACCCGCGGGCGTCGGCACGGGGCGCGCGGCCGAGGCCAGTGGTGGCGGGGCGGGCGCGGTAGAAGCGGAGAAAGAGGGAGCGGGAGCCCTGGGAGGTCGGGCGCAGCCATGGAACTGGGCCCGGAGCCCCCACACCGCCGCCGCCTGCTCTTCGCCTGCAGCCCCCCTCCCGTGCCGCAGCCCGTCGTGAAGTCGCTGTTCGGCCCTTCAGCCGCCGGGGGCTTGTCGCCTGTCACCAACCTGACGGTCACTATGGATCAGCTGCAGGGGCTGGGCAGGTGAGAAGGGGCAGGTGAGCGGGGCCTCAGACTGCTGACCTCCCTGACGGTTCTCGGGGTGATCAGGCCCGGAGAAGGGCCAGACCCCTCCGCCACTTGGGGGCAGCCCCGCCTGGCTGGGCTCACCATGTGCTGCCTCCCCCCAGGCGGAATGTTGGGCGGGAGAGGCCGTTCGGACACTCCACGGCCGCCCTCACTCCCGAGCCAGGCCTGGTAGAGGCTGGGTGCGGCCTCAGCTCCCCACCTTCGCCACCCCTTTTCAGATTTCCCTGTACTCTTCTTCTATCCCTATCCCAGGACCCTCTTTGATATCTACCACCACGGGAGAAAGCCCTCCTGGAGGATCACTTCCACCCTTTACTGAACTACCTCGCAGGATCGTAGTTTCCTGTGAGCTTTGTCCTTCTCAACAAAGGGAGGTGGCATTTTCTATCCTGGGCTTTGTGCAAAATCGTCGCAATCCCTCCCCCTGCACATTTCTGATGTCCACCCGGATGCATCCCTAAGGCCAGGCCATTTTACTCAGCTTTCCATATTCAGAAGCTCCCTGGACTTTTCCCACAGTGTTTGTGGTGAAGTTGCTTTCTCTTCCATCTTGGACGTCCCATTTTGTAAGTAAGCACATGTTGTGTAGGTTTTCCAACCTCTGAAAACAAGACCTTGTCCTATTTGTTTTTCATCGCTGTACAGCTCATCTCAGGAAATGCTCCAACTGTTCCTCATTGTCATCCTCTCCTACAATGTGACCCAGACTGTGCCCACCCACCCACTCCTTTCTCATCCTTTATGCATAAGTGCTAGCTAACTGGCTGTTCTGGGTGGCAAAGGTGTTCTGTGGTGTGGTCTAGAAGTAATGATGGTTGATGGTAGCCTGGCTACTTGTTAACCTCATGATCTGTCTCCTGTATGTAACCTTTTAGTTATGTCCTAGAAATACAGAGAGAATTATTTCTCTTGGTTTCAGTGAGTATGAACAGCCTCTGGAGATGAAAAACAACAGCTTACAGAGAATGGGCTCCTCTGAGTCAACAGATTCAGGTATTTTAAGTCCAAATTTATCATGTGTCTGCCATGGGGGGAACAATACTTGGCATTTGCTGAAACATGTGCTTTCACCTGGGAAATTTTGTGGCAGTGTGGCAAGGGAGAACACGAGTCAGGTGTTACACCTAACTTCCTGTCAGGTTATCCAGACGTCAGGGAGGAAAGGTGTATGCTAGGCAGGCACTGGTGGGTCTGGGCAGCGCCAAGGAGTGCCTCCACCTGCTGCCTTGAGTGAGATGGGCACCTCACTTGATTGTTGAAGGCAATAAATACTTGCCTTACTTGTTCATGTGACATAATTGTATTTCTCAAATTCCCAAATTATGTATATGATCTGACAAGAGAAAATACTTGAAATAAAACTATTTCAGAAAACTGGTACTTCCAATTCTTTCCATGGTTGGAACTCACAGAAAGTTACTGGATAACCTTTATCTGAATAGCCAAGCAATCATGAGAAGTTTCCCTTTAATTTCCTCTCTTCTCAAATCCTATTTTCCTTGATGGTATTTACAAGTAGGAAAGGAGGATTAGTAGATACACAATGAAATATTAAGATGTGCAAATATTAAGTTTTTGACACACAGAGACTCAACTTCAGTGGTGACAGACTATACAAGCAACGAGTCTTTGTTGACTGGCTTTTCTTTAAATAACAAAATGGTGTTTCATGTATTATTTCCTGAGAGATGTCTTTATTTCCCACAGGCTTCTGTCTGGATTCTCCTGGGCCCTTGGACAGTAAAGAAAAGTATATACTCTATGCTTTTAAATGTTTGTGCTTGGAAAAAACATGTATTAATTTTTTGAATGAAATTTGTTGCGCTCTGGACTGGAGCTCTGGATTTAGCTGTCCCTAGTAAAACTGGATCTTATAAACAGTCTGGTATCTTTTGAGAATGAGTAGTGTGTATCAACAGTTTTCAGAACTTTCCTTTCTTTATTTTAGCTGTAATTTGGTGTTCTGAGTCTCACCCAAGCCCATGCCACACCCTCTGACATCATAGCCTTAGCAGAATATGAGTGTTTTAAGAGAAGACCTGAGTTTGCTTTTTTCACCTTGAAGCCCAGTGTTGGGGGTGCTGGTGAGAACAGCTATTTTTCCATCTTGCCTTAAATGGAAATGTTTGACCACTTTCCAAACTCTGGGTTAGACACTGTGTCTTGTGATATAACTACCCTTTTACTTGCTTTTTCCTCATTATTACCTTCTGATTTCATTGCAGCCTTGAAAATCCCATGAAGAGTATAATTTCCCTACCTGTAAGTTAGTTCCCTTTTTATTTTGAACTGATACCTATTTGCCCCTTAGCTGCCAGTGTGACCTGGATAATAGACCTTAATTTAGACAATGAAGACTGCTTTTCCTTACTCAGAAGGGCTCAAACACTTCTAAAGCTTCAGGAGTTCCCTGGTGGTGTAGTGGCTTAAGGCTTCGGCGCTGGCGCTGTCAGCGCTGCGGCCTGGGTTCGATTCCCAGCCCGGGAACTACCCACATACCAAAAAGCAAAAATAAATAAATAAATAAATAAAGCTTCAGTAACTGCTTCTCCCACCATCTCTAATTATCAGAGTTTTAGCCCAGGAGGGGTCCTTTTTTGCAAATGACGTTATCATGGGGAGGGGTTGGCAACCCTAAATCCCTGCTGGGGGTTGTGGACCTTGCGGGATTAGGTATAAAGCCATGTAGTAGGAACTTACATCCTATGTTATGGCAAGGTGAAGCCCCGCCACATGTACTGCAGTGTGTGAGGAGCTAGACATCCCCACTATCACTTTTTTTTTTTTTTTCTGATTTGCCATTGGGTTTTCATTTATGTACCCTAATTCCTTTTTTCACTTTGATAGCAGAAGCTCTTGGGGTGTAGCCCAGCTCTGAAGAGGAGTCACTCTGATTCTCTTGACCATGATGTCTTTCAGCTGATGGATCAGGATGAGAACAAGGAAAATGTGAGTGCGGCATTGGTGTCCTAACCTAGGGCAGAGATGAAGCCCACAAGAGTCAGTGGCTCACAGAGAAGTGGCTGGGCTACTTTCTGGGAGACTAAACTTTCACCAAAGTTATGATGGTCTTTGGAGTCAGAGAAACTTGGATTTGAACCCTGCTGCTTACTAGCTGTGTGGCGTTGGCAAGTTCTTTTTTTGTTTTTGGTTCCTTCCTTTCTTTGTAAAATAAGAGTAGCAATACCTTGTAGGGCTGTTGTGAGAATTAAATGAGAAAATATAGATAAAGCATTTCAAATGGTTCTGGCAGTTATGAGTGGCATAGATGGTAGCTCTTAGGAGTAATTATAACCATGAATAGTTTATCTGTAAGGGTCTGCATAGAAAGTACCCAGTCTTGGCGTATAAATACTCTGATAATGAGTGTTACCTCACTGAATGCTTAATAATGAGTACTTAAGTGGATATTTTAGGGTAGGGATATTATGAGTGCTTTTAAACTTTAAGTAAATGGAATCATACAGTGTCTATTCTATCCTATCACTTTTTATTTCTTTCAGCATAATGTGAGATTCATTCATGTTGAATAAGTCAGTAGTTTTGTTTTTTCCATTGCTTTTAGTATGGAATACGATAATTTTAAGTGGAAAAAATAATGTCCTATTGGAAGGAAGAAGGCAGAAAATACAAAGCTCTCGAAGAAATCTAGAGTGAAAAGTTCTAGCTCCCGTTCACTCAGTTTTGTATACCTGGCAGATATGCACATGTTTGTTAGGAAATGCAGTGTGGTGAGAGAGAAAGTACTGCTGTAGAAGTAATAATAGCTGTTGATAGTCTTTGAAATCCTTTGTTACACAGATTCAGTGTTGAAGATAGATCAGAAATGGGTAAACCCTTAGTTTGGAGGCAGTTACAAAAGTGATCAGTGCCTGCTCCCTTGTCTTGCACCTGAGCTATAGCTGAGGCCCCAGAGCTGGTTTCCGTGGACAGCAGAAGATGTCCCGACTATACTGTCTTGCAGGAAGCCTTTGAGTTTAAGAAGCCAATAAGACCTGCATCTCGTAGCTGCCTGCACTCTCATGGACTTGAGGAGGGTAAAGATCTCTTCACACAGAGGCAGAACTCTGCCCCAGCTCAGATGGTATGTGCTCTGGCTTTCATAGGGAAGTTCCTGGTGGGAAGAGAATTAAAACACCCTCTTTAACCTAAAGTTGACACTACAGTAGCTCTTGCTGTCTTTACCTTGACTTTGTCTTTTGAAACTAGATGGTCACATTTTTGGTGTTTTATTGTGTCTGGAAAGTGGACAGGGAGAAGCAGAGTGAGAGGTGTTATGTTTGAAATATTGGACTTGAGCAAGGAATATTTGACCAGGTTGATTCTGGGGAAGTAATCTGCAGGCATCCTGGGCGATTCTTCCACATGGATCATGGGATTATGTGTCTTAAAACTTGTTCTTTCACAGTGTAACCTAAGAGGTACTTGCCAGAATAATTTTTGGAGAGAGCACTTGGCTTATTCCAAAGGTGGTTTATTAAGAACTATTGTGGATTTCAGTGTACCCACTGCCTATAGGCTACTTGATAGTATTTGAGTCCACTCACCCCAGGGTTATTTATTTGCCAGACAGATTGTCATTACTTATAAAGTTTCCTACTGGTGATCTGACAGCTATAGGCTAGAGAGGCCCAACTTGAGCAAAATGACCACATTTGGTCTCCAGGTTTTCCTGGGAACTTATATCTAAAAATGTAATTGGCTAGACTGACTTGTAGTCTAAGATATGGGTTTAGCCAGTATTGCTGTCAATTGGATGTTTTCTTGTCTTTATTCTTCATAAGCCTGTTGTAAACCCCATTGTACAGATTGGGAAAGTGTTGCCAAAGGACACAGATAAATAGAAGACCAGGAATTAACAACCTCCTGATTCCCAAGTACACAGTAAGCTGCTGAGAGCTGGATAGCTACACTGAGTATGTTTAGTGTACATGTGCTGGAAGGCAGCCTTTCTTGTGATCACTTGGCCATCATCCCTAAGTTGTAGCTCCTGAAGGTGCAATCTGAAAGAAAGCCAGTTCTAATCTCACCACTTTGGCTTTTGATTGTCAGAGTGTATTTCTTTTGCATCTTTGCTTTTAGTCTCCAAGTGCCATCTATCTTTCCTCAAAATGACTTCTTGGTGTAGGAATTGTAGAGAAAGAATTAAGTCCTGTCCAGAGGTTTGTCTGTCATTTTCTAGAGCACATCTGCACCTAGGGATCCGAGGCCCTAGGTCACAGAAGCTGTTATTATAGCATGGTGTGATCATTCAGAAGGTGTTACTCATGATAGGGTTACTTCCCCTAGGTTCTGTTGGCAGAAACACTGCCAATGTGCCCAGTGGGTGCTTAGGTGTACTTGTGGAGGATCAGAGAGCCCAGAATTTGTTTTATGATGTGATGAAAGCTAGCTCCTGAACCAGAGGAAGCCAGCTGCAGAGAGCATTCCTAGGTCAGTGATCTGCCCAGAAAACCAAAGGGCCACCTGAGAATTAATGCAGTCATACCCCAAAGGGATTTGGATCTTAAGGATATTTGTACGACTTAACGCTGGGGCCACCTTGTTACTGTGGGGAAAAAATATATCTCTGGACTTTTTCCTGGCTTTGGAAAAGCATGTAGAAAAGAACTAAAGTATCAGCAATGCTTATATTAGTAGTGTTTATCACTAGAGCTTCGGTTCCCAAGCAGCTCCAAAGCAGCAGTACACGTACCCCAGCAGGTACATGCTGGGCTGTTCATGGGTACACAAAAAATAATCAGTCCTGGCAAAAAAAAAAAAAAAAAACAAGTAAAGTAAAAATGTGCAAAACATAAGTTATGGAATGATAAATGTTAAGTTTGAATCACCATTAATGAAGGCACTTCACAATTAGACATTAGCAAGTAATGATTGGCGAAGGTGTGGCTTGAACCCTTCCCCCAAATTGCTCTTCTATCAGTCCTTACACACAATTTTAGACTAATCTATTTGCAAAGTTTCTAGAACTTTCCCAAACATATAAATATATCTGTAGCCAGACTGATTAGTTTAGTTATTGACTGAGTAAAAGTGTGTTATCTTTAATCATGATTCTTTTCAAGTAGTTTTTTTATTTAATGTTTAAATACTTGATCATCATTATCATTTAACTGTTATGAATATTGTAAAATTAAATCTGTGGTTTTCTTTCCTAACTTATTACCTCATTTCCACTATTTTACATTAAGATAGGCACTGAGCAAAAGTGTCAATATTTAAAAACAACTGTTTTAAAAACAAGGGGTATAACTTATAGAAATGGGTTTAAAAGAGGTGCACAAGCACAAAAACGTTGGGAACCACTGTTCTAGAGGGTAGATTTATTGAGTGGTTTAAATTTTCTATACTAAATACATACTAATTCTATAATGGGGGTTTCCCCAAAAATCAAGATAGGGTTGCCTAATGAGATATCCCCATTTTTACTCCAGGAATGGCCTCTCCTAGAGAGAGTATAGTGGGGAGAAAAGCTTGGGCTTTGGAGTCAAACAGCTGAGCTGTGTGATCTTGGTAACCTGGATTAAGCATGAATTTTCTGAATTGTCCAAGAAAAGGATTGCCCTTAGTGTGTTGTGAGGCTTAGATAGGAATATATGTGTAAAGATTATATCATAGTGTCTGGCACAAAGTAATTCCTCAATTAAAAACTGAGCAGCTGTCATTTAACTCCCAAGTCTAAAGAACTCAGATAGATTTTAGATTTTTCTAGAACCAGGCCACCCTTTATTTCCCTCTGTCAGAGCTGGGGTTACACACACATTCTCTAGGCCATTTTTTGGCCTCCACAGACAACTTGTATCTTACCCTTCCTCATTTCAGCAGATTATCATACGAGGTCAGATAATTAATTTTGTGAACTCATCCTAGAAAAAGTGATATGTACCTCATTGCTGAATATCACTGCAGCCACCTTTGAAGTACTCCCCTTGGGAAGCTATGCACCGATGCCAGCGCCTAGTCCACCCTTCAAAGCAATTTTGGGACTCCTTGAAATGGCCATCAGAGCAGTCTTGGTACCCAAAATCTGACAATTAAGTTTGTGAACTTGCCACTGTGCGTTTACATTGGCAAGGTTATGACACCTTACTGAGTTGTTTGTGCAGTGCTGCCAACATAAATGCACAGTGGAAAATTGGCATACTTAATTGTCAGATTTTGGGCACGATGACAGCTCTGATGGCCATTCCATAAAAAGAGTTCTAAAATTGCTTTGAAGGGTGGACTAGGGGTGCTGGTGTTGATGCATAGCTTCCCAAGGGGAGTACTTCGATGGTGATCATAGTGATATTCAGCAATGAGGTTATATAGCACTTTTTCTAGGATGAATTCGTGAAATTAATTGTCCAACCTAATATTGTCACAACCCTCATGTTGATCTGTGTTTACCGATTACAATCCTCTGATTCAACAAAGCTTGTTTTTCACAAGAGGCTATCTCCAGATCCCACTGCAAGGTGACTTGCCTCTGAGAAGAGTTCGTATGTGTTTCCTCATAAAAACTACTGACTCCTCCAAGGAAATCAAAGCTGATCTTTTATTAACAAGCCATGAATTCTCTCTTGTAGCTTTCCTTAAATGAAAATAGTGGATCAGGGAATTTCATTCCTCTTTTTATGCCCCAATCACCTGTGACTGCCACTTTGTCTGATGAGGATGATGGCTTCATGGACCTTCTCGATGGAGAGAATCTGAAGGTACTGTGTGTTTTCCTATCTGTTCCACTCACTATGTCTGGGGAAGTCATGGGAAAAAATATAGCAATTCCCCCCAGACTCAAGTTGGCTCATATTTTTATTTATTTGATGAGAATTTATTGAGACTGTGCTTCTAGCCTGATTAAATCATATGCAGGACTTCAAAAGAGGATGTCCATATGATCCTTCTTACCCTGTAGGAGCTCACAGTCTGTTTTTGTGCAAGAGAATGAAACAAGAACAGAGGGCCAGCAGCTACATGGCATAAAGCTGTAGAGCCTGAGGATACCTCCCCCCATGCAGGATAAGGGGCTGCTTTTAGCTATGTTCAGATAACTGAACTATAAAGTGTGATTCTCCTTTGCTCTTAAAATGTTGGGAAGACGGGCAGACATTAGATGCTTCCTTTTCCAGGCCTGTCTGGTATTCTTCAGGCAAAAGCACCCCTAAACTAATGCTATTCTCTCCATTGGATCTTTGTAACACGTTTTTCTCTTTCCTTAGAATGATGAAGAGACCCCGTCCTGCATGGCAAGCCTCTGGACAGCTCCCCTTGTCATGAGAAAAACTACAAATCTTGTAAGTAGTTCTGGTGTGTGTGGAGGGAGCCTTTGAGTATTTGGGCCCCAGAACAGACTTAAATGGAAAACTAATCCTTCTACTCACATCACCACAGGAATAAAAAAAAATTGCTTCGTTTGAGAGTCTGTTTTTAAGGGCTCTAGGCCTTGACTGGTCACTGGGGTTTTCTGGTGTTAATGCATATTATTTTTCCAAGTTTTTCGCCCTTACTGGTATGAAGAAATCTGGGTAATATTTATGTATAGTTTTTGTAACTAGTTCATCCATCCATTCTTGGTCAGTTAATGTCCTTTCTGTACAACTCTGACCGCTATTAACTTAGGCTTTAAGATCACTGGATAATATCTGGAACATATGTGATAAACTGAGTTTAAGAGATTCACTTACTCTTAAACTATATAAGATGTGGTATTGGCTTAGATTTTAAGTGACAGCTTCACGCTTTTAGCTGACAAGAGGAACATGATCTTTTTTTTTTTTTTTTTTTGCTTAAAACTACTGTTTGTTTAACTCACAAATTTGTGTATTGCAATATGGGCTGGGCTCAGCTCTGCAGTTCCTCTGCTGTTCTTGGCCGAGCTCACTCACATGTGTGCAGGTAGCTTACATTAGCTAAGTGACTTTGCCTTTGGTGATTGGCTAGCTATTGGTTGAGGTCTTATGAAGCCTGCCAAGTTGATTTTTAGGTAGAATGTTGGAAGTGTCA
Source organism: Lyroderma lyra (assembly GCA_004026885.1). Classification (NCBI taxonomy): domain Eukaryota; kingdom Metazoa; phylum Chordata; class Mammalia; order Chiroptera; family Megadermatidae; genus Lyroderma; species Lyroderma lyra. The sequence goes on along the minus strand of PVJL010000760.1, from coordinate 328,703 downwards.
TTAGGCTTCTTTTATTTCCTTGGGCTCTGATGGAAGAATAGTAACTCGGGAGGCATCAGATATGTACAAGGAGACTGAGTTGTGTGGCTTTAGGGTGAGGACTGGAGGGAAAGTTGCCATTTTCCCTCAGTAGAATCCTCCTTCAGTGCAACCAACAAGATAGTGCCATCTTGCCTGTGTTCAAGATGAACATGATCTTAAGCAGCTTGAAGAGAAGGACTTCCACCACAGGATCACTTACCCTGCCTCAGCTCAGCCTGTGGCCTTGCCACAGACACAGACTTTCTTTCTCAGGGATGTTCACTGGAGAACCCTGGCCCGGAACCAAAAAGGGGATGCTAGCCCTGCCCTGTTCTAAAGGGATGGAGAGAAAGTGCTGGATCACCATGTTTTATTTTCCATGGTTGAGAGAATGTGGAGAGACCAGAGTACATTCAGAGAACAATTACTAGAAAAGAGACTCAAAACCATGATAGGTACTATGGATGACAAGTAGAACAGAAAGGCTTCATTTGAAGAGGAATTAATTAGTCTTGTTCTTTAGTGCAGACAGGGAACAGCATGTTTTGGATTACAGCACTTCAGCAGAGCTGAAAGAGCCAGCAGGGTTCCTGGTAGCTCTTTGGTTTTGAGCCAGAACAAGAGTTAAGGTATGGGAAGTCAGAGTGCTACACATGTATGGGCAGGAGGCTAGGCGGTCCTCCAGGAAAGGGTGCTGCAGAAGGTGAACCAAGTACAGCTGGAGGTTCGTCACAAGTGGTGGCACCTTAGCATTCCAAGCTGTGGCTATAGGTACAGGTAGCATGGGATGTGGCCCTGGATGAGGCAGAGTTCACATGCTGGGGCCTTAGTTAGTCTCAAAATACAGCCTGTCCCTTAGGAGCCGCTGAGGGCACACGCCCATGTGGGCGTGCTTAGCTCCTTGGACTGCTGTTTGCAGGGTGGGAAGCTGGCTGTCTTCTGTCCCTGGGTCTCTGGCTCTCATCTGTCTAACTCTTGTTTTGCCATTTTGTCCATGTTTTTCAATATTTGCACATAAATTCTGTCAAATATGTAGAACACTGCTTTATCTGTTTTCTACTCAAAGATTCTGTTTACTTCTAGGTATTCCCCACATGGAGTTTAGGATTATTTTGGAGCATAAGGGTACTGAAAGTATTACCTATAGATAATTGATGTTTTATATTTTTTTTATATGTTTTTCCATTTCTCCTCTATAGACTTAGCCACACAGTTCTTGCATAGTCCCTCTAAGCTTAGGACAGACATTTGCATTTCTCTTGCTTAATGTAAATTGAAATTGCCCTTGACTCAGCCATTTGGTTGTAAATGCTAATAGCTGGAGCATAGGCTTGGATGACTCTACTTCGGGTGTTTCAGAGTCCTAAAGTGACCAACAGGAAGTCTGCTTCAGCACCTTTGCAGAGTGGAGCCCTGCTCTGGACCTCACAGTTTACCTGGCTCTGAGAGTTGTCTCATTATGAGAAGTCACAGCCAGCTTGCTGTGACGACCAACATTGACTTCAGCCAGGAATTCGTGGGGTCGCTAGATGAACTCTTACCCTGTGCTTCCACATTGAGACTTCGCTTCTAGTCAGTATCTTTAGTTATTTGTATAGCCTGTGTTTTGTCTTCTTGCCCTAAATGAAGTTTGTCCCCACTGTCACCCTCAGTTACAACTGTTTAGTTAAGCCCTGGTATTAAAACTTCACACTTACAGCAGTAAGACAACAGGAAGTGGGTTATTTTTCCATTACGGAGCACCCAGTTGTGAAGCACACAGCAGCTTATCTTGTGAGAGTGATCTTGTTAAACTTAGGCATATATAATAGCTATGTGTCTCCCATTTTTAATGTAGACACTACAAAGGCAGGAGTGTCCATCAGCCCTGGAAAGAACCTGAGTGCTGTGAGCAAGTCAGGGGGATCCCCCAGACAGGGTATGTTCGAGTTAGAGCTCAGGGCATGTGAGGACTTGTTAGAGACAGGATGTTCTTTCTTGTGAAAGTACATTGATTTGAAGAAAAAGCAGGTAGTCCAGTGGAGCTGGAGACGGGCATATGTGGTGGATAGGGGCAAGACTGATGGGTAAGACTTGTCTCCCAGTTCTAAGCGGTTTGGACTTGATGTCCCAAGAACTCTAGGATTCCCAGAGTATGATTGTGTTAACTGGAAGGGTGGAGGAATCAGTTACAAACCTGCTGCTGAAGAGCCTGCTGTGACCACTCAGAAAAGTGCTGAAGACTCTGGATCATGTGGAGAGCAGGGAATAGATGGAAGAATTCTTCGTAAATCAGAGTTACTGATATTTGGGTGGGATAGAGGTAGAGGAGGAGAAGCCATGAGACTGACCCCAAGATTGCAGTTTGAGAGACACTCTTAAGGTAGTTCCCTTGATTTTTTTGGGTGTTTTGGGTATGTGTGTGGGTCAGTGTTTAAGTGCCTGGAGAGTAGAGAGCCTGCTGTGTCCTCTCTTCTCCGTAGCGTCTGCTGTAGTATAGATGTGCCCTCAGTACTGCCACCGTAGCTGGGTCCAACCAGCCAAAGGTTGAGTGGAATGATAGGACTGAAGGACCTGGGTTTTAGACCCCACCTCAGCTACGTGCAGGCCTTGTGAGATGCATTTCATCTATCTGCAAGTTTCCTAATCCATGAAACAAGGAGCATCAATTAGGAGGGACCACAGTTGTTTGAAAAACGTCCTTTAAATCTGAAACATAAGATTCTTCTCGTTCATTTATATTCCATAGCACCTATCATAACATTTCACAATGATAACTCACAGAATGTTTATATTTTTTCATGGAAAGTACTCACCCTATTAATATAATATAGACTCATGTTTCCAGCAGAGATACTTTCAATCGGAAAGTCAGAAGCAAGGCTGTGCCTACACAGGTACACCTCCTCATTTGTTATACAAATTTATAGGGAAAATTTTGTAATGTCACAGTACAAATTCAGAGTACACAGCCTTAGCTATACACATAAATCGGTCACTACATTTTTAACTATCAGTGCCCCTGAACTGTAAATACGGGATACATGAACTTTAGTCTAAGGCCACTTAGAAATCATCGTAGATTAATGTGCGTATCTTTGAAGACAGCTACCCCAATGCAGATATTATGACTTAAGTTTACTAGGTCCTTTTGAAAGACAAAATTCTATCCACTTTGTGAATACTTGGGAAATGGCCATCATTGTGATAAACTGGAGTCCTGAGGGATTCACGGTGGGGTTTTCCTCCCATAGGCAGTTATCACAGACTCAGCGCTGCAGGGGCTGTGTTGGACTTGTAGTTTCTGCCCTTGAGTAGCTCAAGCAAGTTGCTAGTGATAACACAGGGGCAGAGGAAGCCAAAGATGACACCCTGGCAGGTGACAGTTATTTGACTCTTAGGATCCTGTATAGACAGGAAGCTTTTTGAGCACATGGATGGTCTTCCTCATCTCCGCATACTGTCAGCTCAGTACATGTTTGTGGAGCCCCAGCTACTTAGTGTCTATTAGGTGCCAGGCCCTGCAGGAGCTGGTGGGACTAGGTGAATGGGCAGTGTGTTTCCTAATTTAGGGCAGATCTTAAACCATCCCAAGAAACCCTTGGTCCCTTCTCTTTATGACGCAAGCAGGCAGGTATTAATGAAAGATGGCTTTTTTTCCTCCCAAGGGCAATCGAGGCAGGGTGTTCGACTCCCCTTCTCCATGTAACTCCACCATGAGGTCAACGTTGAAAAGACCTGACCGATCTCAAGAGGAGTCCCCACCTGGAAACACGAAGCGGAGGAAGAGCACTGCTTGGGCCAGTCCCGGCGAGGCAGCCAGTCCGGAGAAGCCCCAGGAGGTTGGTTGTACACGTCCTTCTGCTGGAGGAGAGCGCTGCCGAATTTCTCAGGCTAGTTTCCATTGGGTTCTTCTTATTTGCTGGGACTTGCTTTTTGTTTTTCATTTGTTTCAAGCAAGTTTGTAATTGCCTCTTGAAGCATTTTTATGATGATTGCTTTAAAATCCTCCTCAGATGATTCCAGCATCTGTGTTGTGCTCTTGGCTTCCATTGATTGTCTTTTCCTGGTTCTTGGTATGACAAGTGATTTTTCTGTTGTACCTCTATATTTTGGGTATCATGAGACTGGTCTACCTAAATCTTCTGCTTTAGCAGACCTCCTCAGATACTGTGGGAAGGTTCCCCAGCACAGCCTCCCTTAGCACAATGCATAGAGCAGAAACAGCCTCATTAAGCTCCCTGCTAGGCCTCCATTGGCACCATCCCAGTGGAGCAGAGGTTGGGCTCTTAATAACTCCTGGACAAGGGCAGACATCTAAGCGTATGGCACATCGAGTAGGGCCATGATATTCCCCTTGGTGTTGGCTGGAGTAGAGTGTGTATTATCTGAAAGTTTTATCTTTTGTTAGGCTGTCCTTTTCGTAATCTTGGCTCAAGCCAGCAGGCTTTTCTTAGGGCTTTTTGTTTCTTTGGGTTTGCTGTGTTGTTATAATATCTCCAGCTTCATGAATTTTATGTTAATCTCATTTGTTTTTAACCTGCTTCCCTGATCTATTTAGATCTTTAAGTTTCCTACTACTTTAGGTTTCTCTTGTACCTTTGTAGTATTTTTCCTTGTCACTTAGTTCTAGATGTTTTAGTTCCTTTATTTCTGTTTATTTAATTCAGACCTCTTGTAGCCTAATAAAATTTTTATAAAGTCTTCACCTGTACTCCAAAAAATATGTATCCTCTTTGGTGTTAAGTTCAATATGTCTAATTCTATCTAATTGCCCAAGTTAATGAATGGCATTGCTAATAGTTGTGTGGTTTGTTTTCATGTTATTTTGAAATTTTCTCTACTGATATATCATAAACATCCCTATAGGTCAGTACACAAATGTAAATTATTTTTCAAAAGCTGTGTGAGAGTCCTTATTAGCGGCTATGCTATTTTTCTGTTGATTAACAATTAGATTGTTTCCTTTTTTTTTTTCTTTCTTTTTTTTTTTTTATTTTTTATGTGAGTAGTTCCCTGGCTGGGAATCGAACCCAGGCCTCAGTGTTGACAGCGCAGAAGCCTAGCCACTACATCACCAGGGAACTCCTGTTTCCAATTTTTTAACACTATAAACAGCTACGATGTTCACCAGCTTGCAGGTCTACTTTGAGGGGAATAAGTGGGGTTGCTCAGGTAAATATTACATACATTCACTGTATCTATTCTCTAAAAGGAGTCAGCAGTGCACGTGCCTACCAGAAACAGGAATTGATGCATTTCTTCAAAATCTCCCCAGCACTGAATGTTATCTGTCCTAGGAAGTCTTACTGTTTTGATGTGTGAAAAGTGGTGCCTGGTGTCTGTTTCTTTTTTTTTCTTTCTTTTTTTTTTTTTTTAAATGTGGGTAGTTCCCTGGCTGGAAATCGAACCCAGGCCGCAGCGTTGACAGTGCTAAAGCCTTAGCCACTACACCACCAGGGAACTCCCTGGTGTCTATTTCTTGATTCCAGGGGAAATTCAGGTCTCTTCATTTCTTACTGACCATTAGCTGTTTCTTTGGATGCATGGCTGTCTTTAAAGAGTTGTGATTCTCTGGGCTTAAGTCCTCTGCTCCTTTGCAGTACTTAATTCTATTTATTCTGTGAACTAAGACCTTCAGAACATTATTGTATCCCAGATATGATACTCCATTTTTGTGAATTAGTTTATGTGTTTGGCCTATGTTCATAGATTTTTTTATTTCCTTCATTATACTGTCCTTATAGTAGATTATGGTATTAAGCATTACAAAACTGAAAAACTGCCCATGTTTTCTATAGCGTGAAAAGGTTTGAGTAAATATCAGTTGTCTTAAAAGGATAACTAGATCACACCCATGAAAGCATCTAAGCCTGGTGCCTTATATTGTGTAATCTTCTCTAGGTACCTAATACTCGATGAACATTTTATTTTTTCTAATTAAAAGTGGAAATTGTCTCAGTAAAAAAAAAAAAAAGTGGAATTCTAGGTTAAAGGCTGCAACATTTATGAAACTTTGCATTGTATACATATCAATGAATTGCCTTTCAGAAAGCTTTATTTCCGGGGGTTCCCTGATGGTGTAGAGGCTTAAGGCTTCGGCACTGGTGCTGTCAGCGCTGCGGCCTGGATTCGATTCTCAGACAGGGAGCTACCCACATACCAAAAAGCAAAAAAAAAAAAAAAAAAAAACCCCAAAAAAAAGAAAGCTTTATTTCCTTTTACTCTTGCCATACTTCTGGGGTTTACCGTTTTTATTTTCTTAACATCATCCCCAATTGTCTCCTAAATACCTTTTTGTTCAAGTCTGGATCCAGATGAGGCGTGTACTTTGTAGTTGCTTGATAGGTCTCTTATAATTTGAGTTCCTGTGCTCCATTTGTTTGTTTGTTCCCCTCTTGCAGTATATTTGTTAAAGAATTCAAGTCCATTGTCATAGAGGTTTCCACAGTCCTGTGGGGTCTTCCAACCTTGTCTTCTATCCCCTATACAACCCGTAAAGCTAGACTCTTGAAAGGCTTGTTAAGATTTGGGCTCCATTTCTTTGGCAAGAATATTTCATGGGTGAGTTTGTTTGCTTTGATCAAGGCACAATGTGCTAGGCAGCCACTGATGATTGTTGCCAAATTCATTACTTCACTTAACCAGGGTTTCCAAAAGGTGATACTGCAGTTCCATTGTTCTCCATTTATTAGTAGAATGTTCCTGTAAAGAGAAGCTTATCCACATCAAACTCTTGGGAAAGACAAGATGGATACTAGATCACTTTAATTGCCAGTTTTCCAAATAATGCTGTGCCTAGCATCTTAACAAAGTTGGCACAGACTTGTGGGTTGTGTTTTCTCAATAAAAATTATGAACTCATGAATTAAAGCCTTTGATGCTGTTTTATATATTGCAGTTTTTATCCTTTTTAATGCCCAAATTAATCCCTGACTACCTCTCAGGTTGGCTCCTGAGGTTTTGTTTTCAAAATCAAACTCGTTGAAGTGTTTTACCAAACATACTGAAAAGCATGCAAGTAAGTGTATACTTGGTAAATTTTTGCAACATGAAAACCCCCACCCTCCATAAATACCAACTGTGATCAAGAAAGAGCATTAGCAGCAGCCCAGAGCCCCTCTGTAACACTGACCTGACCTCAGACACTGTCACTGAGTTTTGCTTTTTATGTCTGGATTCTCTTGCTCAGCATTGTCTGTTTGAGAATCATCTGTTGTATATATTCATTGCTGTGTAGTATTTTGTTCCTTGAACAGATTATTGATTATCTATTCTACTATTGATTGACATTTGGGTAGTTGTTCACAGGGTTTGGGTGCTATGAATAAAGCTGCTGTAAACTTTTGTGGTATTTTTGTAAGCATACCCTTTCATTTCTCATGGAAATGCTGGTCTTGGGTTAGTTGTGTGTTTAACTTTAGTGCATGCTGCCAAATAGTTTTCTAAAGTGGCTGTGCTCACAACAGTGTATGAGAGTTCCATTTTTTCCACATCCTTACTAATATCTGGTGTTGTCCATTCCTTTAATTTTAACCATTCTGGTGAGTGTATGATATCTGGTCTTAATTTGCATTTCTCTGATAGTCATTTTTCTTGGTCCTACCCTTTCCTTTGTTATTTGTCCAAGTTTTTTACCAATTTTTTTTATTGGGTTGTCAATTTTGTGGGAGTATTATATATATTCAAAAATGAAATTTTTATTGGATGAATGTATATCTTCCCACTCAGCCTTGCCTTTTCTCTTACTTAATATTGTTCTTTTGATGAACATAATTTCTTGATTTTTAAATACATTTTATTTATGTTTAGTGCTTAAGCCATTCTTACCACCTCACAATTGGCCCTTTTGACATACTGTTACAGGTCTGATACCTTCCTTGTCCCAACCCTAGAGTCAACCACTTCAAAAAGTCCTGGTTTCTTTTAGTGGAAAATAGTAATTAGGGACCAATAGTAATTAAGAGTGCTCATGGCACTCCTAGAGCTTCTCAGTGAATTGAGCTAATACTTTTTTAGACTTAGCCTTACTTGTAATTCCCCCTTTTTAAACAAGGAAGGTGGGAGTTCCCTGGTGGTGTAGTGGCTTAAGGCTTCGGCGCTGGCTCTGTCAGCGCTGTGGCCTGGGTTCGATGCCCAGCCAGGGAACTACCCACATACAAAAAATAAAAAAATAAAAGAGGAAGGACAACTTAGTTTCAGAGAAGTTCAGTTAGACACTGAAATAATAGTAGACCTAGTTAGGAACCCATTTTTTTCACTCTAGATTCAATCAGATATGAAAATATGTATTTGCTAAATATGGACATTAATATTTTAGTTTCCTCCTTGTGACATGTTCCAGGTAAATGTTTTCAAAAGTCCTGTTCAGAACCCTGGTCTCATTTTCCACCTTTGATTTGTTACAGAGTCTACATCAGTCTTTATCCCTCGTACCTTCCCCAAAAGGGACCATTGAGAACATTTTGGATAATGATCCAAGGGATCTTATAGGAGACTTCTCCAAGGTAATTGCAAACATATGCAAGCCTCTGGCTAGGTGTTTCAGGGCTGGTAGGGGTTTCCTAGAACCCTCTTAGCCTGCCTCCCTCCCTGAGGTGGCTCCTGGGGTACCCCCAAAAGGACACAGTTTGAAATTTTTAAAGATAAGGAAACAAACTCATGTTCAGATGTATCTTGGTCTCTGTGGGACTATAGACCTTACTGGTGCTGATCAGAGGTTTTTAAATAGGAAGCTGCTCATCAGCCACCTTGACTTCAATCCAAATGTCAGGCTTTTAGGGAATTGTGTTACTGATTATAAAAATAACAATGCAGAAAAGTATAAATAAGCAGAAATAAACCTGTAGCCTCACTGCAAGTCTGTATATCAGCAGGTTATCTTAGAAGGTCCAGGGTTGAGATTGGATTTCTCCATTGTCCAGAGAAGCAGGGCTTTTGAGGGAAAAAGCTCCCCAGGGATGTCCTGAAGCACATCTGCTGATGGCCTGATAGATTTGCTATAGGGAGGAATTGGCCACTTTTGAGCAGTGGTGAAACATAGGGGTGGGATGGGCGATGTGTCAGTAGCAGCTTGTTTAGCCACATATGGTTTACTTGAAAGTTATAAGACTGATCGTTTATTTGTTAATTTAGCTAACATTTACAGAAGCACTATTATGTGTTAGGCAAAGATTCCAAAAATGAGACCCCATTCCTTCCTTCAAAAAACTTCACATGTGGTAAGCCCTGTCTAACTACATGGACATGAACCTCATGTGGCACACAGTACATTGAAGTTGATGTCAGTGCAGTGTGAGCAGGCTCGGAGAAATAAAGGGGCTTTGTCTCAGCTGGCAGGTTGGGTCTGGTCTGATGATATTCAGCCAGAGGGGTTTGGAGTAACAGGGAGGCATAAGTAGGTTAAAAAATAGGAGACATTTCAAGTCCAAAGGGAGGAGCAAGCAAAGACCTGGGTGTGTCCTCACTCGTGGACCCTTCCACTGGAATTGAAGCTGTTGGTTATGTTTGTCATAATCACCCCACACATGGCCATATGCCCATCTTCCTCCTCAAGGCCCCGTCTCATCTTTCCCATCTCCAATGCCTAGCACTATGCTGGGTGAAGTAGGTGCCCAGCAAATAAGTGAAGTGCCTTTCTTACTTATTTCTCACTGCTCTTCACAGCCTGCCTCCTGAGATGAGGATTCCTGACAAAAGCAGGAGGAAAGGAAATGACCTGAGGTTTCTGTATTCAGATCTAGCAGGTTACTGGCTTTAACATCTGAAAGTTCATGCAAAAATTAAATCCCTGAATATTAATGAAGTGCCTAGACGCATAACTAGCATGAACTATTGATTAGATTAATGTTTGTTTGTTTTTTTGAAGCTGCCTCTTACCAAGCAGAGGTAGGTGGTATGAATGTTGCATTTATAGGCTTTTGGATCTGCTAAGTGTCTCTCTCTTTTTTTTAAGGGTTATCTCTTTCATACAGTTGCTGGGAAGCATCAGGATTTAAAATACATCTCTCCAGAAATTGTAAGTCATGCTTTTGGAACCAGCATCACATAGAGTGTTTGAATCTGACTGTTCCTGGCAACCAAAGCTCATACTCTGGGGACTTCTCTTCACAGATGGCATCCGTTCTGAATGGCAAGTTTGCCAGCCTCATTAAAGAGTTTGTTATCATCGACTGCCGGTACCCATACGAATATGAGGGAGGCCACATCAAGGTATGGATTCCTGAAGCTTGCTGGTGAGCCCTGCTGTCATGGGAGGCATAGAAGAAGCCCTAGATGGCAGCTGTGACTTTTAAAAGGAGAGTGGTGACACCTAGCTGCTTATTAACTCACATACTGGTTATGAGAAGTGAGAGACCACTGTGGGAAAGGCACTGGACTCCTGGTGCACTGAAAGAATGTCCCTGGTCCACACTACTCTCTGCCACATTGTACAGCAGATACTCCTATCCTGGCCCTCACGCTACCACCAGCAAGGCCATGTTGAAGTGCTACCCACTGATTTCTAAGCCCGGCCTGAACACCTCAGGCAACATGGTTGAGTTAGGCTGCCTCGGGGAGAGGGGTGTTGGGACACACTTTCCCAGGAAGAATGTAACTGCTTGTCCATTTTCATCTTTTAACCAAAAAAGTAGTGTTAAAATATGGTAAGAAGGTAATTTTAAATACAGTGTTTGTGTTTGCCTCTGTCTTATGGCTTTTGAACGTCTCCAAGTTCACAAATAGCACTCAACAGAGTTTGTAGTCATGACAGGATTTGAGGTGCCCATTTAAAGATCCCTCTCCCAGAATCATCACTGCACCTGTGGGGCGTGCAGCGGCCAAGAGTCTGCAGTGCTTTCACAGGGTGCAGTGAACTTGCACATGGAGGAGGAGGTGGAAGACTTCTTACTCAAGAAGCCCATTGTGCCTGCTGACGGCAAGCGCGTCATCGTGGTGTTCCACTGCGAGTTTTCTTCCGAGCGAGGCCCGCGCATGTGAGTGCTACATGGAACCGGGGCTTTGGTGGGGCATGTCCTCGGAGCGTCCCCCCCGCGCATCTCACTCTACTCCCATGCCTTAGCCTGCACACGTGACATGTAAATACAGTTTTGTGAAAGTGTAAATTCATGTGTGACATGTTTTTTCAAGTTCTTTATCTAGCAGTCACTTTGTGTCACGAGCAGCTTCCTTGAGTGTTGTTTCTAGGCTTGACTTAACAGTTTCAGTTGAGAAACTTTGGACTTTGGGCTTCTCCATTCAAGCTGTGCAGAGCCCACCAGGGATCTGGTCTCTGCGTCACCGCCCCACTCCCGAGTTACTCTTTGCCACTATTGGGCATGGCTCACTGTTTAACCTTCCTTTATAATACTGAGTGGAACTCTGGCTCTTCCAGTTTACCCCACTGTCCTTAGTTCTACCTGTGGGGCTCCTGTTCTCAGGTGACATCCTTCAAGGACACTGTGGTTGCTCTCTACACAAATGCCAGAAAAGTGTGAACTCTCACTGAAACTTGATGAATCCATGTTTGCAAAGGGAGTGGATTGTATACTTTCACATTATTGCCCCATTAGAGGTGAGAAGAAATGTCCTCTTGTTAGCACAAATTTCTGTTAGGGCTTTGGTATCTAAGGTCCTGTTATACTGCCCAAAGTATAATGACAATAAAATAACACTGAAAAGACTTATATTCTGATAATCTAACAGCATCCTTCACACTCTCCCTAACGGTAAAAGGATGGTGCTAAAAATGTGGTCAGGAGTGACTAATGAGTTGAAAACCTAGGGGAGGAGCCAGACAACTGCTCAGCTGTCATCCCTGTCCCTTGAGAAAGGACTGCATGCCTGGAATGTGTCAGGTACTGTTGAGGCAGTGAAGGTACAGTAGTGAGCAGGACAAACAGGCACCTGCTGCAGATATGTTCCAGTAGGGAGACATAAGATGATCGTGACAAGTGCTGGCCGATGGTCAGTGAGACGTCAGGGAGGAGCACAGCTTCATCTAGGATGGTCCAAGAGAGACTTCCCCAGGGCCTTGCTCTTGTGCCACCTTTTTATTTGGAACATTTCAAAGCTCAAAAAAAGGCTTTCCCTGCATGTGCTTGACTTGCTATTTTGCCCCATTTGCACATACACAACTCCAGCAGGGACTTGGTATATGTGGCTGACTCCCCAGGTCCTTTAGCAGCCATCTCCTAAGGATGAGGACTTGCCCTGTACTAGTTCAAAGCCATGCTCCTATGAAGAGGTGGGCTTCGAGCAAGATCTAATTTCCATTCTCGAGTGGAATTATTCACTCTACACACACCTACTGTCACCTCTCATGTGCCAAACACTGCCTCAGGTACTGGGGAGAATGGCAGTGGACAAAACAGACAAATCCCTGCCTTCAAGGGAACTTACATTTCAGAGTAGGCAGGAGGCAGCCGACATCATAAACATGTATTCATTATGTTAGAAGGTGCTTCTGAGAAAAATAATATTAGAGGTGGGAGCTCCTGAGCAGCTTGGAGGAACAGGAAGCAGGCCATAGTGGCTGGAGTGGAGCAGAGCATGCAGGGAGTGGGACTGACAAGGTATAGGCCACGGCAAAGACTTTGGCTTTTGTACCAAGGGTTGGACTAAGGACCAGCTGGGTAAGGACTTTAGGGAAGAATATTTGGTATGCAGTCCAGGCGTAGGATGCAGGCAGGTGCCTTGAGGCAGAGGCAGGCTGGGCTGGTGGAGAAGCCACAGGAAGAAAGGGAGAGATGGGGAAGGAGGCTGGGGATGTGGCAAGGCTGGAGGATGAGTAAGAAGCTGGCTGGAGGCTATCACTGCAGATGACATGCTGGTGGTTGCAGGGAGGGTGCCAGGAAGGTGTCAGATGCTAAGGCTGTTTAACTTGGAGAAGGAAATTTGGGGAAGAGACCGGCTACCTTTTAACAGAAGGCAGTGACACTGGCTCTGACACTGTTAAAGATCACACCTGGCCAGGAACTCACAAGTCTGCGCTGATCATTTCTGGGAACGCATGCAGAGTTGTACTCCCGCCACGAGCGCTGCTTTCACTGTGGTCTTTGGCGCGGTTCTGTGTTGGAAGAGCTCACCTTGCTGTGTCCTCCTTTCCAGGTGCCGCTATGTGAGGGAGCGAGATCGGCTTGGTAACGAGTACCCCAAACTCCACTACCCCGAGCTGTATGTCCTGAAGGGCGGATACAAGGAGTTCTTCCTGAAATGCCAGGTAAGAGGGGCTCTCGGGAGAGCCCAGGTCGGACAATTGGATCTGTCTGGTGCTCATGTCTATTTTCTGCCAGCAGTCAGTCTGGCACCAGAGGGGTCCTGGGGCTTAGGGAGCAGGATGTCAAGGGAGGCGTATGTGCCCTGACCTCACCCGCCCTTGTTCCCCAGTCTCACTGTGAACCCCCCAGCTACCGGCCCATGCATCACGAGGACTTTAAAGAAGACCTGAAGAAGTTCCGCACCAAGAGCCGGACCTGGGCTGGGGAGAAGAGCAAGAGGGAGATGTACAGCCGCCTGAAGAAGCTCTGAGGATGGCGGCAGCCGGAGCCGCCCCACCCCCTGCTGCAAAGAAGCTGAGTGAAGGCACCGGCTGTGTGACATTTGGAAAGAGGGCCTGGGGCTTCCTGCCTTAAACCTACCTGCCACACTCCCAGGATTGGAATCCAGAACATCCTGCTGGCCACAGCTCTTCCATTCCTGCTTCGGGACCAGCTGGCAAGGTTGTCACACGCCACAGCACAGTTCTGACATTCTGGTGGCTATCTCCATAGTTGGAAGAACCACCTGGGGCATCCTTGAGTGCTAGTTCCTCAGGAGGGGATGGGTAGGAGAGTGGGGGTGGAGAGAAATAACCGACAGACATGCTGCTGGCCAAATACCAAAGACTGCCTGGGAAGGAAGTGGTCTTTGTGGGGTAACCCATGCCTTTAATTTATTCAACCTCATCAATCACTTTATTATTATTTTTTTAACTCTTGGAGACTTAGTTTAACTGCTTCATAGATTCACAGTACTGCCATTCTAGGTAGGGTTTTATCATCCCAAGGACTACCTCTGCTTTTAATTAAAAAAGGGGAGGGGGAGAAGAGGCAGACTTATTGTGGGACAGAACGAGTGGCTCTGTCACCCCCAGGAGGCGCTGTGGTTCTGGGGCTGCTGCTATTTAACGCCAAGGACTGAGACGCTGGTGGTCGCAGGCACTGGGCTCCCGGGCATAAGCTATACCCCTCAGGCCTACCTCGAAGGCCATTGAGATCTACTTGGGGGGTGACCTGCTTGTCCTTGCCCTGTTCTCTGTGATGGTGGCTGGTATAGGAGTCACAGTCAGGAAAGCACTTCTGGCAGCTTCCATTGGGCCACCCCCAGGTCACTGCTGGGATGTGGTAGTGTAGGTATCCCAGACTAGAGGTGGCAGGAATGGGTGGGGGCCGTGGGGTTGGGGAGGGGAGCATACACTGAGTGTCTTCCTTTTATTACTCTGATACTCTGATAGTTTTTAATTTTCTAAAAATAGTTGTTTTATGAGTCAAGGAGTATCAAATCAGTGTTGGCTGGCCCATCCAAGGGTGAACAGAGGGCCTAGGAGCCCTGGACTTTAAAAGAAGGGAGTGGGTGCTGGCATAGAGATGTGTTTCTCAGGAGGCAGCATGGTCGTGGGTTTTGAAAGCAAAACTCGTGAGTTTATCGTGTTTTGATTTAAGAGACAGGGTGTGATGGATCATCACCAGTTAGCTGCCTCCTCATGTGACCCCATGGAAGTAGTGTCTCAAAGGAACACCCCTGATCCGAGGAGCTGGGGCTGACTTGATTGATTGTGGGCAGGCCTGCTTGTCCCTGCTTGTCCCCACCCTCAGCCGCCATGTGCAGCCAAGTTTGTCTTTGACATAGGAGTCAGCTCCCCTCTTGCCGTGGCTTCCTGTTCTAGGACAGGGAGGAAACCAGTGATGCTGGAGAATACTAGGTGCTGTGTTAATGGGTTTGAGTTGCATTTGGCTATAAGACAATCTTGTTAGAAAAAGTATGTGGGGCCCAGAGGAACAGGAGGGGCGAGGGAGACCTTTCCCCCACACACACTGAGACACATCTCAGTTGGTCTGTAATCTTGTTTGTGGGGATTTGTTTGTTAAATGCCTGAAACGGGAGGTGGGGTGGCCTTCAGGTTGTACCATCTCAGCTAACATTGCCAACCATTACAGGCTCTGGAAATAAAAACCATCTTGAACCTGTGCTGTCTGCCTCATTCCCTTTAAGGTTCTGGGACCACACCTGTCTAAAACCAGTGGCTGGGGCAGCCACATTTCCTCAAGAGACCAAAGGCCTCTCACGTGGCCTGGCTTCAGGGATGGCCGCAATGACCTCTAGTTATCATTACACTGCGTCCAAAAACTTGTGATTGAGGTTGATTTGCATGATGAAGTAGGGACAGCAAAAGCTTACCTGAACCACTTATAGTGCCTTACTAAATCTGTTAATTCGTATGCTTTAAGCAACAGGCCTAACAAAGAACCCAAGAAGAGATAGGAGTTTACATTATGTTCTGAAGGAGCCAGCTGGGATACCACAAAATGAAATAGACTGGTGGTGGTAAGTGTTGGGCCCACACAGCCAAAGAAATGTGGAGGTGTGAAGCTGGCGCATTATTGCCAAAATGAATGAACACTGGAGCAAAAGTATTAAAAAATGTAGTGGGGCCTGGGATAGAAAATGACTTGTGTTCCTTCTGTAAATGTAGCAAATGCTAAAATCTAAAATATTTCACCCATGGGCTCATCTGAAGTCAAGTTTCTTAGAGACATTGTATTCCCTTCGGATTTGCTCCTATAATAGAGGCATTGTTTCAGCCTTTATATATGGAAAGGAAGTCCCCGTAATACCCATCTCCCGTGAGTATTACTGTTAACATGTTTCAGTGCTACGAAGACTGAGGACACGTCCACATTACCAAATACTCTAGCTCCCTCACCTAGCACCCCATTTCCTATTCCAGATAGTTTTTTTTAACCCTTCTGAAGAGACACTGCATGTCTAAACATCCCTACCCTACAGTTAACAGTTGACATACAGGGCTGTACTTTTATTTAATCCATCCAGTATTAGAGTAACTTCCCAAAACCATTCCCCATTCTTAACAAGATTAAAGAGTTTTAATTTCACCACATACTAGGTTTGATGGTGGAACTAGCCAAATATCTACTTGTAATTAGTATCTGTACATATTTAAAAGCACATATAAAATGTTAATTTATATATGTTCCTTCTCAGTCTTTCAGAATGTGAATTTAAATTCTTCAATATCTTTCTGTACCATGCACTTGTTTCCATAAACTCATCTTTTGTCCAAATTATTTCCTGAAAGCACCCCAGTTCACATATGAAAAACTAAGCCAAGACCCAGTCTTTATTCTTTTTTTGGTTTAAAAGAGTTTTGTTTTGTTTTTTATTGGGGTGGCATTGATTAGTAAAAGTTACATGGGTCCCAGGTGTACAATTTTACATTACATCTTCTGTGTTGTATTATGTTCATTACCGTGTATTTGTGTCCCTGTCCCTTTTCCCCCAACCTCCTCCCCTCTTACTCTCAGGTAACTACTAAATTATTGACTGTGTCCATGAATTTTGTTTTTTTGCTGCTTTCAATTTTATGTTAACAATCAAAACTAAATTTCTAAATTTCTCCATCCCTTTCCCTTATTTTACCCTCTCTCCCATCCCTCCTCCCATCTTAAAGAAGTCCCTCTAACATTCTTTGTAGTGCTGGTTTGGTGGTGATGGATTTCTTTAACTTTTCCTTATCTAAGAAACTATCAGTCCTTCAATTTTTAATGCTAACCTTGCTGGATACATTATTCTTGGTTGTAGATCCTTGTTTTTTATCACGTTGAATATTTTCTTTCTTTTTTTTTTCCCCCCCTCAGGTTTTTATTTATTTATTTATTTTTTATATGGGTAGTTCCCTGGCTGGGAATCGAACTCAGGCCTCAGCATTGACAGCACTAAAGCCTTAGCCACTACACCACCAGGGAACTCCCACGTTGAATATTTTCTGCCAGTCCCTTCTGGCCTGTAAAGTTTCTGTGAGAAATCAGCTGAGAGTCAAATGGATGTCCCTTTATAAGTTACTACTTGCATTTCTCTTGCTGTTTTTAGAATTTTCTCTTTTTCTTTTACTTTTGCCATTTAATTATGATGTGTCTCAGTCTTGTTTGGGATTCTCTGTGCATTCTGGACTTGTATGTCCCTTTCCTTTGCCAGGTTAGGAAAATTTTCAGTCTGTTTCTTCAAATAATTTCTTGATCCGTTGCTTTTCCTCTGTCCTTTCTGGTACACCCATGATTCTGATATTCTTCCGCTTAAAATTGTCCCAGAGACATCTCAAACCATCCTCATTTTTCTGGATTCTCATATCTATCTGTTCTAAATGGGTGGTTTTTTGCTGGCTTTTCCTGCAAATCACTGCTTTGTGTTTCTGTTTTTATCTAAGTTTGGTGACTTTTATTCCATTCTTCATTTCAGTTAATGTCATTATCTCTCTCTGGTCCTTTATAATGGTTTGTAAGTCTTCATTAATGCTTGCTATCTCTCTCTGTTGAAGATATCATTCAGTTCCTTAAGCATTTTTATAATTGTTGCTTTGAGCTCTGTTTCTGATGGGTCACCTGTCCCCATCTCTTTAATTCTCTGATTTCTCATTTTTGGCAGCCTCTCTGGCCCCTCCCAGCTGCAGCTTTTTTTGGTGTTCGCTGCTGATACTGGGCAGGCAGAGGTCTGGGGGTGGGGAGTGGGGGAGTGGGGTTTGCAGCTCTGTTTTCTTCCTGCGGCTCCAGGGGTGGTACAGGGAGTTTGGGTGTGTTTGCACCTTTCTGTTCTCGTCTTGCCCTGTGCACAGATTCTTCCCTGAGCCTTGGGGTCATTCCTGCATACTGGTCTTTCAAACCGTCCTGGTTGTGGGCGGAGAAACGTGCGCGAAACCCCCTCTCTCCTTCTCCTTCCTGGCAGAGCGTTCCTGCTGCGGCTCCTCACCGCCCAGCTGCTCTCCCTCTGGGAACCAGAATGAGGTCGGGCCGCTGTGGTTTGTGGGCTGGTCTGCACCTCCTGGGGCCGAAGTGAGGTGGGGGCGGTGTCTCATGCCCCGCCTGTGGGCCCCCTTTCTTCTGTCCCTCTGACCAAGTGAGGTCCAGAGTGCTCTCCCATCTCCTTCTTCTGCCTCCCTCCCCCAGCAGTAGAGTTCCAAGTAAGGACCATCAAGGCCAAGTCCCCACTCTTTTCCTTCTATTTCTCCTTTGTTTAACCCTCTGCCCACCTGCAGTTACCTTAATGCGATGCATGGGTTTCTTAGCTGTGATTGTGCATTGTGTAGAGGGCCCTTGGTTGAGGTCTAGGTGTTTTATTAGTTGTCACCTCCAGAGGACTTTTTTGGAGGGCCCTCACATGCTGCCATTTTGTTGCATCTCGAAGTCTTTATTCTTATAATAAGGATTTTTTTTTCATTTGTCATAGAAGTATATATTTATGACTTCTACAAGATCACTGTTTTTTTAATCATGGGGAACATGAAACATTGTGGATGAAAAGGGGGTGCTGTAATAAATCATAAATTCCTAACTGGGCAAGTCATGATGGGTAGTCACGCCTCAGGCATATAACTTCTTTGGAGAAAAATTTTAAGCCAGCCTTGTCCATTGTTCTTGTGAATCTAGGTTAATATGTACCTTTGAGATGCGTAACTACCCTCAAGAGAGCACAGAATCTTAATGATTTTGTAATCTACTCCCCCCACCTTGCCTTCCCCCACCTCCATGTAATCTTCCTTACGGTCCCTCCTTAATTGCAAATGCATAAAAGAAGCTGCAAATTGTCATCCTCCAAAGCATTTGAGATCTTCCCAGCAATGTTGTTACTTTGACTCATACTCAAAAATTCTCTACAAGTTTGGATGTTTCTTATGTTGACTTCATACCAGACAAAGAGAGGCCCAGGAACTTCCAGATGAAAGAAGACTAGAGACACGACAACTAAACAAAATATGGGATCCTGGACCAAACTAAATAAAAAAGTGCTATATAGGACATTTTTGGAACAATTGACAAAACTGAAATATGGACTGTTGATTAGGCTAAAAATTGTCTTGATATTAAATTTTCTGAATTTCATTAAGTATATAAGGAGAATATCCTTATTCTCAGGCAATAATACACTGAAGTTAAGGGTAAGGACTATTATGTAATATACTGCCAAGTAGTTTAATAAAGAAAAAAAGGTGTGTGTAAGAGAGACAGAGAAGAGTAGAGGGACAGGTGAAAGCAAATGTGACAAATGTTAAAAATTAATGATGCGGTAAAGGGTATAAGGAAGTTTTTTGTGCTATGCATGCAACTTTTTGTAAGTATGAAATTATTTGGAAAGAAAATGGTTTAAGAGAACACTGCAGTGCTGAGCTCCTGTGCAGACAGCACAGGTGGACCAGGCAGTATCCAGATGCCTGGTTCTTAGGGATGACCATGAGGCGTGCTCCAGAGAAATATCCAGGCTGGTGACAGCAACATATCCCAAGCTGCCAAATGGCAGTTAAAGGGAGAACTATAGAAGAGAGGTCCTGGGTAGGGCGGGGACCCGAGAGAATCAAAGCCAGAGGCTGGAGGGCAGGTTGTTCTCATGCAGGGACACAGACAGGGAGTGGAGCCATGGAGGGCTAGAGAGAGAAAGCTCCGCCACCGGTGAACAGAATATCACTGATGACCTTGGTGAGCAAAGGCTGCCCACACAGGTCTAGGCAGAGGAGCGGCAGGGAGTGAGGCAGTCAATGGCAGGGACAAGCTGGATGGTCTACTGCAGTTTTCAGCCTCTATGTGACTGACTTGGTGACAGGGTTGGGAGTGGGGATTTGAGAATTCTAAGACCTTAAGATCTCAGCCATTCTGATTTCTAAATGATGATGCCTGGAAGTCATGTAACGCCCAATTTAGGGTTCCCTGCATGCACACTCCCAGGAGAGGGAGCCCCTTCCAGACGGGACAGAGCTGGTCAGCTCTTCTGCAGACAAATCGCCCAGCCTGGAGCCTCCACCCACAGGCCTCCTTTGTTCTCTCATTCCGCGTCGCTGGGCTTGCTGCCGCCACCGCTGCTATAGCCGGGATACGCCACCAGGTGGCGATGGTGCCCCAGGTTAGCTGCCTCCATCATCTGCCATCTTTCCTTCTCCAGAACCAGTAGCTGGGAGGAGGTGGGGGGCTCTGCAGGAGCCCTGCCCACCCCACCCCCACCCGCCACAGCCCTGGTTTTGCTGCATTTAAGGGCATCCTGCCTACCCTGAGTGCAGGCAAAGCTGTATATGTGCCTTGTTCAGGATGAAGTTCCCAATGGCCTGGTCCAAGGGTATACTTCATGTTCCACAGAGCAAAGGAGATTTTTAAAAGAAAGAATGCCTGTTGGGAACTTTGAATGCACAAAACCCAGAAACCCCATGAATCCTAAGTGGAGTAAATAAGAAGTCCACAGCTGGGCACATCATGTGGGCGGGACCCCAAAGACAGGCTCTCGAGGCCCATGGAGCAGAAGCCTGTGGCCCTCACACAGGGACGACTTAGCGCGCTGGCCAGCAACGTCGGAAACTAAAGACTACCCGGGCCGACCACAAAGTGGGCAGTCTCTCTCAATGTCCAGTGGTGAGACTGGCAAAACGACGGTGCAGGAATGAGAGAAAAAGAAAGAGAACCACAGATAAACAATGCAAGAGGAGGAGGGACGAGGCCTTGGCGACACAGAAAGAAGTCCAAAGAGACCCTCATTTCCTTCTGGTGGGAGCGGAGGAGGTGGGCATCCCTTGCTCACATGTCCCCTCTAAGGACTAGGGACAAACCCAGAACTAACTTTGAGGGTGTCCCACAGCATTACAATACTTCTCTTCAAAATTTGCCCATGAACCCGCACCAACCCATTCATCAGAGATTATTACTAGGGCTGCTCCCAGAGGGACGGGTCAGGAGGAGGGAGGGAGTTCTGACACCTTCCTTTTAAGGTATTTTTAGGGGAGTTCCCTGGTGGTGTAGTGGCTTAAGGCTTCGGATCTGGCGCTGTCAGCGTTGCGGCCTGGGTTCGATTCCCAGTCAGGGAGCTACCCACATACCAAAAAAAAAAAAAAAAAGGTATTTTTAAAGTGGCGTGATATTCATTATTGTGATCTTCAGTATTTTCCATGTACAAACAAAGCAAAAAAATGTGATTTTATTTTGGAACCCCATTCCTGAGCCTGCTCCTGGAGACAGGCCGACTGCGGGGGTGGGAGTGGGGAGTTGGACAGGGTTGTCTCCCAAAGCCCTCAGTGCTGAGCTTGGTTTTGTTGGTTTTTGTTTTGTTTGTTTGTTTGTTTGTTTTTTGTATGTGGGTAGCTCCCTGGCTGGGAATCGAACCCAGGCCGCAGCATTGACAGTGCCAGCGCTGAAGCCCCAAGCCACTACACCACCAGGGAACTCCAACTCAGTGCTGAGCTTGGGAGTGAGTGATGGCTCAAAGCTTTGTACTGGCCTTTCCAGGCTTCTCAGGGACCTTCGACTGCCACCCACACAGGAAAATGAGGGCCCAGTCTCCAAGGTCTGCCCCAGGCCCCACCATCTATCTCAAGGTCAAGGTCTGGTCTGTGGCTGCAAGCAGGTTAATGGCACAGGCAGGTCGGATGGTAGGTGGAGTTTCCATGGATACCAGGGTGAGATCACATGGGAGGAGGGGCCTGTGCCCTTGAGTGTGCAGGAGGCCAGGAGTAGCAGGAGGCCCATCAGGAGGGTCTGGAAGAGATGAAATACCCTAAGGCCTGACCCATTGTCCCCTTTCAGCAGGACATTGGGCCTGGCCTACCAAGGAGCACAGGGCTCCCTGGATGGGCGGGCGATATTTCCAGAGTCCTTGACAGCATCTTCCCCACTTTGGCCTTCCCTTCCTGTTGGAAGTACTTCCACGAAGGACATTGCCTTTCTCCATCGCAAAGCAGCGCAGGGCAGTGGGAATAGCAGAGGCCTGGCGTCGTCGTCTCACTGAGGGTTTGGGCTAGGCCACCCCACTTGGGCCTTCAGTTTTGGGTTTGGGGTTCAGCTTGTTAGGCCCAAAAGCCACCTCTGGGTGACTGCAGCGTTGCCAAATTCCCATGAGACTTCGTGTTCTAGTGTATGTGGAGAATTTATGCCCTGCTTTTCCTCTCCTTCTTGGACTCCTGATTGGTCCTGAATGGATGGTTCAGAATAAAAGAAGGTGGGACTGCTTGATTTAAGTTTGAAAAGTGAGATAAATTGTCCCTGCACCTGGGCAGAGGACTCCTCCAGGTTCCAAGGATGCCATGCCTCTCTCTGGGTCCAGCTGGGCATGCACAGATGCTTTGTTCTCCTGAGCCCTAGTTCTAGTGAAGTTAATGCCAAGATTCAGCCAAAGTCCTGTCTCAGCAATTTTGAGCCCAGGTGACACTCTTTCTGTCCCCTACTCCCTGCCCCACGGCTGTGCTGCACTTGGAGGGCAAAGGCAGCTGGGTCAGTAGAAGCCACATCTCACCTGGCTGGCATTTGCCAGCCGGGCATGCAGAGGAAGAATGACAAGCCTCGGCAGCTGCCGTGCTATCCAGTAGGGTAAGGAGGGTGGCCAGGCTGGGCTAAAACAGGGTGCGGCGACAGGTCTGGAGGCTCCAAGGCCTGCCCAGACATCTGGCTGTGTCGGATGTCTAGGCAGGAGGGCAGGTGTGGGCTGACCCAAGACCCAGGCTGCTGAGCACCTGCTGAGTACAGTATTTGGCGAGCGATGGACCGGATGATGAGGGAATGGGTGGATGAGAACCTCAGAGTCATTATCTGCAAACTGTGGGTAATAGCAGGGTGGTTTGAGAATTAAGTGACTTACGCATACGCGGAACTCAGGATGGTTCAGGTAAGCACTCACACATCCCCGGGATGAGTGTCATGAGTCCAGGACATAGAGTACAGCAGGTTCTATGTCTTCTCTTCTCCTCCGTGTAAGTACAAAAACAACAGACAAAATCAAGCTAGCAGCAAAAGTCACTTCACTCCGAGTCCTCAAGAAGCCCTACGCGGGAAATACTACTTTTGAGTCCATTTTGTAGACAGGCAAACAGGCACAGAGGGGCTGCAGTTCACGCAGGCAACCCTCTGAGACTGACACACAGCGAGAAGGCACGGAGTGGCCACCCAGCAGAGGACCTGGGCCATCCCCCGGCTCAGGCAGGGCTGCTTCCCGTCCTGCCTCCACCCCTTCCAGACACCAGCACCTCAGAGGAGCCTGCTGAGGCAGGTAAGAGAACCTGCCTTTCTCAGATGGGGCAACCTGGCACTGAGAAGCAGGAGTGGATGTGCTTTCCTCTTCGTGGCCTACCTGGTGGCCTCACCTCCGCGAGCCCACCTCGTCCTCCAGCTCCACTCCACCCACCCTCCCTAGCTGAGTCACCTGGGCCTCTCTCATTCCAGGAACTCTTCCCTCCCTGACTCACCTGACTGGGGAGGCCCTTTGGAAATGGATGGAGCCCCTTTTCCGCATGACTCTGGTGAACCAGAGACTGGGGGTTATTACTTCCTGAAGGTGTTGGCAAAAAACTTCATCCAGCAGCCATTACAAGTATCTGCCAAGCACCGGGCATGTGGGCCCTACCACCAACAAGCCTCAGTCTGGGGCTTCCTTAACAGGTGGCCCATTTAAGGTGCTGGGTGTTGCTGTGATTTTGAGTGGTGCTCTGGTGACTCAGAGAGGGGACTCGGGCTTCAAATCTTAAGATCAGAAGATACTCTTCAATAAGCTGCAACTTGCTTCCTTGTAAGGGGGCGGTCCTCATCCTCAAGGAGCTGGTGTGGCTCTGCCAAGGTCCCTTCTGTCCTGCTCCCTGCTCACATTGGCTTAGTACCATGGACAAACCATGGCTCTGTGCTCATCTGCAAAATGTGCATATTGTGTGATGCAGAGAAAACGCCCCTGAGCACAGAGTTGGCACTCCATACACAGCTTTACTTCTCAGACAATTAAGTTCATGAATTCAATCTAGAAAAAATGCTACATCGCTCACTGCTGAATATCATTGTGGTCACCTTCGAAGTACTCCCCTTGGGAAGCTGTGCACCAATGCCAGTACCTAGTCCACATTTCAAAGCAATTTTGGAGCTTGTTTTCTGGAATGGCCATCAGAGATATTATTTTATTACCCTTAAAGTCCTGAATGTTATCCAAATGTCTTCCTTTCAATATTTCTTTTATCTTTGAGTAAAGAAAAAAGTCATTGGGGCAGTTCCCTGATGGTGTAGTGGCTTAAGGCTTCGGCGCTGGCGCTGTCAGCGCTGCGGCCTGGGTTCGATTCCCAGCCAGGGAGCTACCCACATACCAAAAAGCAAAAACAAACAAACAAACAAACAAACAAACAAACAAAAAAAGTCATTGGGGGCCAGATCAGGTGAGTAGGGAGGTGTCCCAATACAGTTATGTGTGCACTGGCTGAAAACTCCCTCACAGACAGGGCCCTGTGAGCTGGTGCACTGTCGTGGTGCAAGAGCCCTGAGTTGTTGGTGAAAAGTTCAGATCGTTTCCATCTAACTTTTCATGCAGACTTTTCAGCACTTCCAAATGGTAAACTTGGTTGACTGTTTGTCCTGATGGTACAAATTCATAAGGAACAATCCCTCTGATATCAAAAAAGGATAGCAACATCATTTTGACTCTTGATTTGGACTGATGGAAATTTTTCAGTCGTGGAGAACTTACTGGCTTCCATTGTGCGCTTTGGCGCTGTTTCAGGGTCATATTGGTACACCCATGTTTCATCACCAGTGACAACATGGCCCAAAACACCGTCTTGCCTCTTCCAAAAGGTCGTGGCAAACTTCGACTCTCCTTTGCTTTTATTTCATCGGTCAGCTCCTTTGGGACCAATTTTGCACACACCTTTCTCATGCCAAGATTTTCAGTTACGATTTTCCTAACTGTTTCGCTAGTGATGTTTAGTTGGTCTGCTGTGCTTCACACAGCCAGCCAACGATTTTGATGCACAGTTTGACAAATTCTGCAATGTTGTTGTCAGCTCTGCTCGTTACTGGCCACCCTGACTCTCCTCATCAGTGAGGTGTTCTCTCCCCTCAGGAAAACGTTTTTTTTTGTTGTTTGGTTGGTTTTTTTTAGAGGTGAAGCAAAGAGATGTTTATTGAAGAGAAAGTATACTCCAAAGAAGTAGGAGCAGGCTCAAGCAGGGAGAGTGGCTCAAGAGCCAAAAAAATGTTTAATCCATGTGTACACTCCCGTTTTCATTATGGCATTATCCCCATAAACTTGGACTAACATGTCCCTGATTTCACTTCCACTTTTGCCACGTTTAACAAGAAATTTAATGTTAGTTCACTGCTCTAATTCAAGCTCTAGCATTCTAGTGATGACACACATACAAACACACAACAATAATGAATTCCACTCAGCAAGACACCGCCTCACATAGACCCGAACACAGCTGTGAGACACAGATACACGAACGTTACAACACCTTACTGAGATGTCTGTTCAGTGCTGCCAAGGGAAGTGCACATGGCAAGTTCTCGAACAAAACTGTCAGCCCCATTATGCTAATTTCCTTTACAAACGCAAACCTGCTTAACCTCCCAAGCAATTTGGTTTCTGTAGGAAGGTCACAGCAAAGTCTCATGTTCTGTTTGGCCCTGTTGGCCTCTTCGGCCTGCTCCTGCCCCTGTCCATCCTCCAAACCAGCCAAACTTCTCAGCGTTCCTCACTGTGTCCTTGAACACACTGGCCCCATGTGAGAAACACCTTCCCTCCCCTGCTTTGCACAGCGAACTCCTGCCAGCCCTTTTCCCTCTGTTCTGCCTCCTCCTCCAGAGCTGTCTCACACACACACCAGCACCTCTTCCTCAGGGGTTGCCCACATGGTTTGTGTTTACCCTAGCTGCCATTTCTCTTATTCTTTTCACGTTTCTCTGGCTCTCCCTATCCTCTATAGAGTTTGCCTTCGAGAAGCTGTGGGGGGTAGAAGAGTTGTGTAATTTTTAGGGTATCAGAGTGTGGGGTAGGGATTGCCCCCTGAACCCATGGCTGGGCCCTGTTGATTGGAATGCTCAATATAGGACTCAATGACTCCTCCCAAAGCTGGTGTCCCAGCAGGAGCCACATCCTGCCTCTTGATATTGAGGCTTCCACTGTACATGGGGGCTGGCCAGATCCCAAGGAGTCCTGCCTGTGCACCTGGACAGGTGCCTGGGCAGGGTGAGGCCTCTAGCTAGGACCAGTGCAAAGCCCTCTTTGGCCATCTGAATGTCTTTGACCACCAGAAGTCATGGATCCTGGCTCTGAGCCCCATCAGGGCATGGAGCTGAGCTGGAAGGATTCCTTACTGTTTCATTACAGCTAAAGGTATGTAGGTCTTCCATCTACCCAGGTTTGGAGTAAGGCCAGGACTCAGACGGCAGTGAGGGGAGGTGTCCAGTGTCCTGGGAGTATGAATTATGGACATTCCTGCAGGGAGGGGCCCCATCTTAGTCACCAATTAATTACCCTGTCCTTATGGCAGTGAGATGTCCTGTAAAGTCAACTGGATTTAACGTCGGAAGACCTGAATTCAAGTCTGCAGTGCCACTTTTTTAGGTGGCATCTTGGGCAAATCACCACATCTTCAGAGCCTCTGTTTCCTTAGCCTTACCTTGAAAGATGTGGGAAGTCAAAACAAGGTGATACGTTAAAAGAGCATTGAAAATGGTCAAGCACTTTATAAAATCTTCACTTTTCTTATTTTTTTCTGTTGCATTTCATAGATTCTGGCACACTGTTGGCCATTAAAAGTTTCTGTTGAATGAATGAGTGAACAAATGAATGGATGAACAAATGAATGAACAGCTGAATGGCTAGCAGGCACTCAGGAACCGCTTTATTAAAAGTAAAACATGAGGGAGTTCCCTGGTGGTGTAGTGGCTAAGGCTTCAGCACTGTCAACTCAACACTGCGGCCTGGGTTCGATTCCCAGCCAGGGAACTACCCACATTTAAAAAAAAAAAAAAAAAATCATAGTAAATTGTTGGTCATACACCAAGGTGTTAATATTCAAAGATCACAGTGGTTCTTCTTATTAAAAGTGGGATTTTTTAAAAAATAAATAAATAAAATAAAAGTAAAACATGAACAAGAAAATTGCCACTTTGGGCACACTTACGAGCTCATGAGCTAAGGACTTCACGTGTACTCTCTTACTAAATTTTCACAGTAACCTTGTGAGATGATTCCTCCCGTGTTACAGATAAGGAAACTGAGACCCAGAGATGTTCAGTAACTTGCCTAAGGTCACATAGCGAGTAGGTGGCAGGGCTGGGAGTCACACTCCAGGACTTTGTTTTTATCCATTTGTCATAATCCTTTGCATGCTATATACACAGGCATTTCCCAGTGACTGCCTAAGTCACCCAACCTCTCAGGACTACACAAAAACACTTTAATCCACCACTTTGATGCACCTCTTTTTCTCCTGGCGTGAGGCCACTGTTTGACTTGGCAAATCTGGGAAGCAAGTGAAGGATGGCAGCTCCTGAGAGGCTAACAACTGGGACCAGGAGCGAAGCCTTTCCTGTTCTCTGTGTCTTTCTGACCTGGGGCCTACGTAGCTCCTATAAACTTCCACAGCAGGACCCCTCTACCGATCACTGCTTGATGCCTCAGCTGTCCCCAGAGGCAGGCAGGATGGAAAGCATCACCCCCATCAAAGGTAAAGAGCAGAGCCCACGGTCACTGTTGCCACGAGTCCGCAAAGAAACGCAAACGCAGATCTTTGGAGTCTGAGGTCAGAACCTCCTCCACCAAGTGCATGGCCTGAGATTTGAGCCCAGAAGTTGCCCGGATGCAAGAGAGCTTTCTTGGAACTGGAGCTGAGCACTGATTCAGGGCATAAGGTTTTTGACAGTCAGCCTCTGCTTTATCGGTTCCTGGGGGGCCCTTGCAAGAGACAGTCTGTGTTTACAGAATAATAGCTCTGGTGTGCCCCTTGTGTGGCAGATGGAAGGGCTCAGAGATGGAGCAGGAAAAACACTTTCCCATACGGCAGCTGGAGTGTCCCTGAAGTACCAGGAACAGACTAGGTGTTTTCAGACATGAAGATTGCCACCCTGGGTGGGAGTTCCCTGGTGGTGTAGTGGCTTAAGGCTTCCGCACTGGCGCTGTCAGCGCTGCGGCCTGGGTTCGATTCCCAGTCAGGGAGCTACCCACATACCAAAAAAAAAAAAAAAAAAGATTGCCACCCTGGGGAACAGACTAGCATTCAAGAATCAGGAGACTTTGGGATAGAGGAGGCCAGTGCCTGGGTCCTCATTTGGTTTTGCCTGCTATGCACATAGAGAGGATGCTACTTGTGGACCAGACAGTGCCTCATCCTTGGGGGACATCCCAGGCCTAGTGATGCTCAGGAGGGATGAGAAGCCTCAGGACTTTCCAAAGATCTGGGTCAGTCCTGTTTTCGTTCTCTTCCCTGCTTTGAGCAGTTTAATTTAACTGAAAGGCAAGATCCTTCAATCACCAGTTCTAAATCAAGGCATAGGATTTAGGGAGTTCCCTGGTGGTGTAGTGGCTTAGGGCTTTGGCGCTGGCGTGTCAACGCTGCGGTCTGGGTTCGATTCCCAGTCAGGGAACTACCCACATACTACAATAAATAAATAAATAAATAAATAAATAAATAAAAAGGCATAGTATTTGGGGTAATGAGGTGTAGGGTGATGACAAGTAGGTAAGCTGGGGAAAAGTCTGAGTTTGATCTCAACTGGTTGGCTACTGGCAGCAGAGGCTGGGATGGATTTCTTGCCTCACATCTCTAACAGTATTGGCAGCAGACCCCTGAGAGGTGTGGCAGGGGGACTTGGTTTACCTTTAAAAACAGCATTTGCAAACAAAGCACGGACGTGAATGTTCATAGAGCATTGTTTGTAATATCAAAACTGGAAACAACTCAAATGTCCATCACTGGCGAGTGGACAAACCGCCTGTGATATGCCCACACAATGGAATACTACTCAGCAGTGAAAAGACACCAACTCCTGACACTTGTCACAACATGAATGAACCTCAAAAATATTATGTTGATTAAAGGAACCAGACACAAAAGACTACATACTGTATTGAGTGCATGTACATGAAATTTTTAGAAAAGGCGAACTTAGAGACAGAAAGCAGACCAGTGGTTGCCTGGTGCTGGGTGCAGATGTGGGGATTGGCCACAGACGGGCTCAAGGGTAATTTGGGGGGTGGCGGGAATGTTCTAAAACTGGATTATGGAGATGATTGCACAATTCCGTAAATTTATTGGAAGTCATAAAACTGTTCACTGAAAATAGGTGAATTTTTTTTTTTTTTTCTTTTTGGTATGTGGGTAGCTCCCTGGCCGGGAATCGAACCCAGGCCGCAGCGCTGACAGCGCCAGCGCCTAAGCCTTAGCCACTACACCACCAGGGAACTCTGAAAATAGGTGAATTTTTACAGTATGTCAGTTGCACACCAATTAACACTGAAAGACCTTCACATCTGACAAGTCCATCCCAGAGTTGCCCTGTGTCCCAGGCTGGGAGTAGAGGACCCAGTTTCTCATCTCCGCCTTGCCAGGGAGATGAGGGCCAGAACACAAGGGTTCTCAGAATGTGGCTGCTGGGCAGCGGCAGCCCCTGGGGGGTTGTTAGAACCGCAGATCTCAAGGATCTGGCTTGGAACTGCTGGGTTAGACGCTCTGGTGGTGAGGCCAGGCACTTAGAGGTGGAGCAAGCCTCCAGAGATGCGAGGACCATGGTCTAATGGAAGGGAGAGGGGGGAGCAGGAAGATCACTTACGTCCTGACATGCCCTGAGTCATATCAGCCTCATGGCAACCGTGTGATGTCAATATTACTGACCCTATTTTGTAGACAAAGAAAGTAAGATTCAGAGAGACTGAGAGATTTGCAGCTAAGGAGGGGAAGAGCTTACAATGGAATCTAATATTGTATGTCAACTATAATTGAAAAAAATTTTTAAATTATTTTATTTTATTTTTTTTGGTAGTTCCCTGGCTGGGAATCGAACCCAGGCCTCAGTGTTGAGAGCGCCGAAGCCTAGCCACTACACCACCAGGGAGCTCCTTAAATAATTTTAAATAAGGGGCAGACCTGGGATCAAAGACCCAAGTTTCTGACTTACAATACACCTGCCCCACAATCCACCGACCTTGTGAACGTGAGCAACAGGCATACTGCCTGGAAGCCCAGAGAGGGGACAGGAATTACAAGAAACACAGTCTCCTTCAGGTTCTACCTTGGCACAAAGTGTGGGTATAAAGAAATGAACGTAGGCATAGCACTCAGCGTGGTCCGGTGTTTTCCTCAAGGCCGAGGCCTTGCTCTTTGTTTGAGGTCACATTGTTTATTCTCAAGGGACAAGAGGGTGGGGGAATTTAGAACAAGCTGCTTGGACAGAAGCCCAGGAGGTCCTGACTCAGTTCTTCAGGAGCCTGAAATGTGAAGGGTTGGCGATACAGACAGAACGGAACTCAGGGATTCTGCCAGAGAGCACGAGAGCCTCTGGGGACCCAGGAGGGCGGGTCTGTGGTTTCCAGATGCATGAATGACATAATGTCTGCCTGGCCTGCAATCACCAGTTCTGCTCAGCGTGGCCCTTCCAAGCAGTGGGGCCCTAGGCCCTGTCCTAGCTGTGGGCTGATGTTCAGGGGAGAAGCTTTGTTCTGGAGCTGCTTGGGAAACTGAGGCTGACTAGCTGGGCCCTCCCTGCTTAAACCCAGTGCTGCCAGGGGCTTGGCTCAATGCCACACCCACATGGGGTTCACTGCATTTGGTCGTTCAATGCTGGTTGCTGCTGTCCACTGGCCTTGCATAGTTCTCCCATGCAAAGTTCACATCTCCTGCTTTTCCCTCTATGACCACAATTGACAGTCAGTCTTGATCAAACAGGGAAGCTCTTCTACCCCAGCTATTTAAATGGGCAGAGAGGGGAAGGGACTTACCTGGGGTAAGGGCAGGGCCCATCAAAGAATCCAGAATCCCTGGTCGTGGAGCTACTTAATAATAATAACCGGGGAGTTTCCTGGTGGTGTAGTGGCTACATTTCGGTGCTGTCAACGCTGTGGCCTGGGTTCGATTCCCAGCCAGGGAACTACCTCCTCCCCCGCAAAAAAAGAAAGAAAAAAAAAAATAACCCCTATTGTACGTATAGAGTTTCATCATTTACAAAGTTCTTTCATGTGTCATCTCCTTTGACCCGCTCACTAACCCTGTGAGATGGAGAGATCGTGAGTGCTTGATTTACAGATGAGCAACTTAGGGTTTACAGATTTAACTGATGCGCTGAAGGTCACCCACTAATGTCAAAGCCAGTGCTCATGGCTGGATGGTTTAGCCCTCAATTCCTTGCTCAGTGCTTTATTACTGATGATATGAACAATATCCCCAGAGCCCAGAGCCCAGGGAGGAGCCAGAGGAATCACATTGAGTTAGGCTGACCAGATGCACTGTTTGAAACAGGACAGTACTATTGTTTTCTGTCCCGTTTATTATTTATTTATTTATTTATTTATTGTTTTTGTTTTTTGTTTTTTGTAGTATGTGGGTAGCTCCCTGACTGGGAATCGAACCCAGGCTGCAGTGCTGACAGCGCCAGCACCGAAGCCTTAGTCACTACACCACCAGGGAACTCCCAGAACCTCGTTTTTCCAAGATCTCCACAAACTCTCTGAGCTCTGTCCTTTTGGGTTTTTATGGAGACTTCCTTATAGGCCTGATTGATTAAATCGTTAGCCATTGGCAATTGATTCTACTTCCAACCCCTGTCCCTTCCCCTTGGAGGTCATGGGGAGGAACTAAAAGATCCAACAGCTTGGTTTCCCTGGTAACCAACCCCCATCCTTAGGTGCTTTCCAAAAGTCACCATGTTAACAGAAATTCAGGTGTAGGTGATCACTCTTATCACCAAGTAAATTCCAAGGGTTTTAGGAGCTCTGGGCCAGGAGAAGGGGCAAGACTAAGTATCCATTTATTATAAATCACAATATGACAGTGAAGTCTCTGTGGGAGGTAGGATTTCAAACAAGTACTGAGCAGCCTTTTACTTGGCAAACTCGCCTGATGAAGTAACAACTCATCGTCCTGAGGTTTGTTTAAAAGAAGAAACACCTGCCCAAAATGGAGTCACTTTTTTGCAGGGGAGAGGGTGGCTCCCTGTCTGGGAATCGAACCAGGCCGCGGCGTTGAGAGCACCGAAGCCTAGCCACTGCACCACCAGGGAACCCCCTTGGGGTCACTTTTGCTAAGTTACGTCACCAAACCAAAACATAATAACTAATCTAAGTTCAGTTTCAGCCTCTCCTAGGAGTGGAACTTTACACCAATTTGTCTGGAATTTCCTGATCAACACTAGGGAGATAATCTTTCTGATAAGACCCCTGCCCTCCCCTCAGGAAAGCTGTCCTTGCCTGAAATAATTCACTCTCAACTTCTTAATCCCACCCTCTCTCTGACTGCAAAACTTGCCACTTGGCCGTCCTCGGCACCGGGGGCCATGCTTCCTTGGCTCATCAACCGCCACAAAAAGTCAACTAGATCTTCAAACGTCCTTGGTTGGACTTCGTTCTTTAGCAGGTTCCTTGGTGGTAGAGTGGGGATTCAAGCATTAAACTCGTAACATTTTCCTTTAAGTTGTGGTAAAAGATACACCATATGGAATTTACCATTTCATCATTTGAGGTGTGCAGTCCAGTGGCATTCAGCACGATCACATTCTTGTGCAACCAGCACCACTGTCCACCTTGAGAACTTCTCCTCATCCGTGTTAAAACGGCACCCACTGAACACTACCTCCCCATGCCCCCTGCCCCCAGCCTCTGGTCATACTGGTCACCTTTCTCTCTCTATGACCGACTCTTCTAGGTATCTCATACAAATAGAATCGTGTAGTATTTGTCCTTTTGTGACTGGTTTAGTTCACGTAGCCCCATGTCTTCACGGTTCACCCGTGTCGTAGTGTATGTCAGAATTGCATTTCTTTTTAAGGCTGAACACTATTCCATTGTATTTAACACTTTTTCATAAAAATGGATGTTTGTGAGCATCCTGGCCTTGAGCATAACTTGAGCTTTTCTTGATGCCTTAGCATTGACATTCTGAATCCTTCTCCTTCCCTTAGTGCCTCAGTTTCTCTCTACAATGGAAGTGCTCCCTCAAGTCTTCTTTATAGCTATGACTGTGGCTTTTGCCTTCCTTGAGGGCTTGGGCTCTGACTCCATCCCTACCCTGGGTAGGAGTGGGTGGACTGTGTCTTCTCTATATAGAGAAGAGATCTAATTTTGGGTCAGCACCCTTTCTTGACCTGGAGAGTCCATCATGAGGTACAGGTAAGCACAGCATAATGAATACAGACAATCATATTGTACTGTAATCACGTAACTATCATTACATCAGCAATCCTACTACAATATATAAATGTGTCAAAGTAACAGGTTGTACACCGGAAACTTAAACAATGTTACACATCAAATTCATTCTATTAAAGAAAAATAACTTTTAAAAATTAAGAGAAAAGGGTGGGAAGCAGATAAGTCGAAGGAGATGAACTCAGGGAGTCTGGCGCCATAGCCAGGAACCCACGCCTGACTCCTGAGTCATGGCAGGCCACGCCCCTCCCTGCTCAGGCCGGTTGGGTGAAAGCCACCTCAGGCATTCCTCCTGGTGCACGCCACCCCAGCACTGATGTCACCCCAGCACTGATGTCAGTGGGGAAACCCCAGGTAATCGGCACTCACGTGCAGGATCCAGCCTACAGGGAGCAACAAGGCACCCTGGTTTGGCTCTTTGGGGCACGCAGGTGAGAAAGGCACTGCCCAGGGGCATGGTAAGGATTTAGGTATGGGAGGAAGCCCCTGCCCCAGAGAACGTGGCTGAGATCCCACAAGGCACCACGCGGCAGCCAGGCTCTGCACATGCCCGTCCCAGGCCCGAGACCCAGCTGGTGTGGTAGAACTGCGCGATGGTGTGAGGGAAAAACACGTATCAGGATTAGTGTCAGAATCGAAATACTAAAACAGGATGAGGTCTCTTGGTTGACATGATTTGATTAATTTATTCAGCATGTATGTATTTTGAGTTTCTCCTATGATGGGCAACAGGCTAGCATGGGCTTATCAATGTTTTATTTGTTTTGTTTAATTATGGTATCATTTACACACGGTAAAACACAATACGTGTATGGCTCAATTAATTTTACCTACAGATACACCCATTTAACCACACTCCAGGTTAAGAAAGTTCTAACCACAACCCAGATCAAGAAAATTCAGCTGCTCAGAAAATTCCCTCCTCTCCTTCACCCTAAGCAATTTCTTCCCCAGAGATAACCATTGTTCTAACTTTCATCTCCATAGATTTGTTCTGCCTGTTTCTAATGCAGTATAAATAGATTCACTTATTTATACATTTATGAACTCTTCGTGTCCACCTTCTTTCTTTTGACACAATATTTTTGAGATTTATACATCTGTTGCATGTGCCAGTAGAATGTTGTTGTTGTTGTGTTTTTTTTTGTTTTTTTTTTTTTTTTTGCTTTTTGGTATGTGGGTAGTTCCCTGGCTGGGAATTGAACCCAGGCCGCAGCACTGACAGCGCCAGCGCCGAAGCCTTAAGCCACTACACCACCAGGGATCTCCTTTTTTATTTTTCTTTACTGTGCACTGTTCATTTGTGTTTTTTTTGTTTGTTTGTTTGTTTGTTTTTTTATTTTTTTATTATTTTTTTGTTGTTGTTCATTTGTGACTATACCTCAGTTTGTTATCCATTCCTTTGTGGATTTTGAGGTTAGTTCTAGTTTTTCCTGTTATAAATAAAGATGCTCCAACGATTTTTATCTTAAGTTCATGCCTAGGAGACGAATTGCTGGCTCGTAGAGGTGTTGCGTGATTAATATTATTATAATCTATAGAGTTTAGTTCATGTATCTTTCCTGCTCTTTCTCCCAGTGGCACACACTCTCCCCCTGGTTTGTCTTTGTTATATAATATAGGGATCAAGTCATTCCCGTGTTCATTTGCATCATGTACATATCTTGAATGCTAACTGTGCACATGGCTAGGCTGACCAGAAACAGTCGTGTCCCGTTTCAAACGATATGTCTGGTCAGTCTACCGACACTGAATTTAGCCCTATTAGACTAGGCTGACCATATGTACCATTTGAAACAGGACAGTACCATTGTTTTCTGTCTGTTCAAAATGGAATGTCTGATCAGCCTACATGTGGCACTTTGTCCAGTAGTTGTGTATGAATAAGACATCCACCCAAAGAAGTCTACGGCAACTATTAGGGAGGTTACAAACATAAATAATCATAACAGTATAAGGTAGAAGATGTTAAGTGGCCAAACTAAGTTGAGGTAAAGCATTATAGGGGTTCAGAGATAGAAAAGTCATTTACAATGGAGTCAATCAGGAAAGGCTTCGTGGAGGAGACAACCTTTGGGTTCAGCACTGAAGAAGAAAGTTCAATTCAAAAATATTCATAATGTAGCTGTAAGGAGTGAACTGGGTAATCTTTCTGATTGGAGGGAACACTGTGGGCCAAAGCAGGAGCTGTAAACTTTGGTGTGTGATTCTTAAGCTCATGGGACAGAGGCCATGCTGGAGCAGCTGGCTCACTGGCAGAGCCCCAGTGTCTGGCCTTGGTTGGCACACAGCAGACACTCAGTAAAAATGTGTCTCTTTGAACGGTGAGTGGTTCAGTTTGGCTGAAGCAGAGGGAGCCTAGGGAGAGGCAGTGGGGAGAAGGATAATGCCTTATTTACCCATTGCTGTGCAACAAATTACCTCAAAAATTAGTGGCTTAGTTCAACACAAATGTTTATTATCTCTCATAGTTTCTGTGGATCAGGAATTCGAGAATGGCTTGGCTGACCGGTTCTGGCTCCGAGTCTCAAGCCTTGCAGTCACGCGTTGGCCGGGGCTCAGTCATCTGAAGGCCTGACTAAGTCTGGGGCATCCCCTGCCACAAGGGCTCCCTCACGCGCCTGGCACGCTGGCCTGGCCTTGGTGGGACACCTCACTTCCTTGACACAGGGGCTCCTCCACAGGAATCTCCTGAGGACATGGTGACTGACTTCCCCCAGCATGAGCAAGCTGAGAGAAAGGGGCCAGGAGGAAGATATAACCTTTTTATGGCTTGGCCTCCGAAGTCATAGCCAAGCTTCTGCCACCTTGTATGCGTTAGAAGCAAGTCACTAAGTCTGGCCCACACTCAAGAGGAGAGGAATTCGATTCCACCTTTGAAAGAAAAATGGTGTCAAAGAATTTCCAGACGCATTTTAAATCACCACAGATACTGAGGGTAGGACAGTTTGCCTGCTCAGAACTCATGGGCTCTCAGGGCCGAGGGCGACTCCGAAGGACCCAGCCTCCTGGATGGGGGATGGGTGAGGGGTGGGGTGGCGGGGTTGGGAGATTCAGCAGTCCTGCCCTGGTGTTATCTATCCAGGGGATCAGTGCAGACAGAGCCATAGGCTGCAGAGGACTCAGAAGTGGCCCGGACCAGGGAGGGAAGGCAGGAGGCACTCAGCATCTAGTGAGCCCATAACCTGAAGGCCTTCTGGGGTGGTGTCTGAATCACATTCTTCCAAAGTGTTTATTGAACCCACAAAGTGTGGTGCTGGGTGTACCCACAGAAAGCTAACTGTGCCTGGGCTGCCTGCTCAGAGAGTGTGGGAAGCCACACCTGGGGGCCGAGACCCGGAGGGACTGCCACCAACCATAGCAGCAGACCCTGTCTTTGCCCTACACCTGGTGACACACAGCTTTCCGACGGCTCTATGTTTTCCCCACACTCTCTTGTTCTTCTCCACAACCCAGGGAGGTGGGAATTGTTACCCCTTTCCCACCTTCAGCTGGAGGCTTCAAGGCTCCTGTTAAGCCCCAGCCCAAATGAGCCGGGAGCTGAAGCTGGACACCCCAGTGGCATCCTTGACGTGGAGGAAAGAGGTAAGATAGGTAAGACCACAGCAGAGGCTGTGGTTAGAGACGTGCGTAAGCCACAGGGAAAATGAGCATTTGACAGAGAGCCTGGGAGGCTGATTGTAGGAAGACCAAGTAGAGCAGTCTTCAAACTGGAAGGCAACATGAGGACAATCAGGCCAACACACCCAATTTATGGGTAAGGAGTGTGGGGTGCATAGAGGGAAAGTGGCAAGAGCAGGACTGGGCTCCAGTGTGCTCTTTCTGGAGGGCCCTGAGGGTGAGTTGTCCCTTCTGGGCTGTGGCTGAGGGCCAGAGGGGAGGTCAATGGATGCCTAGAGCATCAAAGAAAACAGGAAGTCTTTAGGGAGATCAAAGTTCTCAGAGGGCTGGGAATTGGGACAAACTGAATCATCTTCCTGACTCATTTAAAGACTTCTCACACCTCCAGGAAAGTCTTCTTGACCATTTTTCTGTCACAAAAATTGCCCTCATTGTCAGCTTGCTAATAAAAACAGTAGAAAATTTTACCATAAGCCTTACTGTTCTCCTCACTGCTAGTCCCCACCTCCTCACCTTCCTCTACTCTGTCAGATGATGAAGGCTTACACACACACACACACACACACACACACATACATGCACCCACACCTGTGCACACACGCACATGCTCAGTGGCTTCCCATTGTTTACTCAGTCAACACCAGATGCCCTTGTCCGTCTGTCTGTCAAGGCCATCCCATCCTGGGCACAGTTCAGCTCATGGGCCTCCTCTGCTGCCTCTTCACCCCCAAATTCTCTCTGCTCACTTGCAGCTTCCCAAAAGGGCCTTGCATTTCCATGCCGCCCTGTTTTTCCTTCTGGGATGCCCTTCCCAATCTCCCTCCTCTGCCTGTAAAATCTTATCTCTCAGACCTATTTCCTAGAACTCCTCCTCTCTGCGACTCTCTTTGACCCCTGCCGCATCCATCCTCAGCAGAAATGATCACTCTTTTCTGTGAGATAGCTGATTATTTCTCTCCCATACCATTTTATCAAAGCCTGACTCAAACTGTAAAGCATTGCCTTTCTTCCAATGTTTTATTATGAAACATTACAAATGTACAATAAAGTAGGAAGAATTTTACAGTTAATACCTATTCCTCTAGAATCTTGTTTCTACTATTAACACTCTTCTACTTGTTTTTGTTTTTGTTTTTTTTTTTTTTTGCTTTTTGGTATGTGGGTAGTTCCCTGGCTGGGAATCGAACCCAGGCTGCAGCGCCGACAGCACCAGCGCCGAAGCCTTAAGCTGCTACACCATCAGGGAACTCCCTGCTACTTGTTTTTATCACATATCTACCCATCTTTCCATGCATCTATTAGTCCAAATTATTTTTGATATATTTTGAAGTAAATTTAAGGCATTTCTCTCTAAATACTTCTAGATGTATAATGTTAATCAGGGTTTAGTCTTTTAAAATCTTTTTCTCTGTCGATGTGAAATTTATATACGGTGAAGCACACAAATCTGAAGTGTACATTTGTTAAATTTGGACAAGCATATAAACCTGAGTGCTCCAACCCCTAACAGCATATAGAACATTATCTCCACACTCAGAGAGTTCTCTCCTGCCTTTCACAGCAACCCCCTCCCCTGCCTCCATCCTAGGCCACCACCCTTCTGATGGTTTTTCCTGTTTTTCCTGTTTTTGAAGTTCATGTAAATGAAATCATATCGTATGTACTCTTGTGTAGGACTTCTTCCACTCAACATGTTTTTGAAGTTCAGAGATGCTACATAAAATCAGTAGTTTGTTCCCCTTTATTGCTAAGTAGTATTGTATTGTCTAGATGTACTTCAGTTTGTTTGTCCATTCATCTCTTGATGGATGCCTGGGCTATTTCCGGTTTGGTTATGGATTTTCCCCATACTTTGGCTATTAAGAAGAAAAATGGCCATGAATGTTCTTGAATAAATTTATTTTATTGTTAAATTTATTGGGATGACATTGGTTTGTAAAAATTACATAGGTTCCAGGTGTACAATTCTACAATAATTTCTCTATGTGTTGCATTGTGTGCTCAACAGTTAGTTTTCCTTCCATCACCATATATTCGATGCCCCTGTCCTTCTTGAATAAATCTTTGTATGGATGTATGTTTTTAATTTTCTTGGGTAAATACCTAGGAGTGGAATTAAGTTTGTCTACTTCTTCCTCTGAGTTTTATGAGGGCTGATTTATTTAGTCTCTAGCTCCAAGCACAGGTTTTCATGTAGACTTTTATTGAAATGAAACAATTGAAGCACACTATTGTTACCAGAAAATTGGTGTCCTCATCGACACGATGTCCAGGTTCTTGGCATCTCAAGCAAAGAATTGAACGAGAAACACACAAAAGTAAAGTGGTAAAACAAAGAGATAGTTATTGAAGAGAAAGTACACTCCAAAGAGGTAGGAGTGGGGCTTCGGCGCTGGCGCTGTGTCAATGCTGTGGCCTGGATTTGAGTCCCAGCCAGGGAACTACTCACATACAAGAGAAAAAAAAAAAAAAAGCAAAGAGGTAGGAGTGGGCTCGAGCAAAGAAAGTGAGTGGCTCAAGAGCCCCGATCAATGAGGCTTTGGTCCTTTTATTCTCTTCTAAGTCTTCAGGGGAGACACCTCTGGGCTTGGGGTCTCTTGATTGACAAGTCTGATTGACATGGGGCTTATTACATAATGCCTTCTGACTGCGCATGCCCCTTCCCAGAGTTCAGTCTGTTATAATGATATTAATGAACTTCTGGGCATATGTATGACATTACAATGAGGGTATAATGAGGCTCAGGTGAGATGAAGATCATTGTAGTTTTTTTGTTGTTGTTGTTGTTGTTGTTTTGTTCTTTTGCTTTTTGGTATGTGGGTAACTCCTTGACTGGGAATCGAACCCAGGCCGCAGCACTGACAGCGCCAACGCTGAAGCCTTAAACCACTACACCATCAGGGAACTCCCAGATCATTGTAATTCTCCCCATGCAGGCCTTAGGAACTGGCCCAAACTGGTGGGCTTCTTGGGTCCTCTAACTTCCCTGTATTTGTCTGGAACTTCCTCCTGTGGCTTCCTAGCCTGGGGCAGGGATTACTAATGAGAGGGTGGTATCAGGGCATTGACTATTCCAGCAGGGCGAGTCTCAAGGGAGGGGTCCCGGGATTTCTCCTACTCGCCTTTCTCTTGAGAGACTTGATCCCCACAAATCTCCATGGGAAGCTGAGGAGCTGGAGGTCTCATCTGCTTCCTGCTGAAAATGGTCATTGTCCCTACTTACTGGGGACCCATGGAGCTCTCACCCTTTCTGATCTAAAAAGGGAAGGGGCAGGGGAGTTCCCTGATGGTGTAGTGGCTTAAGGCTTCGGCGCTGGCGCTGTCAGCCTTGCGGCCAGGGTTCGATTCCCAGTAAAGGAGCTACCCACATACCAAAAAGCAAAAAGCAAAAAAAAAAAAAAAAAAATTAAAGTAAAAATAAAAAGGGAAGGGGTCTCGAGATCTGCCATGTTGACTCCTTTGGTCGAGATGGGCTGGACCTTGTTGGGGCACCTCTAGAATCCTGATGGTTTCTAGATTAGGAGAAATTAATTTGATTAGTAGTTTAAAGGCATTGATCAGAGAAATAGGTTTTAAAGCCCTTGTCGGGAGTTCCCTGATGGTGTAGTGGCTTAAGGCTTTGGTGTTGGCACTGTCAGCGCTGCGGCCTGGGTTCGAGTCCCAGTCAGGGAGCTACCCACATACCAAAAAGCAAAAAAAAAAAAATAATAAAAAAAAAAATAAAGCCCTTGTCACTGGGTGGTTTCAGGGTGGAAAATCTGTTGCTCAGGGTGAGGAGCCAGAGAAAATTGATAAGGAAAGCGGATTAAGACCTTGGACTAGGAAAAAGGTGAAACTGAGAGCTAAAGGACAAGGAAAAGGAGTCCTTAGTGAAGTGGGGGGATGGCTGCTCTGTTTAGCCCATATCACTATAATTTTCCCATATTCTATATAATACGGATCTCTCAAGATATGAGCATATTGTTTTCTTTAATCTTCCCAATGAGCCTTTAAGGTAAGAATTATCCCATATTACAAGTTAGGAAACAGAGGCCAATGAGAAGCTAGGTGAGCTGTTGGAGGTGGCTAAGCAGGTGAGGGAAAGGGACAGAATTTGGAAGTGACACTGTGCGAAGCCTCACGCACATTCCTCTATGCCACTTTGCTTCTCTGAGGTCAAAGCTTCTTTAGTTAGAACCCTTGGAGTGATGGTCCCAGTTCAATCTTTGTCGGCTCTCAGTGACTAGACAAGGTAGGCTATGTCCTTTCCCTTTACTGCCATTAGACATGAATGACTGTTTTCTAGTGGGACTCCAGATCTCCATTACCTTGATCAGAGATCAAAACTGCAACCCCTGAGAAGGGAGGTGCACAGGTTTACATCAAAATCTTAGTGTCAATGGGAGTTCCCTGATGGTGTAGTGGCTTAAGGCCTCAGCGCTGGCGCTGTCAGCGCTGTGGCCTGGGTTCGATTCCCAGCCAGGGAGCTGCCCACATGCCAAAAAGCAAAAAAAAAAAAAAAAAAAAAATCTTCGTGTCAAAAGGTAAATGAGGGAAAAGTGGAATAGAAAATCATCACTGTGCAGTCATATAGC
Organism: Lyroderma lyra; assembly: GCA_004026885.1. Lineage (NCBI taxonomy): Eukaryota > Metazoa > Chordata > Mammalia > Chiroptera > Megadermatidae > Lyroderma > Lyroderma lyra. The sequence continues at coordinate 287,118 of PVJL010000760.1, read as the reverse complement.
AAAGACTGATTTGGGCAAGAATTCTCATGGATGCTCAATCTAAGGAACAATTTGGAGGAGGAGTAGCATATAAACATGTTTAAATGTCTCTCCACATGGGAGTTCCCTAGTGGTGTAGTGGTTTAAGGCTTCGGCGCTGGCTGGCACTGTCAGTGCTGTGGCCTGGGTTCGATTCCCAGTCAGGGAGCTACCCACATACCAAAAAGCAATAAATAAGTAAATAAATATCTCTCCACAGATTGTTTAGGAGTTGCAAGGGAAAAAATTAGTAATAATACATCAGAGAAATCAGATGTTAGTGAAAATTAACCACATGCTTCCCCATATGATGTCCTGAGGACACACCACCACTTAGGCAGTATTGAACTCATAACTTGAGCTTAACCCTGAGGATAACATCAGACACCTGAAATGAGACACATCCTAATTTAAAAAAAGGGGAGCTGTATTTGTCAAAAATGTTAATGTCATACAATGTACACTTACATGCCCTCACACACAAAGGCTGTGAAAATGTTTCATGTGAACAGAAACGAAAGAGATGAAACAACTGAATGTGATTTTTTTTTTTTTTCCTTTTTGGTATGTGGGTAGCTCCCTGACCGGGACTCGAACCCAGGCCACAGTGCTGACAGCACCAGCATTGAAGCCTTAAGCCACTACACCATCAGGGAACTCCCTGAATGTGATTTTTGATCCCGGAGTAGATCCTGTTTTGGAGGAGAAAACAAAATGCTCTAAGGGTCATTATTGGGTCAAGTGACAAAATTGGAATATGGATGGTAGAGTAGATAGAATTCCTGAGTCAGTGTTAAATTTACTGAGGTTGAATGCTCTGGTTTCTCTTCAGATCATATAAATCTTTTGCCTTTTACTAAAAATAAATAAATAAATAAATTTACTGAGGTTGATACCTGTATTGTTGTTGTAAGAAATGTCCTTATTATTGGGAATACACACTGAAGTATTTAGGGATGAAAAGTTATAATGTATGTAATCTACATTCCAATGTCTCCAAAAATAATTGTGTGTGGTATGTGTGTGTGGCACGTAATCAAGTAAATGGGCAAAATGTTTAAAAGAGGTGAGCTTTGGTAAGGGTACACAAGAGTTCTATGTACTATCTTAATCCTATCAAGTTTTCAAGAAGTTTGAAATTATTTCCAAATAAAAATTGTAGAAAATGCTCCCTGCAAAGTCCCCTGAATCCTAATTCAGCCTGTGTAGACTGTGTCTACAGAAATTCCATTAATACATTCAGCTCCCTCCCAAATATAAGTTAGTTCATCCCTACCTGCCAAAACTTTGATTCCAAGTTGAGTGAAAGAATGACAAGGAGCTAAGGTGGGCATCTTTTAAAAGAACCCCCTTCACCTTTGTCTCCTCTCACAACATTTTTCCTAGAGTAGGTGCTCATTAGTGGCTTGTTGAATAGGCCAAAGTTCCAGTTTCTGAGTGACCAAGGGGGAGCTCTGAATGGAAGATCTGAGGTTTGGGTCCTCCTCCCTCCTTCCTGCTGATCTTCTGTAGGATGTTGGTCTCCTTGTCTGTGGGGTGAAGGGTTTGGACCTTGGTGTCCCAAGAGCCACCAGTCCATAGATGGGTTCGGCCCATGCAGTATTTTTTAAAAAAGTTTCATTAGTAGCTCTATCTCCTCTGACCACACTGAGCCCACATTTCCAGCAACTGACAGTGATTGGCTGGGGCTGTGACATGTCCCCACTCCATTCTTTTATATTATGACTAATCAACTTCTTCATTTACAATTCCTGCTTGGCCTCTAGACTAGAAGATCTCAAGGCCTTCCAGTTCACATCTTCTCTGACTACATCTCATCTCTTTAGGGTCTTCAGGTGATGAACAAGAGGTTGGACAGAGAACCAAAGTGAGAGTTGTTTCAGGCACATTGTCTTACAAAGAGCCAGATTCTGATTCGTGATGTTGAGATACCCAGTGGAGTTCTAGATGGCATATGATGATTGGAGTAGAGTTGAGAAGAAACAAGATTTTATTGGGACTGAGAACTCAGAATGGAGGATGGAAGAACTGGGGGAAAGCCAGGTGCTGAGCCTGCCAAGTGCCCAGAACTGGGGCACTACTGTGAGCAGTCTTGGGGTCACAGCTGAGAGCAGTTATGACATGTAGCCAGGAAGTGGATCCTGGAGAGAAAAGAGAAAGAGAGAGAGAAAAAAAAAGTCAAGGTGTAGTGGAAAGAGCATTGAGCAAGAAATCAAAGGATGTAATTTTTAGTTCCAGATCTACCAATTACTAGTTGTGCATATCACCCCACATCCCTAAATCTGTTTCCTCAACTTCAAAACAGGGATGATAATACTAGCTAGCTCTGCCTATGTCGGAGGTAGAGAAAGCCTAACCCGCAATACCAGAGAGCAAAGCACTTAGCAACTGGGACAATGCACTATCCCAGCATAAGAGGAAATTCAAAAGGGGTAACTGAGTCTGAATCTCTGGGCATGAAGGGCCCTTTGAGGGTTTGCAACTCTCTTATTTTAGAATGATGAACTTGAGGCCCCAAGAGGAGAAATTACACAGCATGTTTAGGCAGAGAGCTCCATCAATTTTAGAGTAGACCTCACTCTGCTCTAAAATTGTTCTCTCTAGGTATATGTAAATGACACTAACCAAAGGCAGAGGGAACAAGGACCTAGAGAGGGGGGACATTTTGTTCAGGGAAAACCCCAAAGGTATATGTTTTATCACATCCACTCAAAAGGGACAGGCCCTTGTAATTAATTAGTCCTGAGGTCACAGGAACAAGGAAGCATTTAGTGAACTTTGAAAGAAGTAGTCTTACCAAGGGAAAGGATATCCCATACAGCATACTACACAGCATGCACAGTGAGAGAGTCTTGTTCTACTTCTCCCAACAGAGACGAGGAACCTGAGGCCCAGAGATGGGAAATGGTTTGCTCAAGGCTACACAGCTTGTTGGTGGCAGAGCTGGAACTGTATCATGGTTCCTCAACTTGTAGCCAAGGGCTTTTACTCCATGTACCAGGTAGGATTGCAAATAATAAAGGCTGGTGGTAACTTACACCAATGGAGATGTATTGACAAACCATGGCTTAATGATATAGGAGTTACTTTTCTCACTTTATAGGGAAGTCCAGAAGTGGGCAGTAAAAGTTGGTATAGCTGCCGAAGGATGTTAAGGACCTAGTCTCCACCTGTCTTTCTATTCTTCACCCTCAGCTCATAACTTTTGTCCTTATTGTCTTAGGATGGTTGCTTTACCTCTAGCCATTGTGGTCATATTCCAGACAAGTGCAAGAAATGCAGCTGAGTTTGTCTTTTTTTTTTTTTTTTTTTTTTTGTAGTATGTGGGTAGTTCCCTGGCTGGGAATCGAACCCAGGTGGCAGCATTGACAGTGCCAGCACCAAAGCCTTAAGCCACTACACCACCAGGGAACTCCGAGTTTGTCTTTTTATAACAGTTTACCTGAAGTGAGGCACATAACCAGCCCAAATGCAAAGGAGTCTGGGCAGTGTTTTAAGTGTCCAGTTGCCAAAGTTGGAGGTAGCAGTGGGCTTTTGCGTCCTTAGTCTGTAATATGTGCTGTGTCACTATGCAACATCATTTTAAAGATGAAAGGAGGGGTGGATATGCTAAGCACCCTGCTGAGAGTCAGAATATGGGTTTGAGTTTGGGTTCTACAACTTTTTTATGGGTTTTCAATGTGTCTCAACTACCTCACCTGAGAAAGGTTTGGGCCAAATGACCCCAGAACATGCTTCTGACTCTTAAATTCTATGACTCTATCCTATTCAAATTCTAATCCATGTAATTACCTACTTGTATATTTCTCTCTCTCCATGGAATTCTAACAGAAACCTCAATTATGATAAAAATTGATATGTAAACTTTGTGGATTTATCTGACAAGCATTGGTACCAGGAAATTTCAACCAGAGATTCCTATCTTGGGAGCTCCCTGGTGGTGTAGTGGCTTAAGGCTTCGGTGCTGGCGCTGTCAGCACTGCGGCCTGGGTTCGATTCCCGGCCAGGGAGCTACCCACATACCAAAAAAAGCAGAGATTCCTATCTTGAAAGTTTTATAATTTTTTTTTTTTTGGTTGGTTCCCTGGGTGGGGATTGAAAGTTTTATAATTTTTTATAGGAGTATTACAACCCTATTGTTAAGTTTATTCCTAGGTACTTTATCAATTTTACTGTTTCACTGTAGTGAATGAGATTTTTTTTTTAATTTTTTTTTTAAAATTCATTTTGAGATTTTTTTCTATCACATTTTGTAATTGATTACTGGTATGTGAGTATAGGAATACTATTCCTTTCTGTATGTTAATTGTGTGTCCAGTAATGCTGCTGAACTGTTTTATTAATTCTAATAGTTTGTAAATCTTCCCAAATTTTGTGTGCAGAATATATTACCTACAAATGAGGATAGGCAGAGGAGATAGCATGAGGAAGTTCCTAAGAGAGGAAATTTCAAGAAACAAAGAAGGCAGATGATGCTGGGCATAATGTGAAATAAGGCAGATGATGAGGCAAGAGAGATAGAGACAGTGTCATCGCAAAGGGTCTTGAAAGCCATTCTCAGGATTTTAATGCAATGGGAAGCCACTGAAGATGTTTATATTAAAACCAGAGGAGAATCTCTATGGTCATCTATTGGGTTCTGCTCATGTCTGTGTGTCACCCAACATTTTGGTTAAAATTTGGAAAATAAATATAAAGCATTCTTTTTATGAATAATAACAATATTGGATAGCTCTAAAATGTCTTATTGTGAACTTATAGAGCCTCAAGAGTATATCCTTAGACATGAGACTGGATGTTTGCTAAGATCCTTTCCAACTGTGAAATGCTGGGGATCTATGCTTTTCACACCGAGTACCCTGGAGCTGGAAGAAATGTTCTTTCCTACTGGAGGTGGGGAAACACAATGAACCTGTACATTAGGAGACAATCTATGAGGGCAGATCCATGTTTACACAAATAATTACCACATATGTGGTGGGTATTGTATAATGACACACGGGTATGTAAGGGATGCAAGAGGATGTGTATGAATTGGAGCAGACAGGGCTGAAGTTGTGACACTTGGACTGAAGCAGAGACGGAGGTGGCTGTAGCAGTATACAGAGAAGAGGGACTGAACCAGAACAGCATCGGTAGTAACGGAGATGTTTCTGAGGCCAAAGCAGCATCTGGTGGGCCTGAGTTGGGAGAAGGAGGGGAATAATTGAGACTGACTCCTGGGTATCTCACTTGGGATATAGTTAACATGGTGACTCTATTACCTTAAAGAAGGAATGGCGGACTCCAACACTTTTGAATTTTCCTAGTCACCTGACTTGAAAGGAGCTCAAAGCCAATCCATTGATGAAGCCTGGGACAGGCCTTGGTGCTGGCAACTCCAGGCAGTAGGAAGGATCAGTGTAACTTTTTTTTTTTGGCTCCCACAGATGTTTTCCTCCAACAGTTAAGTTTGTGCTTAGAGGGAGTTCCCTGGTGGTGTAGTGGCTTAAGGCTCGGCACTGGTGCTGTCAACACTGCGGCCTGGGTTCGATTCCCAGCCAGGGAACTACCCACATACAAAAAAAAAAAAAAAAGAAAACCTATTTTCTTCATCTTTGTATAAGTGTGCTCATATGGCCCTTTCTGATGTGCAGGCACTCAATCAACATCTGTTGAATGAATTAAGTCAGGCTTACAATGATCACCCCCTCACTTTGGAGTCTAGGTACCTGTAAGAAAGAAAAAGTTCTGAGTTTGGACCAAAGGCACCTGGCTTATTATTTGTGTGTGACCTAGATCAGTCATTTCAGTTCTTTGATTGGCCTAGTCCTTTCCAGGGTTCCAAATTTGTACTTATGTACCTTTTCCACGTATAATTCTTCATCCCCTCCTATTTGTATAAGCTGTTAACATTTTGTTATAATCCTTCTGATATTAACAGTATTCTACGTTTGCTGAGTGCTAGGCATCAATCTAAGTATTTTACATATTTTTAACATATTTGATTGACATAACAACCCCAATGAGTTAGGTACTATTACCCTTTTTACAGTTGAGGAAACTGAGGTACAGAGAGATTAAATGTCTTTCCTTTCCTAATTTTACATAACTTTTAAGTGTCAGCGTGCAGATTTGTGTACAAGGAGTCTGGGTCCAGAGTCCAAGTTTAACTACCTCAATATACTACCATTAGGTCACCCTACTAGCGACTATGACAAAGGCTGGTGACTGTATTCTCATATTTATAAATAAGGCAACTGAAGCTTAACTTCCTAAGGATACAAAACTAGAAAGGAGCAGAGCCAGACCTCAAACCAGGGCTTTCAGCCAAGTCTGCCCTTGAATAACGCCTCCATTAGCGCCTGGCTGCCTGCGTTAAAGCCCCACTCTGCCCATTATTGGCTTTCTGACGTTAGGGAAGTTACTGGACTTCTGTGTCTAGTTCCTCATCTGTAACATGAGAGTGAGACCATTCATACTAACCATAGAGGATTGTTGGGACGGTTAAATGAGTTATTAGGTGCCACATACTTCTAAGAGAGCCTAGGACATAGAACATAAGCACTCACTAGGTGGAAGCTACCACTTTTCATTCTGGATCAGTGTTACACAGCAGAAATATGATGTGAACCTATTAGTCATTTTAAGTTTTCTTTTTTTCATTTTAAGTTTTCTAGTGGCCATATTTTAAAAAGCAAAATGTGAAGTTACTTTAAATGTATTTTATTTAACCAAATATATACAAAACTGTAATCAATTTTCTAATCAATTATCCAATTATAATCAATATAAAATTATAAATGAGATATTTAATGTATTTTTGGTATTAAGTCTCGGAAATCTGGTATGTATTCTACATTAAGCATATCTCAACTTGGACCAGCCACGTCACTTGGGCGAATTCGGGAAGGGGCCCCCAACCACACCCTCGTCCCCTGCTGTTCCTTCCAGCGACCAGCAGGCGGGCGCCGTAGGCCCCGCCCCGCGCCCCTACCAGGTTACATCACAGAGCCCACAGGCTTGGCTAGCGGGAGACCCGGCCCCGGCTGCGTGTTCCAGGACGCTTGCGTCCTCCCTGTTCCAAACACCCAAGTTCTAAGAGGTAGCGACTATCATCACAGAGGCTGTGGGGGGACCCGCAGTCTGCTCTGCCGTAGCGGGCGGGAGATACGAGCCCGTCTTCCATGTGTACCTCAGCCCCAACGGCCCTCAGCTCGCGCCGCTACCTCTGCAAGGTCGAGGCAGCGAGGCCGACGCCCATTGGTCTGCCGCGGCACCCTGCCCGCCCTCTCGCCGCGTTTATTGGCTGGAGTAGCGGCGCCCGCGGGATAGGCGGTGGCGGCGCCCCTCCTACACGCCGGCCCTCAAGAGGACGACGAGGAAGCGGCCACCTCCCTGTGTCCCGCCCCTTTTGGGTTCGCTCGCTGGCTCCCGGCTCCTCCCGTCTCTTCCCGGCCCTCTCCAGGCTCCCTTCGGCTTCGGCTCCGGCGCGGCGGCGGCGGCGGGTAGGTGCAGCGGCAGGCGGGGCCCAGTCTGAGAGGCGGCCTCATCACTGTTCGGGGGCTGCCCGAGCCTGGCCCCGCGGCTGCTCGGGACCCCTTAGGGGCTAGGCTGAGGCGGGGCAGGGCGGTGGCCGCCGGCCTGTGGGACGCGAGGGCGGCCGGGCCAGGGGGCCTGCAGACGTGATTTTTCGAGTCTTCAAGGTGCGATCTGGGGGCCAGCGTGGCGGAGCGGGCTGAGAGGTTCATTTTCGGGGGTCTGGAGCAGTGGGGCGAAAGGCATGCCTCGGGCTCAGAATGGGGCTGAGTCCGGGGAGCGAGGGTCGGCTGCGGGTCGGCTGCCGTTTGGGGCCTGGGTGGGGCTCGGAGACGGAGGAGAACGCAAAGGTCGTTCTGTGAGACTTTTGGGGGCCAGTTGAGGTGGGGCTGTGGCGAGTCTTGGAGAGGGAGGGTGTCTAGTCAGGGCTTATGGGAGGGGCCAAGGGATGGTCTAGAGAACCCGGCCCCGGCCGGGGCTCTCTCTGCGTCGGCCCCTGGCACTGTTTAGGGACTAAGCATGTGTCTGGCTGTGGGAGTGCGAATGGGTCGCAGGAAGGGTGAGGATGGGGACAGGAACCAGGAGGGGCAGTTGGAAACGTTACCCAGAACCGAGATTGTGATTTAGCAGGACCAGATCCTCTGCTGGTGTGCTCTCTGAGCTCTTCTTTTAGTGGGATTACCTCATGGGGGCGGGGGGGAGTGTTGGGGTTTTGCTTCCATCCAGGAACGTGTAAATTAAGTGCATTTGCTGCTTTTGGGAGGAAGCAGTGGTTACTCTACGTTTTGTGTTTTAGGACGCAGACTCAGGGTGAAACAGGGTTCTCGGGAAGATTAGTGTTACCCGCCTTTCTCTTGGAAACCCCCGTTTCTCCTTTCCCTCCTCTGGTCCATTTACAGTATTGCTCCCCAGGGCCTCTCGATTCCCCCTCGCTGGTTGCATAGGATTGCAGTCTTTCTTGCTCGTATGTGTGTCTCCCGCCCATTTCCCTGCTGCTGCGCTTTTGGCAACTGCTTCTGCTCTTTCCCAGGGATGGTTGTGGCATTGCATCAGGGGATATTTGTGCTTGTGATTTGCTCATTCAGCCCAGGAAGAGGGAGAATAGTACACTGCAGAGATGGAGGGGGGGTGCCGTCTGCTGGGCTGGGTAGGCAGAGAAATGGGTGTGGTGAGGGAATACAGCTGCTCTAGGCCTATAGGGTAACACTGCCCAGTCATCAGCTGAAAGAGATTCAAAGAGCAGCAGCGGCTGCAGCTATTTTTATAAATCAGCCCTGAATCCAAGCTGAGCACATGGATTTGGAGTGAACAGTTGTCATGCTCTCACTGTTACAAGCTGGGTGTTTGGTAGACAACATCAGAGTTGCTAAGCAAGAGCCTCCATTTTTTACAGTTCAGCAAGTACTTTACTTGCAAACTTTTAAACTTTGCTCTTCTTAGCTCTGTAGACTGGAGCATCTTTCTTCAGGGGTGTCTTTTACATTGATAATGTTTTTTTTTTCTCCTTTGTATGTGGGTAGTTCCCTGGCTGGGAATCGAACCCAGGCCGTGGTGTTGACAGCGCCAGCGCCGAAGCCTTAAGCCACTACACCACCAGGGAACTCCTACATTGATAGTGTTTGATGTTCTACTCCTTCCTTTGAAATAAAGTGTTTTTACCTCCATTATACTCTTCTTTTCAAATTTAGCTTAAAAATAATAAAGCTATCCTTTTGAGCACTTGCCATCTTCCAGGCACCAATTGTCTATATTTATTTATAGATGAGGAAATTGAGACTGAAAGGAATTAGAGGTCAGGCAGATAGTTAAGTGGCAGAAGTGGCATCCACACCAAGGTCTCTGTGACCCCTATGCAGTAATTCAGAAACTCGGAATTTTTGGTTCACACAGGAGTTATCAGGCTTTGGAGAATTTATTCATATAAAGTAAACTCACCGGAGACTGATAAACTAGCTACCAATTTTATTTATGTTGAAAGTATTAAGTGCCATGTACACAACTGGAATAAATTATCCACTGGCCAGGATACCTCTTTGTTTCTGAGCAGCCTAATCAGTGATAAGGCAGTTGATTATAGAGTTGGAATTAAGGATACTAGATGTTCTTAGGGGATGTTTTAATCACGTTACTGAAGCCTAGTGAGTCTCCCTCCTTTCCCCATTGTACAAACACATATACAAATGTTTGACAGTGCTGCGGAGCTTAACACACTTTTTTTTTTTATAAGTTTAGGCAGTACAGATAGTTTATTTTTTTTTATTATTATTTATTTACTTGTTTTTTTTGGTATGTGGGTAGCTCCCTGACTGGGAATCCAACCCAGGCTGCAGCGCTGACGGTGCCAGTGCCGAAGCCTTAAGCCACTACATCACCAGGGAACTCCCCAGCTTAACACACTTTCCCACTCTGTCTTAGTTGTATTATTTAAGTCATCTCCATATTTGTCATTCCTGTGTTACAGTTCCCGTACTTACAAATAAGTTTACATTATATATTAAAAGGTCACTTTCCATTATTTGCTGACAGTGAGGGAAGCAACTGGAGTTTCTTATCTAAGTGGCTTACCTTTATTTTATTTATTTTTTGAGGGTATGAACACTTTTATAAATTACATAATCTCTCTTTCAGAGGAGATTTGGACAGATTTCTCAAGCTTGTTCAAAATAGCTAGAGAGCAGGGAGAGATACTGGCTTACAGGTTTTTATTTTGGTTATAAGAGCAGGGTGAGAGTGCCATATATGTGAGGGGGCTCATGTGGTTTGAACTTCCCACCTACATCAAGATAGGTTTAACTTTAGTTAGAGAGGTGGTGCTTCTTGATTTTAGGTCTTGTTCTTTTTCCTGACCTTGTTTCTGAATTTGGTGATCCATACTCTCTGGCTCCAGAAACTTTTGCTGTTAACAAGTCAAAGTTTTGGCATTGAATTACCCCTGCTTCCCCCACCCCTTTCTCCTCCTCTTTCTCAGTATTAAGCATGTGTATGTTTTCTATTTTCTTAGGAAGCAAGACAATCTGAGATGAATGTTTTGACCCAGTGGAAGTTATCTTGAGTTTTCATCTGATTTGGTCAGTTTGAAAAGGAAACAGAGTTAATATCACTGATTTCACTTTGTCCTTTTAAATAGCACCTTTAGAACCAGGCTACTGTGAACTTTTTGCTAGGAGTGAGTGTGTTGAGGACAGTTAGGGTTAAGAAAGGGGATAAAGCAAACTGATATATATGAGGGCTCTTACTCAGTATCTTCTTTTTTTTTTTTTTTTTAATTTATTTTTTATTTTTATTTTTTTTGCTTTTTGGTATGTGGGTAGCTCCCTGGCTGGGAATCGAACCCTGGCCGCAGCGCTGACAGCGCCAGTGCTGAAGCCCCAAGCCACTACACCATCAGGGAACCCCCCTCAGTATCTTCTTAGAGCTTTCTAGGCTAATCTCTCAAGATAGACCTTGTGGTGAAATATTGTGTCAGTCATTAAAATTTTAAGCTTAAAACTCAATCCTAACAAAAACAAAAAAACCAAAAAGAAACAAACAAACAAAAAACTCAATTAACTTTACTTTTGCGATTTTTACAATAGGTTAAAAAAAGTTAATCTCACCATAAAACTCATCTTACTAGTTTGCATGTATTTAACTACTTTTATTTATCACTTTTTTTTTTTTGCTCTGTTTCTAACTTTACAAGGAAAGTGCAGTTTTTAAAAAATCTTTTATTTTGGAATAATTTAGATTTGTAGAAGTTTTAAAGATAATACAGAATTTCTCTATACCCTTCATCTAGCTTTCCTTAATGTTAACATCTTATATAACCATGATAAGTTTTTCAAAATTAAGAACTCAGGAGTTCCCTGATGGTGTAGTGGCTTAAGGCTTCGTCGTTGGCACTGTCAGCGCTGTGGCCTGGGTTCGATTCCCAGTCAGGGAGCTACCCACATACCAAAAAAAAAAAAAAAAAGAACTCAGGGAGTTCCCTGATGGTGTAGTGGCTTAAGGCTTCGGCGCTGCGGCCTGGGTTCGATTCCCAGCCAGGGAGCTAACCGCATACCAAAAAGCAAAAAAAAAAAAACAAAAAAAAACAACAAAATTAAGAACTCAGCATTAGTTTACTATTATTAACTAAATTACAGACTTTCCTCTGATTTTCTAGTTTTTCCTCACTGATACTTTTTTCTGTTATAGGATCCAATCCAAAATACCATATTGCATTTAGATGTCATGTTTCCTTAGTTTCCTCAAATCTGTGACAGTTTCTTGGTCTCTTTGCCTTTCTCTCCTTGATACCTTTGGTCAGTTATTTGTAGAATGTTCCTGGATTTGGGTTTTCTGATGTTTTCTCATGATTAGCCTGATGTTATATATTTAAGGAAGAATACAATAGAGATGTTATGTCCTTCTTGACACATCATATCTTATATTAGGGGATACCTGATGTTAATGTGACTTATTATTGGTGTTAGCTTGATTTAAGGTAGTGTCTGCCTGGTTTCATTAAAGTGACTTTTTCTATTTCCTTATTTTGTTAGAAGCTAGAAATGAGTCACCAAGTCAAGCCCACACTCCAGGGGAAGGGAATTAAACTCCACTTCCTGAAGGGATAAGTATCTGAATTTGTGAGCATTGTTAAAATCACCCATAGTCATAACATATATTTTGGGAGCGATTCTGTGAGGCTATACAAAGATCTGAGTTTTCCTTAAAAGTGTCATCCACTGACTTCAGCATTCATCAGTGAAACTTGTTTGCAGCAGTAATTATTAGTGTGTATTCTGGTGGTGATGTGCTAGTTCCCGCATTTCTCCTTCATTTATTATTTTGGAATCCTTCTGCAAGAAAGATTTGTACCTTTCCTTTATTATTTATTCAGTCACTTGTATTAGTATGGGTTCCCAAATATTTTTTTTTTCCTTTGGGTTGTAATCCAGTACTATATAGTTTGTTGCTCAGATTCTTCCAGCTTTGGCCATTTGACACTTGTGTTCTTTTGACATATTTCTTTTTTGGGTGGTGGAGAGCACTTTTACTTTCTGGTGCTGCAAGATACTTGCTTAATCTTTTATTTTCCCTATCCAGCATTAGAATTATCCAAGGTTCCCGGGTTTCTTTTATTGGAGAAAAACGTTTAGAAACCAAGATCTGGTTTCTGAATGAACTGGGTGTACCCATTGCTACTGGGGTTTCCTGCTTTGGGGCCCTCTTAGAGAACAGAGCTAGGAAATATATGCATATATACAGACCCAAGTAGACACAAATTGCAGTATCTGTCTGTATATAAATGTATTATAAACATGAGTTCAAAAAAACACACAAACAAAAACATGAGTTCATACTGGTCTGACTTTAATCCAGCACCACAGTGTTCATTCTAGCCCAAGCTTGTCCAGCCTGGGGCCCGCGGGCCACATGTGGCCCAACACGAACTCGTAAACTTTCTTAAAACATTACAAAAATTATTTTCCTTTTTTTAGTTCATCAGCCATCGTTAGTGTTAGAGTGTTTTACATTTGACCAAAGACAATAATTCTTCCAAGGTGGCCCAGGGAAGCCAAAAGATTGGACACCTGTGGTCTAGCTTTTCCCTTCTTATTTGTAACTTCTGTCTCTGGCAGTGAGAAATGTGACTCTTGTTATTTATTTATTTATTTATTTATTTATTTATTTATTTATTTATTTATTGCTTTTTGGTATGTGGGTAGTTCCCTGGCTGGGAATCGAACCCAGGCCGCAGCACCCACAGCGCCAGTGCCGAAGCCTTAAGCCGCTATACCATCAGGGAACTCCCGACTCTTGTTATTTATAATAGATTTCCTTAACTGTTCCACCCTAGTATTCATGTAAAAAGTAGGATAATATAGTTTTAATTACCACATAAATTTCCAAAGCATTTTGTAGTTGTTAACTAATTTAAATTATACCCTTGTAGTATTGGTATTTTTAATTACTATTTTTCAGCTCAAGTGGAGAGGTGAAGTCATTTGCTCCTGGCCAAACAGGAAGTGACTATAGCTGAAATTGACCTATTTTCACTCCCAGTGCTGTGCTTGATCCCAAGCAAAGCAGTGTCTTCATGTCAAGTATCACGGCTAAAAAGTCAGACTTTGTCCCTTTATGAAATGATTCCCCCAATAAGTCTACTACCCATTTGACACTATAAATAGTTTTTACAATATTATTGACTCTGTTTCCCATACTGTATTTCACATCTCCATGACTTTCCTGAAACTATCACTTTGTATTTCTTAATCCTTTCACCTTTCCCAGCCCTACAACATTCTTCCCATTTAGTAACCATACCATCAGTTTGTTCTTTGTATCTGTGGATCTGTTTCTGTTTTGTTTATTCATTTATTTTGTTCTTTAGATTCTACATATGAGTGTGATCATATGGTATTTGTCTTAGTCTGACTTACTTCACTGAGCATTAATACCTTCTAGGTTCATCCATGTTGTCTCAAGGTCCTCGTCTTTGGTTGACTTTTCCGAACTTGTGTAGTAGACTTCGTTACACTCCTATTTTCTTTCTGTCCGTTGTTCTAAGGGGGACTTGGGAGATCCTGATTCTATTACCCTGTAACTTCGATATATTTTTTTCTATATTTTTACTTGAATAGGTTAAGAAAATATTCACCTACCTAGAGAATGCCAAGATCATGTCTCAATAGTGTACAATTAGAGACTGAAATTTATGCTTTATTTTCTCCTTACATCTGACTATTATTCCTTTAGTATTTCAAAGAGATCTTGGTTCTGATTTTTTGCTATAGTTTGTGTGCAAAATTATAACTAAACTGTTTCACATCTTAAAACTCTGGAGGCACAGCTAGTTTTTTCTAATGGTACTTATTGATTTTGCTTTTTGGTATGTGGGTAGCTTCCTGACTGGGAATCAACCCAGGCCGCAGCGCTGACAGCGCCAACGCCGAAGCCTCAAGCCACTACACCATCAGGGAACTCCCTACTTATTGATTATTGATTGAAGCTAGGTTATATGATTCTTTATTGTGACCAAGTATAGGTTCTGACTTATAAATGATTCACACATAAAATAGTTATGGCTTCTATTGCATTATTTCCCTCATTTCCCCAATACACACACATACAGATGTTGAAACTGCTGTGGAAAAACTTAAAGCTTTTAGAGAAGATAAATATTCTAAAGAAGAAAAAATTTAGGAGAGATTGGGGATAGGTGGTGAGTGGGAGTGGAGGATAAAGACTTAAGAAACAGGTTGCTTCCTATAGTGACTCCTCTCTGAGCTCTATTTTTGTTAAACTCTCTGAAATTCTCAGTCACATATTCATTTGGATTAATCCATTTTCTCTTTTAGGAATAGAAATAATCTTTTAGGGAGGATACAAGAGAGCTCTCAGCCATTTTCTTATAGGTAGAACTTTTTTTTTTTCTTTTTTGGTATGTGGGTAGCTCCCTGACTGGGAATCGAACCCAGGCCGCAGCGCTGACAGTGCCAACACCGAAGCCTTAAGCCACTACACCATCGGGGAACTCCCAGAACATATTTTTATTGTAATAATTTGTATTGGGGATTAAGTGTTCCTTTGGTACTGGTAAAGAGATTTGACAGGTAAGTGGTTTCTGAATTTAGGGTAAACTGGGGAGGAGAGGGAGCAGGAAATAAAGTAGGCTTACAGGCTTATTTCCTCAAGTATCAGCTCAGATGTCACATTTAGAAAGGCTTTCTGACCACATTCTACCCTAGTCTGGGTTAAGTAGTACTCTTTGGCCTTTTCACCAATATATATCTTTGGGCATGTGTCATTCCATATTTTTAAAAAATAAGATATAATTTACATACAATGAAATTCATCATTTTAAGGCATGCAAATTATTGTGGTTTTTGGTATATTCACAGTATCTGTCACCACTAATTCCAGAACATTTTCATCATCCCCAAAAGAAATCCCAAACCCATTAGCAATCACTTCCCATTCCTCCCTACTCCTGCAGCTCTTGGTGGCCACTAGTCTGCTTTCTGTCTGTGGATTTGCCTATTCTGGACCTACCATGTAAATGGAATCATACAACATGTGGCCTTTTGTGTCTGATTTTTTTCATTTAGCCCAATCTTTTCAAGGTTTGTCCATGTTGTAGCATGTATCAATACTTCATTCCTTTTTATGGCTGAATAATACTCATTGTATAGGTATACTACATTTTTTAAATTCTTTCATCAGTGGGTTGTTTCCACTTTTTTTGTTTGTTTTGTTTTGTTTTGTTTTTGTATGTGGGTAGTTCCTGGCTGGGAATTGAACCCAGGCCACAGCGTTGACAGTGCCAGTGCTGAAGCCTTAAGCCACTACACCACCAGTTTCTACTTTTTAGCTATGAGGAATAATGCTGCTATGAATATTTGTATACCACTTTTCGTGTGGACATAATGTTTTTATATCTTTTGGGTATATGCCTATGAGTGGAAACATAGAGTTACATATGGTAACTCTATATGTTTAACCTTTTGAGGAACTTCCAGACTCTTTTTCAAAGTGGCCACACTATTTTATGTTCCCATTAGCAGTATATAGGCGTTCTAGTTTTTCCACATCCATGAAAACACCTGCTATTTTTTTTTTAATTTCATCCTAGTGGGTGTAAAGTGATACTTCATTGTGATTTTGATTTCCCGGGTGGCTAATGTGCTTACTGGCCATTTGTATATCTTTGGAGAAATGTGTATTCAGATCCTTTGGCCATTTTTAATTAAGCTGTTCTTGTTGAATTCTGAGAGTTCTTTATATATTCTAGATACATATTCCTTGTCAGATATATGATTTACAAATATTTTCTCTGCTCTGTGGGTTCTCTTGTATTTTCACTTTTTTGGTAATACCTTTTGAAGTACAAATGTTTCAATTTTTTTTTTTTTTCCTTTTTTCTGTATGTGGGTGGCTCCCTGGCCGGGAATCGAACCCAGGCCATAGTGCTGACAGCGCCACTGCCGAAGCCTTAAGCCACTACACCACCAGGGAACTCCCTGTTTCAAATTTTGATGAAGTCTAGTTTATCTGTGTTTTCCTTGGTTGCCTTTGCTTTAGGTGTCACATCTAAGAAACTGTTCCTTCTTCAAGATCACAAAAGATTTCTACATATGTTTCTTTTAAGAGTTTTATAGTTTTAGCTGACATTTAGGTTTTTGATGCATTTTGAGTTAAATTTTACATACGATATAAGGTAGGGTTCTAAATTCTTTGTTTTTTGTGGACATTTAGTCGTTCTTGTGCCATTTGTTGAAAGACTTTTATTTTTCCATTGAATTATTTTGGCATTCATGTTGAAAATCTTTTGACCTTGGATATATGGGTTTATTCTGGATTCTCAATTCTATCCCATTGACCTACATGTCTGCCCGTATGCCAGTACCACACCATTTTAATTACTGTGGCTTTATAGTGTATTTTGAAATTGGGAAGTGTGAGTCCTCTAACTTTGTCTTTCTTTTCAAGATGTTTTGGCTCTTCTGGATCCCATGCATTTCCATAAGAATTTTAAGATGAGCTTGTCCATTTCTGCAGAAAAAGCAGTTGGAATTTTGATAAGGACTGCATTGAATGTGTAGATCAATTTGAAGAATATTGCCATCTTAACAATGTTAAGTTTTCTAATCCATGTTCATGGAACGTCTTTGCATTTATTTATATCTTTTAATTTCTTTCAACAATGTTTGGTAGTTTTTAGTGTACAAGCCTTGCACTTCTTTGGTTACATTTATTTCTAAGCATTTTATTCTTTTGGGTACATTTTTTGGGGGGGGGGGT
The DNA here is from genome assembly GCA_004026885.1 of Lyroderma lyra. Lineage (NCBI taxonomy): Eukaryota > Metazoa > Chordata > Mammalia > Chiroptera > Megadermatidae > Lyroderma > Lyroderma lyra. The sequence continues at coordinate 269,817 of PVJL010000760.1, read as the reverse complement.
AGTTCCCTGACTGGGAGTCGAACCCAGGCTGCAGTGTTGAGTGCGTGGAATCCTAGCCACTATACCACCAGGGAACTCTGGGTGTTATTTTATTTATTTATTTATTATTTATTCATTCTCTGGGTGTTATTTTTTTAATTAATTAATTAATTAATTAATTAATTCATTGTTTGTTTGTTTTTACTGTTTTTATGTGGGTGGTTCCCTGGGTGGGAATCGAACGAACCCAGGCCGTAGCATTGACAGTGCTGAAGCCTAGCCACTACACTACCAGGGAACTACCCTGGGTGCTATTTTAAATGGGATTGTTTTCTTAATTCATTTTCAGATTGTTGATTGCTAGTGCATAGAAATTCAACTGAGTTTTGTATATTGATCAGGTGTTCTGCAAACTTGCTTATTAGCTTTAAGTTTTGTGTATGTGTGGATTCTTTTGGATTTCCCCATTGTTTTAAAATTATATATACCTTTCCAGTGGACTGAGATCTTTTTGAATTCAGACTGTATCTTGTGTTCATTTCACTTTCCCCACTGCCACATGTTTATTCAGTTAATGCTGGGGTAAAGATGTTATTGTAGTGGAGTTTAGTGTAGCATAATGCTGCAGAAAATGGCCCAGAAGGGAAGCACAGACTATTGTAAGACTATTTTTACCTATTATAAAATGTTTCCTGAGGTTTAGAAAAGTTTATTCTTCTCACTTCTATGTCTCCTCTGTATACTTCTTACCCTTAATTATCCATTGTTTCTGGAATTCAGAATACTTTGGATCATAAACATCTGTGTGTTAAATAGGAACCTTAATTTGATTTTATGTATTATTTCTCTTGGGAAATGTGTTCTGTCCTCATTCACAAAACAGATCTTTCATGAACCTAGGAGTACTTATGGTAATGTGATTGGCTATGTTGGTTATTGATTCTGTGTTCACATTTTCTCTGGGGTAAACTCAAGCTTACTCATTTTCTTTTCCATCTTGTTTACTAAATTACAGAGAGACAGGGAAATCAAAACATTTGCTGTCAAAGGGCAGGATCTGACATTTTCATTTTTTTATTATCCTGTGTACCTTTCATTACCAGACATGAAGAAATGCTTTTAAAAGGCATCCTAATCTTTAAAAAAGAGAAAGAGTAGAGAATTCACAGTTCTTTTTTTGATCAGGTAATATAAAGATGATTTTTAAAAATTCAATTTGTCATGGTGACATTGGTTAGTAAAATTACATGGGTTCCAGGTGTACAGTTCTTCACTCTCTCTGTGTTGCATTGTGTTCTCGCCACCCGGATTAAGATGATTTCTTGAAGAATGGATTCTTGGTGTAATATTGGTTGGCTATTCCATGGATAGTGGTGAATAATATGTATAAAGTGTAGGGTCTCTAAAAATTTCTTTATTTGTTGTAAAACATTCAGTGCTATCAGTAATCAAGGTAAACTGTGCTGCCAGGCCAAATTAAGAACTTCTTTATGTGTGTGTGTGTGTGTGTGTGTGTGTGTGTGTGTGTGGTTCCCTGACCGAGAATCGCCTGGGCCGCAGTGGTGAGAGAGCTGAATCCTAGCCACTAGGCAACCAGGGAACCCAGGAACTTAGCAAAGTAGCCATGGGCTGCATGACTAGGTGGTTGAGGAAAATACCCAATTGATACTCACATTTTCCTTACTATCTCATAAATGCAGCTGGGTAATGAAATACAGAAAAGTATCAAGACAAAAGTAATTAGGGGTTCCCTGGTGGTATAGTGGCTAGGCTTCAGTGCTCTCAACCCTGCAGACCTGGGTTCAGTCCCTGCTCAGGGAACCAACCCACCCCCCCTACCCCCGCCCCCCCAAAAAGACAAATATCATTTGAAAACTTAACTCTCAGAGATAACTACTTTAATAATTGGGCATATTCCCTTATAGTCTTTTTCTTCTGTATATACACTTTTTATTTAGATGTTCCTGCTAATAATTTTCTCTCTTTTTTAAAAACTTAAGGTAGCATAATTTCCTATATTATTAAAAGCTATTATAAAGATCATCTTTAATGGCTGCATGATGTTACATCATATGTGGTCAGGTTTTGATTTAACTTTCCCTCGTTACTGCTAATAGATATTTTTTCAATTTTGACTTATTTTAAATGCATAATCTGTTTATAATTTAGGTTTTTATTATGATAGATTCCCTTTTTTATAAAAAATTTATTGAGATATAATTTACATACTATAAAATTTACCTTTTCAGTGGTTGTATTTTCAAATTTGTTCCATCTTCACTGGTGTTTAATTTGTGAATAGTTGATTATTCCCAAAGAAATCTCATTTTCCTATCTCCTCTCCCCTAACTCCCAGCAACCACTAATCTCCTTTCCATATCTGTGGATTTACCTATTCTGGACATTTAATATAAATGGAATTAGACAGGTGACCTTTTGTGTCTGATACCTCTCACTTGGCATATTTTCAAGTTCCATGTTGTAGCATATATCAGTACTTCATTCCTTTTTATGAGCATATAACATGCCTTTGTATGGATATACTACATTTTGTTTATTCATAAGTTGATACACATTGAGTTGTATGTATTTTTTTAGCTATTACAAATAATACTGCTGTGAACATTTGTATATAAGTTTTTTTGTGGACATATTTTCATATCTCTTGCTTATATACTTAGGAGTAAAATTGCTCGGTCATAAGGTAGTTCTGTGTTCAACCTGTTGAGTAACTACCACATTAAAAGTGTATTTTTTGTTTTGTTTTGTTTTTTTGTTTTTGTATGTGGGTAGTTCCCTAGTTGGGAACCAAACCCAGGCCGAAGCCTTAAGCCACTACACCACCAGGGAACTCCTAAAAGTGTTTTCAAAAGTAGCTGCACCCTTTGACTTCCCACCAGTAATACATGAAGGCTCCAGTTTCTCTACATCATTGTAAATTCTTGAATGTATGTTTAATTACTGGGTCAGAAGATGTGTAAATTTAAGGCTTTTGATATATTTTGCAAAATTGCTTTCTGGAAGATTGTACATTCTTACTAAAGCCAACCTCATCATATCCTTATTAGTGAATTGTCATAAAAATTGCTCATTGAAGTGGTTAGAAATGGAAAAATCTCAGTTTTAATCACATTTGGTTTTTTTTTTTTTTGTTTGTTTGTTTGTTTTTTGCGGTGGTGGGATAGTTCCCTGGCTGGGAATTGAACCCAGGCTGCAGCATTGAGAGTGCCAAAGCCTAGCCACTACACCACCAGGGAACCCCCTATATCTGATTTTCTAAAACAGTGCCATAGGTATTGCATAGTCATATATCTAATAATCAAAGGTAAGATTGGATCACTAAGAATGACATTTTCTGACATAGCCAGTTGCCTAGGACTTAATCACTGTCCATTTAGCGTGGTTCTCTTGGGCAGGGTATAATTTACCAGTGAATCTCAGCAGGATACCCATGCAGCTGTTCCTTAGCCAGCCAAAGTGGAACTAACAATAATAGGGACAAAATAAATGCTTGAAAGATGTTCTGAGCAGTTATATATGCTTAGTATAGCTGAGGCATTCTGAGATGCCCCAAGGGCAAACTAACCAGCTTAGTCAGGGACACATGTACCTTTATTTATTTATTTATTTTTTCTTTGTCTGTGGGTAGCTCCCTGACTGGGAATCGAACCCAGGCCGCAGCACTGACAGCGCCAGCGCCGAAGGCTTAAGCCACTACACCATCAGGGAACTCCCCACATGTGCCTTTAAATGAAAATTGGTCTGAGAGTCTGAGATAGACTTGCTAAAATGAATAAACTGCAGTTATCTGTGGCAGAAAACTGTAATATGGCAGTAATAGCACTGGGTCAGGTGTCAAAAAAGCAGGATTGAGGTTCCAACTCTATCATATAATAGCTGAGATCTGGGCAAGTCAGTGAATCTGCTTATTTACAAAATGAGAGTGCTGGGAGTTCCCTGGTGGTGTAGTGGCTTAAGGCTTCATTGCTGGCACTGTCGGTGCTGTGGCCTAGGTTCACAGGGAACTATCCACATACAAACAAAACAAAACAAAACAAAACAAAACAAAATGAGAGTGCTGATAATACCTAGCTCACAGGCTTGTAAGAATTAAGAGATATGTGACTGGGATAGGTACTCTTTAAAATGCTAATAAGATAATTACCTAGTGATCCATATCAGAATAATTTTGTTGTATATGGAATTGGTACTGTATTGGTGTTTTCCATGGAAATGCATTGTCTCTAAATTTCATTGGACCATATATGTAGTAAATTGGCTAGGAAACATGAAACTCTTCTTTGAGGTCATAAAACTAATTTGTAGTTAAGTCAAGACTTGAACTTTAATCTATAGCATTCTTTTTACTATGTACAGTTTAATACCACAGATATTTATGTGTCTTCTAGGTACATAGCACGGTAAATGCTGCAGGTTATTTTTAAAAAGTTGTAAAATAGAAGAAATGAAAGACTTTTAATAATAATGTCATGATATAGACTATAAATTCTATACAAACTGTGCAGAGATCTGAATGACTAATTGGATTCAGATGAAGACCTTAAGTAGTTTTAGGGTGCTTTGTTGAATTGACTCATAAGCAAGAATTCAGATTTTTTTCTTTTTTCTTTTTCTTTCTTTTTTTTTTTTTTTGTAGTATGTGGGTAGTTCCCTGACTGGGAATTGAACCCAGGCTGCAGCACTGACAGCGCCAGCGCCGAAGCCTTAAGCCATTACACCACCAGGGAACTCCCCTTCATTAATTTTTATTTAGTAGAGCTGGATATTTATCATTTAAACATTCTTTAAAAAATAATAAAAAACATTCTTTGAAAAAGTTTTCTGGTGAACACACAATGCAACACAGACGATGTACTGTAGAATTAATTGTACACCTGGAACCTATGTAATTCTTGTTTACCAGTGTCACCCCAATAAGTCTAACAATAAAGAAAAAAGTTTTTCAGATGCTTCTTTGTTGAACTTTGGTACAGTAATGGAGAGATGATATTATTCAGGCATTCAGAAGCATAAAGATGCTAGATTCTTAGGATTAAAAATAGAAGGATCCTTAGAGGGGAACATAATACTTCATACCTTAAATATTGTGTTCAGGTTTAAGGGGCACATTTTCAGAAATGGATAATCTAGAGCCTATCCAGAAAAAAAAGTCTGGCTAGTGATAAAAGTAGAAATGCCGATTATTCTAATCAATATAATTTAACCCTTTCACTGCATTAATTGACTTCAAGTTTTTTTTCAAAATGTGTCAAAAAACCCCCACAAAAAATAAAAAGTTGATATTTTGACTTTTATGCATTTAATAATATTTTTGAATTGCTTTGTATATATTAATAAATGACATTATTTTTTTAAAATTTTTGTTCTATGGTAATAAATTTATCATTATATTGAATTTTAGCAAAAAAAAATCCTCAAAACATACAAAGTGGAATCAATTAGATTTAAGTATAGATAAATTAGAATCTAATGGCATTGATGGCATAAAAATTTTATTACAAAATGTTCCACAGTAAGGCATACAAAACATCTTTGTTGGTAGTGTAAGCCACAGGAAAACATATTAAAAAATCTTGTAAATGGAGAAACGTCCTTGAAACAGTTTTACACCAAATAACAAAGTGTTTTTGAGCTCGCGTTTTAAACTGAAACTCTGCAGTTAGCAGATGGAAATACTCATTCGGATGTATCCGAATGTCGCAGTAAAAGGGTTAATAAGTATTTATTGAGTATCTATTTTATGGTCTAGGTTTTGACTTAGATACTAGGGATATAAAGATATGTAATGCATAGTCCTGGCCTTAAGAAGTCTAAAATTTAGCTTATATGTCAGTTTTTAATATAATTTTTAAATTCTTTTTTTAAAAAACTTTTAACTTGGCAATAATTATAGATTCACATGCAGTTGTAAGAAAACAACACAGGAAGATAGGTCCCTTGTACCCTTTACCCAGTTACCCCTTGTGGTAGTATTATGCAAAACATTATTACAACTAGGGTATTGACATGAAACAGTTAACAGTAAATGGTATAGCCCCTCTGGAAAACCATTTGGCAGTTTGCCTCGGAGTGCAATTGCTGGATCATATGGTAGTTGCATGTTTAGTTTTAAAGAAATGCCATTTATATTGATGTAATATATTGAAATCCAGGCTCCACAGTGGTCTTCAGTGACACCATGGTTACTTTGTTTTACTGGCAGGGCATGAAAGTCCTGGCTCCCCTCCTTGGCCTTCTGACTTCACCGTGGTGGGGGGATGTTGGGTGCTCCTCCAGAGAGGGGAAGAAGTTGGTTCCCTACTTGGCCTTTTTCTATCTGAGTGGTGTTGAGCCACAGTGTTTTCTGTGGTGTTTGGCTGGAGGAAAGTGATTGTTGTCTAAAATTCTTTTGTCTTGCGAGGCAGCCCCTTTCCTGGTCCTTTGGCTAAATAAAGAGAATAGGCTTTTTTTTTTTGTTGGGGTTTTCTTTTCTGCACTCTTAGCTCTAAGTTTCTGGGTTGCCAGCCTCATCACTTGTAAGTCACAGATACAGAAAGCAAAAGGAAAACCCAGGGAACTCGGCACTGTATTATTCCTCAGTTCCCAAGGCCCCTAGCCTTTTTACCTTCTTCCACCTTTCAGTCTCATATTTGTTTTGTATATGATGTCCAGACTTTTTAATTGTACCTAGTTGGAGGAATAGGAAAAAGTAAATATTCTCCATCTTCCAGAAGCAGAAGATTTTTCTATAGTTGTTTTAAAAAATGACATTTACTTTTCTATTTATAAGAATATATAGAACATTTAGAAAATACAAAAAGTATAAAAGAAAATGACAGCACTTTGATATATATTCTTCTAGCTGTTCTTCATGAATTTGTGTATTTTTCTTGCTAAAATTTAAGAACTGTATGCTATTAGTATTTAAGAACTTTTCACTTAACGGTATTATAAGCATCCCCTTGTCAATCAATACTTAACACATAATACCACTTTTTGTTGTATCAATTAAGTTGTAATATGAACGTCCAGGAGATCATTGATGTGTGTTACTCCCCTAGGTCAAGTGCCTAAAAGATAGTTCCTGTACAAATAAAGGAAGTACTGTTTCACATGAATTTCAGTGTTTAGACATTGCTTTTCCACTAAAAGGGAATCTGAAGTAAACCAGATTTAGCCTTTAGTTTCAGAAACTCTGAGTGTTTGGGTAAGTATTTATATTTTAAAGTTTAAAATAAAAGTATCCATATATTTTTATAAATGCTATTTTGATTAAAATTTTTATCTATATTTTCCATAATATAAGAAGGGTTGCTACTCTTTTCAGAAGAAAATCAGAGATAATAATGGCTTTCTTGTTTGTTCTTGAAGGAAATAGGAGATACTAGCAGTGTTTGTTTCAGTGAACTCTAGCATTAGTTTTCTGCTGGAATTTGCAAAACATAAGCCAGAATGACTTAAATCTTTTTCCATAGTACAACTTTTTCTAATTGCTGTGTAGTATACTTCCAGATGTTCAGATTTATTGGGAAGTTTAGATTTCATAGACTGGGATTTTTAGTATTAGCTATCCAGATTCATGTAACAGGTCTAATGAAAAATTATTACTCAATTTCATCTTTTCCCACTTTGTATAATCTTTTTCTTACTATGATGTGAATAGCTACAGTGTAAGTCAAATCAAAACTGATACAGTAGTCCCCCCCTCATGTGCAGTTTTGCTTTCGGTGATTTCAGATACCTGTCTGTGGTCAGCTGCGGCCTTAAAATATTAAATGGAAAATTCCATCTCACTTCATCTTATCACATAGGCATTGTATCATCATCTCACATCATCACAAGAAGGATGAGTATAGTACAGTAAGATATTTTGAGAGAGAAACCACATTTACATAATTTTTATTATAATCTGTTGTTACAGTTATTCCAATTTATTATTTGTTATTGTTGTTAATCTCTTATTGTACCCAATTTATAAATTAAACTTTATCATAGGTATGTAGGTATAGGGAAAAACAGTATATATAGGGTTTGGTACTATCCACAGTGTCAGGCATCCCCTGGGGCTCTTACCCCTGTGAATAAGGGAGGACTCCTGTAATTACAAAATCACTTTACAAATGAACATAGATATAGAAGTACATAATATTTGGAGTTGTTGTAGTTTCTATTTCTTGAAACATGAAGGTGCATATGTCATAATTTGTTTAGGAAGCTACTTTTCAACTTAACATGGAGTCATTAATTAGACATGAAATTGGAATATATTATTGGTTGTATTTTAAACATTTGATAATTGTATTTACTTACTTTTTTCCTTTGCAAAAGTGATAAGTAATGCTATGAAAAAACTTAAATTTAGAACTATGGAAAAAATTATCAGCTTACCAGATTTTATATACTTTTACAAGCAGTTAACCATTGAGAAGTGCTCAGCAAGCTCTGTTTCCTCATAGCTTGTTTCTGCAGCTTGTGGTTTGGGATGTTCCTTACTAGCTGACAGTGTAGTACAGGTGTCCCAGACCAGCTTCTTTGGATCACCTGGAGGGTCTTTTAAAAGAGTTTTGGCTTTCTGCCTTTGATTCTGATTCATTAGATCTGAGTGGGGTCCAGAATCTGGATTTTTAAAACAGCTTTATTGAGATAGTCACATACTGTATAATCTATGCATTAATTGAATTTTAGTGTTTCCACAGAATTGTGTATCGTATCAACACCATCAGTTTTGGAACAGTTTTATTAGACGCCCCTCCCCCCAAAACAACAACAACAACAACAAAAAAACAACCTTCCTCCCATAGCTATCACCCCCTTAGTTCTTTTATCTCCCCCTGTGCCTCTACCATTGCTCCCCAGCCCTAGGCAACCACTAATCTACTTTATCTTTAGAGATATGCCTATTCTGGAATCTCATACTAGGTGGTCTTTTGTGATTGACTTCTTTCACTTAGCATAATGTTTTTAAGGTTCATCTGTGTTATAGCATGTATTAGTTCTTCATTCCTTTATATGGGCACATCATGTTCTGTTGTATGGCTATACTGCATTTTATCTATCTGGTGATAAGTCAATGGCCGTTTGAGTTGTTTCCAGTTTGGGGCTATTATGAATAATGCTGCTATGAACATTTTGAGTACATATTTTTCTGAGGACATTTGTTTTCATTTTTCTTGGGCATATACATACGTAGGGCTGTAATTGCTGAGTCATAGGGTAACTATGTGTAACCGTTTGAGGGATTGCCATATTGTTTTCTGAAGTGGCTGTGCCATTTTTCAATCCCTTTAACAGTATGTGAGGCTTCCAGTTTCTCCACATTCTTGCCAACACTTGTCATCTACCTTTTGATTATATCCATCCTATAGGGTGTGAAGTGGCAGAATCTGAATTTTAAAAAAAGTTTCTTAAATAATTTTGATGGTTTATAATAGTGCTTTTCATGGGAGTGGGGATGGGGATGCGATTTTACCCCCAACGGGACATTTCACAGTGTCTGGAGATGTTTTTCATTCACAACTGGGAGGGTGCTATTGGCATTTAGTGGGTGGAGGCCGGGGATGCTGCTAAACATTTTAAAATGCACAGGACAACACCCACCGCAAAGAATTATCCAGTCCAAAATGCCAATAGCACAGGGGTTGGGAAACTGTTCTGGAAGAGAATTAGACCAGTTACAAGATAAAAATTTTAGCTCTTACATTGGCAGTACGATATTACCTTACATGCTAGATTTATAATTTATATCTAATCTTTGAATCCATTGAGGACACAGATGAACAGAAAAGGGAATTTAGGGACCTCGGAGACTCAGACTAGTATAATGTGTTCACTGAGAGCAATGAATGAATCGTAGACCAGTCAGAGCTTGACTTGTTGAATGAATAAGATACATGGTGGTAGTTTGAAATAAAGTGGTTCATAGTTATTCTAATTGCTGAATAGATTAGACTCCACATTGCTGTATTGACTGTGTTTCCCTCCTTTACCCTTCTACCCCGCCAGAATCGATGATCGCGTAAAAGAATGTGCATGGGAGTTTTATTTTATAGTTTATTTCAAAGATATTAGTTTAATGGAAATCATTTTGAAAATCTCAACAGCCGTAGAAATGAAATTGGGGACTGTCTGTGGTGTGGCACACTGGCAGAGGTTACGCGTATGTAAGTGTTTTCAAATCTCATGCTTTTCAGAAGTGATGCTGTTTAATCTCACTAAATGTGGATCTGAGGTGTTTGTCTTCCCTTCCCTCATCTCTCCATTCATTCCTCCTTGAGTGTCAGCTCTTGTACTGTATTATATTTGGTGATATGAGGATTAAAGAAAGGTAAAAGTCATTATTTCTTCTTTTAAATTTATATTATGGAGAAAAGGCAGACATGTAATTTGTGGATATTGCAATCAAGTATTTTTCTTATAGGGAAAATACAATGATTTATTGAAGTGAATTTTTCAGCTAAACCTACTTTTGAAAGTCTTCACAAAAATGAAGTTTTCTAAATTTTCAAAAAGTTTTCTAAAAAAAAATTTTCCAAAATGTGACAAGTATAGGGGTATTAAATGAAAACTGAACCTTTCTTCCTGATAAGTGAAAAATAGTATCTCATTGTTTAATTTGTATTTTTTTTGGTAGCATGAAAACAGGCTGAATATCTTTTCATAAATGTATTAATCATTTGAATTTCTGTGAAAAGTGTGTCCTGGGTTATTGATAGTTTTCTTATTTGTTGATGAGAGCTCTATATTGTGTATTATTTGTAATGCAGCTGTTCCCCCACCCCCTCTTTTTTGCCTTTTGACTTATAGTATTTTTGAAAATAAAATTAAAAAAAATTCTTTTTGAGGTGGGTGAGTAATTCCCTGGCTGGGAATCGAACCCAGGCTGCAGCATTGAGAGCGCCGAACCCTAGCCACACCCCCTAAAATTTTTTTATAGTTAAATTTTTCCATATTTTATTTTGACTTCTGAGGTTTTGGAGCTTAATAAAGTATTTCCTCTACTATCCTGAGAGCCCCCTTGATAGGAGAGTTTGCAGGTGAGGAATTTAGTAAGACTTTAATGATTATCCTCTTTTTACACATGAGGAAACAGTGGTCACCAAACAATAAAGGATAGGCACCTCATACAAGTTGAATCTATTTTATTAAATAAAATGTAATCTTTGTGTACTTGAACTTTGCATAAAAGGAATTTATATTTAGGAAGTGATTATTATATCCCAAATATAATTTTTCTCCTATGACTTGTCATCTATTTGTACAGCAAACAAACTGTAATACAGAATCGTATCCTTCACATTTGTTGAAGTGTATAGGTTTTACCCCTATGCTCCTCACATGGCTTGCTTTGTACTACTTCTGCCTCTGTATTTTATTTGTGGAGGGGAAATCTTTATTTCTCTTTTCTAATTTTTTTCTTCCTAACTGCTGTGACTTAAGAAACTAGATATTAGAACTTAACTTAATACAAGCACATTTAGAGGTTTTTATCATGCCAGGGTTTTATGACATACTTTTGGCTGATCTTGCGGCAGGCTTATACTGGGTGTTTCATATATTATACTATTTCTTTTAGTTCTTATTTTAAAATCTTTTCTATGTGGACATTTCCCTTATCTCTAAAGTTAGGGGTGATAGTGGTCAGAAGATAAGGGCCCAAGGTTGCACAGCCAATAAAAAGATTCAAATCTAGATCTGACCACAAAGTGTGTGTTGTTTGCACAGTGCCATGTAGCCTTGCCTGGTAATTCCTTTCAGACTTTTATTTGCTTGGTTATGAAACACTAGTTGTTGGCAAATATATGATGATACTTGAACTAGAGGTGGTTAAGCAGAGCATGCAAAGCCGGTGTATGAGATTGTAATACAAAGAAGGTAACGGCTTGGTCCATGATCCCGTGGCTCTCTTTTGTTGGTGTAGTGAATGGGAGAGTATCAGCGCTTCGTTTTCAGGTTACAGCTTCAGAAGTAGCAGCTCTATAGATTATTTTAGTTTTAGAGTTAATATTGTCTGCCATTTCCTTTGTTCTTACCTTTTTCTCTTTTCTTTCATCCTTTTAAATTTAATTAATTTATTTATATTAGCTTTTTACACATTCCTGTCTCTTAATTTTTAAGTAAAAGGGAAACCAGAGATGTATTGTTGAAGAACCAGCATTTACCCAAATACCTAATATTTATGTAGCTGATGATTAGACGTCATCAGGAGTTAGTTGCCTTTTGTTAACAAGTTTAAGAGAAACCGACATTCCGAATACAATTTTATCTTGAAAGTGCAATGAAAATCTACACCAAGAAAAGTACAAAATGAACCAACATTGAAATACCAACCTGTTTCCAAGGATTCAGGGTTATGTGTTTTGTATTGTCCTTGTGTCTGCTTGTGATTAAGTTCTGTTTCCTTTTTAAAGTTAAACTTAATTCTTCCTTCTTGGACTATTACTTGTTCCCTCACTTTGTGAAATTTTAAAAATTATATATTTTAAAATGATGGCTGTCTTCTGAGTCCTTGTAAGTTAAATACACTGGGCCACATGAATTACCACATGAATTCCTTTCTCACCCTGCTTGGTCTTTGACACCCTGCCCTGGGCCACCCCTACACAAAGACTCTGGCTTTGCTCTGCCCTGCCTAATTGTTGGCAAGGGAAAGGGGGTCAGATTTGATTTTTAGGGGGATAGTTCTGGTGACTGTATGGAGAGCTGCATGAGAGACTGTCAGAGAGCTCTGTTAAGAGGCTGGTGCAGAGTCCAGGAGAGAAAGGGTTTGAACCAAGACATTTGGGAAACAGTAAGAAAGACTAAGCACTCTACAGTCAAGATAGTGACCTAATTAATTATAGAGGTTAACATTACTAAACACTTACTATGTGCTGTGGATTTAACTCCTCTAACAACTCCATGAATATAGGTCTTAACATTTTTGTTTTACAGATGAGGCAACTGAGTCATGGGGAGATTATATAATTTGCCCAAGTTTACCTAGCTGGACAGAGGAAAAGCCAGGATGGGAAGTGAGGGAGTCTGATTCTAGAACCTGTACTCTTGACCATTATACTAGTTTGGGGGTTTAGTTTTCTGATCATCAGAGTTGTCCAGCTGTGAAAGAGCTACCCTGTTAAGTAATGTGCATTGCTTGATGGTCACCAGTCATCTACATCAGGGGTCCACTCTGGTTAGATTACCCAGAAGGTGCTTTGTAAAATTGCCAGGATTCTGTAATTTGATATAGTATAAGGAGGGAGTCCTTGTTTTGTGTGGTTCTGATATGCATAAATTTCCCTTACCACTATTTAGTTAAATGATATTGTTTCCTAATAAGTTAAAATATACAAAGTGCATTAGCTATAATTGCATAAACTACAAAATTCAGTGCTAGCTCTTGTACAAATTACTATGTAAATAACAGGTGTGCATCATGTCACTGATCTAGCATCTCACTTCTTTCAAAGCCTGTAGGTGACTGGTCACTGCACACCTGTTACTCAGCTTATGCCGAAATAGCAAAGCATGTGGTGGTGTTGCCTCCTTGTCTCCTAGTGATAAAAACCCATGTGACATTTTACAAAAATGGATAATTGAGAGGGAACTGGCCAACAAATATGAAAATGCAGCAAAGGACCCCAAAGTGAAGTGAAATGCAAATAGAATGTAAATGAAGTTATAGAAGAAATGGCTCACTGTGGCAGTGATGACACTACCGCCATTCCGAAGACTCTTGGCTATGCAGCAGAGGAAACCCAGCGAAGGTGAGCTCATCTGTATAAGGGAGGATAATGATTTGGTGAAGAAATGAAGATGACCCAGAGCAAGTGACATTACAAGAAATTTCACATTAAAATAACTCTCGAAGTTACTTTGTGACATTGAAAGCACTAAAAGTAAAATTCAGGAGTCATTTCTAAACGTAGGAGTGTGACAGTTTGCCAAAGCATAGAAAAGATGCCATTTCATATCGTAAGTTACATGATGAGAAGAAGGTTGGCATTGTTCAAATTACTCTTAAAACATTTTTTTGAAGAAATTATACAGTATAAATACTTCTAATGTTTTACAGTGTATTAAATAGTTTTCCTGCCTTTTTTTTTGGTGCGGGGGAGGGTAGCTCCCTGCCTGGGAATGGAACCCAGGCCGCGGCATTGAGAGCACCGGAACCTAGCCACTATACCACCAGGGAACTCCCTTCATTTTTTTATAGTTACAACTGATAGAATTTTTAATGTTTCAACAAAAAATGTTTAAAGATCATAGAACAATGGTAATTTTTTCCATTGATATTAAAGTGCATGGTTTCAGCCTGTTTTGTCACTTTTCTGGCCTCATACCACTCTGCAAAATGAAGACTGCCTATATTTAATTGTTGAGAGTTTAATTTTTCTCTTCAGCATCTAGTGACACTCTCTTGCCTTTTTTTTTAAACAGAAATTTGTATATGCATTTAACAACAAGGCATTTTTTTTTTCAGCAAGCTTTGCCTTTTTTTTTTTTGGTGGTTCCCTGGCTGAGAATCGAACCCAGGCCGCAGCGTTGAGAGCGCTGGAGCCTAGCCACTAGACCACCAGGGAACTGAGCTTTGCTTTTTAAAAACAGTTATAATTACTGAAAAGACATATTGTATATGTCTTAGAATAACAAGAAAGGAAACATCCTAGAAGCTGGTATTAGGATATTTCATAGGAAGGAAGATGTTTAGTTTTATGTGTTTGTTATTCTCTGTCTCTTCGGTAGCAGTTTTATGGAGATAATTGTTCACATACCTTACAATTCACTCATTTAAAGTATAGAACTCATTGGGTTTTAGTATAGTCATAATATATGTAACCATTACCATGGTCAGTTTTATAACATTTTTATCACTCAGAAGAAACTGCATACTCTTTAGCTGTCACCCCCTAATCCTTTCACCCTCCCCAACTCACCCCTCCTAACTCTTAGCAACCATTAATCTTTCTATCTCTACAGATTTGCCTGTTCTGGACATTTTATATAAATGGAACAATACAGTATATGGTCTTTTGTGACTGGTTTCTTTGACTTAGCATAATGTTTCAAAGGTTCATCCATCTTGTAGCTTATATTAGTACTTTATTCCTTTTTGTGAATACAGTGTTCTCTTATATGGACATATCACATTTTGTTTATTCATCCGTTTGGACATTTGGATTGTTTCTACTTTTTGGCTGTTAGGAATAATGCTGCTGTGAATATTTGTGTGCAAGTTTTTGTATGGACATGTTTTCATTTCTCTTGGGTGTATACTATATACCTAGGAGTGGAATTACTGGATCATATGGTAACTGTATGTTTAACCTATGGAGGAACTGCCATACTGTTTCCAAGATGGCCACACCACATTATACTCCCATTAGCAGTAAATGAGGGTCCAGTTTCTCCACAACCTCTCAAACACTTATTATCTGTCCTTGTGATTATAGTCATTCTAATGGGAATGAAGTAGTATGTCACTGTGGTTTTGACTTTCATTTTCCTGATGACTAATAGGCTTATTGGCTACTTGTATGTCATTTTAGGAGAAATGTCTGTTCAGATCATTTGCACTTTCTTAAATTAGGTTGTTTTGTCTTTTTATTTCTGAGTTGTAAGAATTTTTTTGTATATTCTAGATATAAGTACCTTATCAGATATATGACTTGTAAATATTTTCTCTGATTCTTTGTGTTGTCTCTTCACTTTTTTTTTTTTTTTTTTTGTAGTATGTGGGTAGTTCCCTGGCTGGGAATCGAACCCAGGCTGCAGCATTGACAGCGCCAGCGCCGAAGCCTTAAGCCACTACACCACCAGGGAACTCCCTTCTCTTCACTTTCTTAATGTTGTCCTTTGAAACATGAAAGTTTTAAATTTTGATGAAGTCCAGTTTATCTATTATTTCTTTTGTTGCTTGTGCCATCCATGTTTAAGAAACCATTGTCAAATCTAAGGTCATGAAGATTAGTTCTTTATTTTCCTCAAAGAGTTTTTATAGTTTTAGCACTTAAGTTAGGCCTTCATCCCATTTTAAGGTATTTTTTGTTTATGGTGTGAATAGGGATTCCAATTTAACATTTTTGTGTGTGGATATCCAGTTGTCCCAGCACCATTTGTTGAAGACAGTTCTTTCCCTGTTGAATTGTATTGGCACCTTTGTCGAAAATTAATTGACTATAAATGTGAAGATTTATTTTTGAACTTTCTATTTTGTTGCATTGATCTTTATGTCTATGCTTGTATTAGTACCACATTGTCTTGATTACTGTAGCTTGTAGAATGTTTTTAAATTGGAAGTGTGAGTCCTCCAACTGTATGTTCTTCTAATTTCAGGATTATTTTGGTATTCTGGATACTTTGAATTTCCATATGAATTTTAGAATTAGCTTGTCAGTTTTTACAGAGAAGCCAGATGCAATATTGATAGGATTGCATTAAATCTATAGATGAGTTTGGAGAGTATTATCTTCTTAACAATGGTAAGTCTTCCCACCCATGAATTTGGGCTGTCTTTCCATTTGTTTAGAAGTCAGTGGTTCTCAACCTTCCTAATGCCGCAACCCTTTAATACAGTTCCAAGCGGTCATGACCCACAGGTTGAGAACCGCTGGTTTAGATCTTTTCTTTCACCAATGTTTTGTATTTTTCAGAGAGTAAGTTTTGTACTTCTTTTGTTAAATTTATTCCTAAGTATTCTTTCTGATGTTTTTGTAAGTGGAATTGTTTTCTTTTCTTTTCTTTTCTATTTTTTTTGTATGTGGATAGTTCCCTGGCCGGGAATCGAACCCAGGCCGCAGCGCTGACAGAGCCAGTGACGAAGCCTTAAGCCACTACACCACCAGGGAACTCCTGGAATTGTTTTCTTAATTTCATTTTTGGATTATTCATTGCAAGTGTTTGATGGTCTTATAATATTGACTTTATTGAATTTACAACTTTCCACAATCAAGGGTCTTCTGGCTTGTAATTTATAAGAAGTGGGAACTTCTATTGTAAGGTGCTCTTATGAAAGCTTTATTTCAGCATTGGCTTTCAAACAGTTTGTGGTCATACTTTGAACTATTAGTGATCAATTAGTGAGCTATTAGCTTTTGAGGTCACTTGAGTTTAGGAGTTCCAAACTGATGACTACATTTTCCACTTGTATGGTCATTGTGACTGATTTTCAAAAGCTCTTTCAGTTGTAAAGCAAGTGACTTGGCAACAAAAATGCTTTTTATTCATATCATTCGTCTGTTTTCTTGGTGTGAAGAGCCCTAGTTGAGAGGAATAGTTAGATTTTCGTGGTTTACCAATTTGCATTAGAGGAAGTCTGTAAAAGGATTGTTGAGCCAAACAGCTTTCAGATTAAAAACCAATCTATTAGGTAAGTGTGAAAAAAAAAAATTTTTTTTTAAAGTAACTTTATTTATTTATTTATTTTTATGTAGGTAGTTCCCTGGCTGGGAATTGAACCCAGGCTGCAGCGTTGACAGCGCTGTGGCCTAGCCACTACGTCACCAGGGAACTCCCAAGCATGAAAATCTTGCAGATAGTTTGGTTAACCTGTAGTTTAGTGTAAGAAGAGCTGATGCTCTGACTTTTGAGATTATGTAGACGTGCTTTTGATAAGTATAGTTTTATCATCTATTTCAGAATCATTTGGTCTGCTTTGAAATACAGATACCTGAGCCTCTATTCAGACTTATCAAACCAGATTCTAGGAATAGGACCCTGTAATCCATTTTAAACCATCTTCCCAGGGGATGTCTTCATTAAAGTTTGAAAACTGCTTTTAATTATGAACCTCCTTCTCTTAAGAGATGGTTTTTACTGGAATTAAAAATTTCACATTGTATGTCACAGGCAGCCCTTAAAAGAAGAAGGAACAGAAGATAGCAATATATTTTAACATAGGATTAATATTGATTCATCAAACTTCTATTTCATTTATATGTGTATGGGTGTGTGTACATGTATGTGTGTGAATATGGGTCATTATATAAAAAGATTTTTTCCCTCTTGTGATAAAAAGAGAAAAATTGAAGACCTTAGGGGTAGAAAAATATGCAACATATTTTACTTCACATTATTTTGTATCTGCCATGTTCCTGGAACTGGGATAGGTGCTGGTGAACACCAAGGGATCACTGAAAATCCTTGCTGTTGTGCTCACAGTTTAAAAGGGTTATAGGCACATAAATAGTAGTTTGTCAGCGGTCTACCAGAAGGACATACCATATAGAGTTCTTTGCAAGTCATGGAGGTTTACATAGAGATGGAGATAATTGAGGTGAGTCTTGAAAAGGTGGGATAGAAAAATAGCATTTTAGTTATGAAGAGAGAGAATTATTTTAGGTTTATAGAGGAAGGATTGACATAAATGATTTTTTTTTTTTTTTGCTTTTTGGTATGTGGGTAGCTCCCTGGTTGGGAATCGAACCCAGGCCCCAGCGCTGACAGCACCAGCTCCGAAGACTTAAGCCACTACACCATCAGGGAACTCCCCATAAATGATTTTTGATTCCAGGTACTCATGCATTTATTGACTCTTATTCATGTTACCTCATTCTCATTCTGCTCTTGAGTGCATGGGAGTCATTGCAGTGCAGGAGGAGACTAGGGAAGATTCTGTAGCTCTTGTAACAGCTTTTCCTCTTCCTGGAGACTCTTTTCCTTTCCTCAGAACTTTGCTTACTAGAGTTTACTTGTTTACTTTTCATATTTTATTTCATGTTGGTGAGTGTATTACTGTCCTCACTGAATGTATTTGGAGGCACTTAAGAATCCAAGTAGGGGCGGGGAGGTCAGTTGAGATCTGGAGAAAGCTTGATGCATTTCAAAGGGGCAAACTACTTTTGTCTTCCTCAGAATACTTTTCAGGCTCTAGGCCAGTATTCTAACTCTAGTCTTTATCTCTCAGCAGGCCTTGCAAGCATCTTTTTGTTTTACTGTAGGACAGCACTCACCTTTAGAATGTTAGACTCCAGGTCCATAAATCGGGAGAGATTGTTAGCTTTGAGTAGATTCCTTCATCAGCCACCTTCAGCCAGTTGATTGTATGTGCCTACTGACACATGCAAATTTAGGGAGATTTACTCTGAACAGTGCTCTTGTTCTCTTTTGTGTTTCCTGAGTGTTTTAAAGCAGAGACTGATCACTGACTGACCACCTAAGCAGAAGGAACTGCCTGAACACGGAAGGGTCTGGAGGTATGCACCCCATGTCAGAGCATGTGATATTGGCTGCATACCTCATAGTACGCCTGCTTGGAGCCAAGCAGAGGGAAGGCCAATCCATGTGCTTTGAGTACCCAGATATATGGTAAATAATGAATAACAATTTATTTTTTATTTTTTTTTTATGAATTAAAAAAATAGGAGTAGTAGAGTTAATAGATGATGAATGCTAATGCATGGCAGTTTCATTTTTTTCACTAGACATTGAAAAAGATTACATTGGTGGGGGTGAGGTCAGTAGTGGTCTTGCCTTCAGAATCTAGGTCTTTAACTTTATTTTTTTATTTTTTTATTTTTATTTTTATTTTTATTTTATTTTATTTTATTTTTTTTTTCTTTTTGGTATGTGGGTAGCTCCCTGACTAGGAATCGAACCCAGGCCGCAGCACTGACAGCGCCAAAGCTGAAGCCTTAAGCCACTACACCATCAGGGAACTCCCGGTCTTTAACTTTAGATGCTGACTTTTCAAATGAGACTGACTTTCAGTGGTTAGAGTGTCACTTTTCCCTGTTGCTTTGCTACCCTTCAAACCCCATCCTGACTTATTTTCAATGGGAAGGATGATGGGTGAGCACGAGAACAAGAGAATATAGTTTGGGGCTGTTCCGCCTAAGTTGGACTATCTCTTTCCCCCAGCAGAGAACACTTTTTTTTTTTTTTGGTATGCTGGTAGTTCCCTGGTCGGGAATCGAACCCAGGCCGCAGCGCTGACAGCACCAGCGCCGAAGCCTTAAGCCACTACACCACCAGGGAACTCCATCAGAGAACACTTTTTAAGTGTCTGGATTGCTTATGCTTCCCAGATCCTTGGAAGATAGTGCAGCAAGACCAAGATTTTGCTTTTCTGAGCACCCTCATTCCCCCCACATCTTTTTTTTGTGTGTGCTAATCTTTCTCCCATCTGGAACATGTAATGTCATTGGACCAGAGAAGTCCTTAAATTTACCTGTATATAGCCTGCTCATTTTCCTGTTCCCACTACTCTCTACCTCTAGGTGTTGCAAATGTCTTTTTGTTTGTTTCTCCGCCTGGGAGTAAGGCTGGGGGGGATGCAGGTGGAGGTGGTGGGAGAGAGTGTATATTACTGCCTCTGACTTTGCAGTGTATTTAATGATCTTTTAGCTATTGTTTGTTGTAAATGAGCTTGCTGTAAAAGTTGCTGTGAGAGAGGCAGTATTGGGTAGTAATTAAGAGCGGGGTCTACTTTACTAGCTGAGTAACCTCAGGCAGGTTATTTAACTTCTTCAGCACCTTGGTGTCCTTGTTTAAGTACCTTGGGATAATAATACCTACATACTAGAATTGTTCAACATATAGTTGAATTAATGTGTGTAAAGTGATTAGAATCTGAAATATAGGCACTCAGTCATTGTTGAGGTGATACTGGAGAGGAAACCTTGTTTTTTCATACATTGAGTCCTACTGTAGGTTCAGCATTGGTACTAGAATATGAAGTTTGCTTTTGAATTGTCACAATAATGATTTTTTTACTCGCATTAAACAGTTCCAAAAGTCTTTCTCTTCACTTGTAGCCAGATACCAAAGAAAGGGGAAAATTCTGTAAAGGATTTTTAGAAATGGTCAATATGTGAGCTGTTCTTTTCCTTATGATTTCTTTTTCTTTTTTATTTTTTTCCCCTCTTCATTGCCTGAATAGTAAAAATAGATCTGGTTTCCTAGGTTATCACAGCTTGTAACAAAAAGCTTTTTGATAAAGTTGGCTGTTGGGTCAGTAGGATGAGATCATTCCTTCCTAAGTAGTTTGCAATGTCCAAAGTATTTGTTGAAACAAAAGCCTGCTGGGTAGGCTAACCACATAATACGCCTGACTTTGTGGTTATGTTCACGGTAGGAGTGTGGGTTTTCTGTGTGCTAGAATACTACTGATATGTAGAGGAAGGTGAAAGGTACTTGGCACAATATCTGTACAGTCTGTCTGGCCACGTGTAGAAAGAGATTAGAATGATAAAGGGTCTCAGGATACACTTCAGGTTGGAACCCAGGCTTAGGCCTTCATTGAGGTGTGATGAATTAATTGAAAACAGAGTAGCTCTTCTACATTTGGATTAGTGCATCCCTAATTAAAAATATTTAAGGCATTTTGGAACTAGAGAGATGTGGATGCCATGGAATTGTACACTTTAAAATGGTTAATGGTATGTTATATAAATTTCACCTGAATAAAAAAAAAAATAAGGACAAGTGGGAGGAAAACGAATATACTCACTTTTCTTTTTGTACCAGATCAAATTGTACACTTAGGAACTTTAACCAAGGCTTCAACTTTCACATCATGAATGCTAACTAGTGGCATAATTCAAGAATTGATAGTTAAATAGAGGACAAAAATCTGTATCAAGTAGGCATGCCATTTAAAAAAAAAAACAATAGGAAATGGTCAGAAATATAATACCCCTTATCTTTCACTTGCTTCCTGCTTTGAAATATAGGACTGAGGAAATTGTGGTTTTAGTTGAGACTCAGGGCTGACCTTGATTGGGTATCTTTGTTAATCCCCTTGGCCCTTTTCTTATTTTTAAAATAAGGAGGTTGGATTCAAAGGTGCTTTTTAAAGTTTTGTCACTCAGTTGGAAATATTAGGTACACATTGCTAGGTTGTTTTGTTTCTCCGGACATGAATAAGTCTTTATTCATGGTCACTGTTGTCTGTGAATCAACAAAATTTGTTTTCCAGAGTACCAGTGGTAGAATTGCAGATTTGAAGCTTTAATGGAGAGTCAGTTAGTTTGCATTGATGTAACTTGGGAGCTACTCTTTCCTCCATACTTGCTAAGTCTGTCCAGGGAATTGTGGATTGTATGAAAGTGTAGTTTTTAGTCATGGATCAGATTAAAGTTGGAAGTGAATACTAGTTGTTACTAGAACATTAAAGGGAGGTAACATTTACTATTCTTTTCTTTAGATCTGTTTCTGTATATCTGCCCTGGGGAAAGTAGGGGAATTGCTGTGAACTACTGATATTTTTCTGTATTTCAGAAATTTCTGTAAGTAAGGTGCAGCAGATTCATGGTTTTTCATTCAAGTGCTTGATTACTACCTTGTTCAGATATAAAAATGATGTATAATTATTGCATCAGTATTTTTACATAAATATGTCCACTAAAGAGTTTTTAAATCAGTTTTTAAAATTTTACAAAATAGATTAAGATTTATCAAAAAGTTGGGAGGATGGTACAAAGAGTTCTCATGTATTATTAACATCTTACATTAATATAGTATATTTGTTAGAACTAGTGAACCAGTTTTGATACATTATTATTAACTAAGTTCATACTTTATTTGTATTGCTTTTTTCTGTTCTAGGATTTCCTCCAGGATACCATATTACATTTAGTTGTCATGCTTAGGCTTCTCTTGGTTGGTTGTGACAGTTTCTCAGACTTGATTTTTGATGACTCTTTTTTTTTTGATGACCTTGACAGCTTTGAGGAGTACTGGTCTGATAGTTTGTAGAATGTGCTTCAACTGAGATTTGTGTGGTCTTTTTTTTTTTCCTGGTTGGTTCCCTGAGCGGGGATCAAGCCCAGGCCGCGGTGGTGAGGGCACCAAAGCCTAGCCACTACACCACCGGGGAACCCCCTGGTCTTTTTCTTATGATTAGATTAGGGTTATGGTTTTTGAGAGGAAGATTACAGAGGTAAAATGCCATTCTCATCACACCATATCAGGATACATAATATCAGCATGACTATCACCATTTATGTTAATTTTGATCACCTGGCTTATGAAGTGTTTGTCAGGTTTCTCTTTTTCCTCCCTTTCCATATTATCTTGGAAGAAGGACACTATGTGCTACTCACACTTAAGGACTTGGGGTTTATGTTCTATCTCCTGACAAGCGTGTTCAACCTGCAGCCCAAAAAAGCTTTGAATGTGGCCGAACACAAATTTGTAAATTTTCTTAAAACATTATGAAATTATGCACAGACCTTTTTTTTTTTTAAAAAAAAAAAGCTCATCAGCCATAGTGTTAGTGTATTTTATGTGAGGCCCAAGACAATTCTTTCAGTGTGGTCCAGGGAAGCCAAAAGGACACTCCTGTTGGAAGATGGAATATCTACATTAACCCTTTGGAATTCTTCTTCACTGTAGATATATTTATGTTCCCTCACTAATTTATTTATTAAGTTGTTTACTTATATCAGTATGGATTCATGAATATTTATTTTATATTTTGAGTTACACTATATTTTGCTCAAATTGTTCCAGCTTTGTTCATTGGAAGCTGTTTCAGTGAATTCCTATATTCTTTTGATATGCCTCTTTAAAATTTAAAAAAAAAAAAAAAAAAGGGAGTTCCCTGGTGGTGTAGTGGCTAGGCTTCGGCACTCTTAATACTGTGGCCTGGGTTCGATTCCCAGCCAGGGAACTATATATATATGTATAATCTACACACACACACACACACCAAACCATTAGCAATAGCTGATGGAAAAAAAAAAATAGCTGATGGGCTAAAAAAAAAATCCTAACACTCTGGGATTACAAGGTGCCTCAGGTTTCGCTTGTATATTTGCTGCCCTAGTCCTAGCATTAGTTATTTCTCCCTGGTTCTTTTTTTAAAGAATGATATTAGAAACCAGGGGAGTTCCCTGATGGTGTAGTGGCTTAAGGCTTCGGCGCTGGCGCTGTCAGAGCTGCGGCCTGGGTTCGATTCCCAGTCAGGGAGCTACTCACATACCAAAAAAAAAAAAAAAAAAAAGAAACCAAGACCTGGGCACTAGGGTACTCATTGCTTACTGGAGTGTCCCCTAAAGAGTTTAACTAAACTTTATTTGTGTTTAAGAGGAATGGAAATGCCATATTTAAGGGGAAAATTATGTTTGTTTCTAATTTAGACTTCTTTCTCCCATTCTTTTCTCTTTTCTGCCTACCTCCTGTTACTGCAGTTTATTGCAATATTGTATGTACTAAATCTTAACACACCATTTAAAATGCCATTACACTAGTGGTCTGTAGCTATAATATAGAGGATCTTAACTGTTGAGATACTACTTTAGGAACTATGAGTATGCATTCTTGCTCTTTCCTTAAAGCAGAGGTCAGGACAGAGCTTTTCCTGTCATTGACTAAAACTCTTGAACGAAGAGGTAATGGTTATTGCTTCCTAGGAGAGTAACACCTTTTGGGTGTATAAACCAAGTTCTGATTAAGTTCTAAAGGAATTTCCACTGGTTTCATAGTATGTGGGTTTTAAAATTTTTTTCTTTCTCCCATCTTTCCTATCTAGTGATTTTGTGGTTTAGTTAAACCCAGCCACTAACACACAGCCAAAATTTTAGTACCATTGGGAACTGTTTAGAATTAATGATGATTTAAATAGCTGTAGTGCAGGAATCTCTTATTTCACCTCCTACAGCATCCTGGCAGTTAAAGTGAATGAGTGAAGCTGGCTGGAATAAGATAATGCTGCTTACACTATCTGTGTGGGTGTTTCTGGAAGGCAGTTACTTAGCTCCAGTACATTATTGCTGAGAGGGAATGCATGCTAATTGTTTCGTCTCTTTTTTTTTTTTTTTGGAAAGATCTCAGTCTGTATTTTCATGCAGAAATTCCAGATTTTTGAGATGTTGGCATAATTTTTCCAAAATATTCTGTAGGCCACTGCACTGAGGGCCTGTTTGACCCAGGGTCGCTCCCTTACGACCTCCACACAAGTGCTTCTTAGTAGCTCAGGGAGTATTCTCTCTGGAGAGGGACTATGGGCTAGGTGGGAGCTGGAAGACTGGTTCTGATTTTAGCTTCACCACTCCTTAGCTGGCTGCCTTTGAGCAAGGGAAAACCTTTTTGGTCTCACTTTACTAGTTGGAAAATGTGAGAATAAACTTACTTTTTATTATTTTATATTTTTTGCAGGCATTTTTAAATTAAATTTATTGGGGTGACACTGGTTAATAAGATTATAAAAGTTTCAAGTACACAATATTATAATACATCATCTGTATATTGCATTGTGTGCTCACCACCCAAAGTTAAGTCTCCTTTTGTCACCACATATTTGAGGCCTTTTACTCCCTTCAGCCTTCCCCCCGACATCCCTTCCCCTCTGGGATTGTCTATGTCTATGAATTTTTGTTTTGTTTGGTCATTTTACATTCTGTTTTATATCCCACATATGAGTGAAATCATATGGTTCCTGTCCTTTTCCATCTGACTGACTTTGCTTAGATATTTTTATGCATGTATTTCACTCGAGCCGTGAAACAGTGACCATTCATAAGTCAAGGGCATCATTACCAGTCTAAGTGCTTTAGTCATAAAAGAGACTGTTTTGTTTTCTCCAAACTATAGTTTCATGTAGGCTACAGAGGATTCTTGCCTGCCTTCTTGAACTCTTGGTGTGCTTGCTACCTTCAGTAAGTATCTGACAGGTGTACACATATTAATTGGTGACACATTTTTATGTTTCTGTTTCTTCAAGTAAATGATAAATTGATTCTAATGCGATGAAAGCTGTGTTGATAAATGGGATTTGGGGGCATAGTTGTGATGAGTGAAAATAGTAAAGTTGTCAATGGATAGTATTTACTTAGTTATGGAGAATATATTATCACTTTTATAGTTTGATTTGTTTCATTGTTTTTAATTTAATCAGTTGATGGCAGTTGCATATGGAAGTAATGATATATTTGGTGTTTGTTGTTTAAAATCAACTAAGATCGCTGGATGACTTATATGAATTACTCTGACAGCAAGACTGAAATCTGAAAAACTCCTTTTTGTACTTTTGTCTACAGAGATAAGATAAAATTGTTACCTTCTCCTTTGACTTCGGATTGCTTTTTATCAAGAAGGTGGTTTATTTATTTATTTTTCTTATTTATTTATTTATTTACTTATGTATATTTTTTTGTTTGTGGATAGTTCCCTGGCCGGGAATCGAACCCAGGCCGCAGTGCTGACAGCGCCAGCGATGAAGCCTTAAGCCACTACACCACTGCGGAACTCCAAGAAGGTGGTTTTATAGGAAGATTAAGATTCTTTTAAAAAATATTAAAGCCAAGGGAAGTAAAATTTTTAAGTACTTTAAGAATATACGTTAATGATACTCACTTGATGTACATAGATCAACTGTAGCATTTTAATAAAAATATATCCATTTGGTTCTTGGCATTGTCTTTGGAATAGTGTCTTGATGTGAAATTATATTTGGTCAGACACATACCTCTGTCCTGAGGACCGGTTTAAATTTCTGTTTTGTATAGATTGACAAAGTTTTCAGAGAAAACTTAGTATTGGATTGGGATGTAATATGAGCATTCACCATTTAGTCTTTCATGGGAATGGCTAATTATTTACAAATAATTCAGTCCTCTGTAAGACTTACAGAGCAAATGTAATCCTAAACCTTTAAGTAGAAGTCTAATGTGATAGAATACCAGACAGGTAGGTTTTATGTTTACATAGTAACTGCAGCAATTTTGGCCAAAACATTTGAATTGAGTATTATAATCCAATATATTAACTAACTGACATTGTGTAGCTTCTTTGTAAATAACACATAAGTACTCAGAACAGGATATATAAAAGGCTTTTCTCTTCAGAGGTATAGACTTTGCTCCTTAGTGCTAATAATAATAGTTTAGGAGCTCCTAAATCAGCATACTAGTTTTTCTAAAAAAGGTATATGAGTTAGGTGTACATGCCTAAAGAATTAGTACTTTTTAAAAATGTATTGTGTGTCACTTAGTATTAGATCAAGCCATACAAAAATGCAGTTTTTATAGATCAAAAACAGTCCAATATCAATTATTTTTTATATGGCTCCACCCAATAAGTATTTAATACATTTTTTTGACCTGAACAGTCAAATCACAGTCAAATGGTAGGCTTAAAAAAGACTTCATGGGTAATTCTTCTCTTTTTACAAGTCAAGTGAGGTGACTGCCTAAGATCTTATGTCTAGCTATGACAGAGGGAGAGGCCAAATGATCTGCCAATGATGAATGATTTTAAATCTGACTTGTTAAAAGCTTGTTTGTTTGTCTTTTCTTGAAGAAATAAAGGTATTATCAGAAGCTATGTATTTGAGCATGGGGCTAATGGCCATGGTACCCTTCATAGAAATAATCACAAATACCTTTTCCACATGATATACTTACATAGTATATAATACTTTAAATATTAGAAAATAAGGAGGGTAATAGATTAACAAATTATATGAGTTTTTATGTAATTAATTAGTTTGTTGTGGTATACAAGGTTTCTAATAATTTTAGCTGTTTGTTACTGTCAGAAGGTGAGATGGATGTGTTTGGAAGGGATGCCTGTGAAATTTTCCTAAGAGTTTTTGTAGAAATTTAAGGTCCTTCTTGTTTATATGAGAAGCTATCTTGCTGCATTTTTGTAGTCTTGTAACAAAAGAAACCTGGGTCTTCTATCAACTGGTGTAATTTTTAGAAAGTCCCTTTGTTCATCAGTTTTTTTTATTTGTAAAATGAGGATGTTAGATGTATAAGATCCTTGTATTAGTTGATCAATTAATGCTATCTGCTTTAACATACCTAGCATTTCAGTGGCTTAACACAGGTAAGGTTTATTTCTTGCTTCATGTGATGATTGAAGAATTCCAGTTCCTTCCATCTGGTATCTTGGAGTCTTCCGCTGGTTTCTTTTTATTTATTTGGTTGAGAGCAAAGAGCACCAGCAAGGAGAGCTTATTAATGTTTTGTGGAGAGCATATTACTTCATCTCACATTCCTTTGACAGACCCATTTTTATGGTCTCTGCTTTTAACTGCTGTGGGGTGGGAAATGTCTTTCTGAGTACCCTGGAAGAACAGTACCATTCAGTTTTCCAATTCTTGATTCTGTATTCACTGCTAAAATCTTTCTCCTATTGCATGTTGCATTTTGTACCTTTGCTTATTTGGAATTTACTTCAGAATTTCTTGGAAGAAATTTAATTTGGAAGTCCTTGTAATTTTAGTTTGTAAACCGGTTTGGCTGATTGCTGTATTTAGGAGTTTTTCCCTTCAAGATGGTTATATCATCTTACTTTCTTTTGTAATTTCATTTGTGGTTTAAACTTCTTTGATCTCATTGTGCCTTGCTTATTTTTGTACGATTAAAAATGCATTTATGGCAAAAATCTATCAGTGTTTGTATAAGAAATGCAGTAGAATATTGAACACAGTTAACATCAGAGCCGCCGAGTCATTGTCCACCCATATCCAGTCTGTCAGCCCACTGGCAGAAGGGAGAACAGACAAACCTTATACTATCTTTTAAAGGTCAGCACATGCAGACTTTAGACCAATAGAGAAGCACATTCCAGTGAGGAGGCAAAGTTCTTTTTGCCTTCTGCCCACTTAAGATTATTAAACTTGGAGAGTCAGCAGAAGCCTTTCAGCTTTTATTTCAGCTGCTGAAAAGAGTTAGCCCTCCTTCCTCTGTTTTCCTTCTGTGATATATTATATATACCCTTTTGTACCTAAGTACAAAACATAATGGGATCCATCCTATGTTAGTAAATCTGATGAGAATGTGCTAAGCCTAAGTATTAAATGTCTTCTTTTCTTAAAATATATAATTAGCTCCAAAAAAAAAAAAAAAAAGAGCCACAGTTCAGTTTGCATTGTATGTGAATCAGTACTTTCTTGTGTAGTTCCTCTCCAGGAACCTCCTTACTCCCATTTTAATTACTTTTTTTTCTTTATTGGCAGGAAAATATATGCTATTTGCACCACATATCTAAGGCCATTCAGCTTTTAAAAATTATACTGTTGTGAAAAGGTTAATTTTGGACAGAGTTGTTTCTAGATGATTACCGTCACCTTGACATTTTTCATTTCTCTTATAGGTTAATTGTACTATTATTCGGGTAGTGTGGCTTTCCTAGGATGCTCTGTTCATTTGTCATTTTCCTAGAGTTTGTGCTGAAAGTTCATTTTCAAAAGGGTGTCTAGAAAATAAACTTTTGGATTTATTACATGTTTGAATTTCTCACTTCGCTCTTCACATAAATAGGTTGGGTATAGAAACTCTAGGTTCCAATTTTCTGTTTTAAAAGACATCACTCCATTGCTTTCTAGCATTCAGTGCTGCTGTTAGAAATCAGAAGACATTCTGTTTCTCATAACTTGGTGTAGGTACTGCTTTGGGAAATTTCTTTTAGTTTTTCTCTTTTCCCTCTCCTGCTTCTGTCTCTCCACCATCCCTGTGGCCCCCATTCTCCCTTTTTGCTGTGATATGTTATATGTACCCTTTTGTATATAAAATGTAAATGCAAAATTTAAAGAATAATAAAGAGGTAAATATTCATGCGTCTACCACTCAGCTTACCAATTTGGACTTTCCTAAGCCCTTGATTTGTCCCTTACTTATTGAATTATTGACTCCCAGAATGTATTACTTATTCTGAATATTGTGTCTTTCCTTGTGTTTAAGAGTTTGAGTACAAATGTATGTCTCCTTTAACACTATGGTGCTGAAATTCATCCATGTTAATATGTGTATCTGTAGTTAATTCATATTCAATGCTGTATTAATTTCATTACATTATTATAAAATTTATTCTTTGTTGATGTTGTAATTAGATTCTTGTTATTATGAATAATGCTGCTCTGATATTCTTTTATGTGGATGCAAGAGTTTAAGGTATCCAGAAGTGGAAAGCCTGGGACTAAGGATATGTACAAATTCTACCTTATAAATGACATACCATTGTCTAAAATGATCGTATCAATTTATAGCAATACATGAGAAGTCCAATTGCTGCTCATCCTTCCTCACACTTTATTGTCTGTCTTTATCATTTTAGCAGCCTGGCAGGTTTTCAATCTCAGTGTAGTTTTAATATACTTTTCCCTGATCATTAGTAAATTTAACCACTTTTCATCTGTTTATTAGCTATTTGGATGGTCTTCTACAAGAGGTGACTGTTTTGATTTGTAGTTCTTTATATATCCTGTATACTAGTTCTTTTTATGTATTGCAGATACCTTCTTCAAACCTATGGTTTGCTTTTTATTCTTTTACTGTTATATTTGGATGGACATAAATTCTTACCATTAATGTAATCCAGTTTATCATTTTTAGCCCTTTATGATTAGTGATTTGTGTGACCTGTTTAAGAAATCTTTGCATGATCATGAAGATATTCTCCAGATTATTTTTTAGAAGCTGTATGTTTTTTTCTTTCACATTTAGGTCATCCACCCAGACTTGAGTTTTGTGTACAGTGTGAGGAAGAACTCAAGTTACATTTCCCCCAATAATTGGATATCTAGTCAATACAGCACAATAATTGAAAAGACAGTTGTTTCCCTCCTACTCTGCATTGTCACATTTGTCATAAATTAAGTGTCCGTATGTAGTGGTTGTGTTTTAAAACTGTTCTCTCCTATTGGCCTCTTTCTTGGTGGTTGTGCCAGTATCACAGTGTCTTTAGCTGCAATATGTATATTGAGTTGTGCAAGCTTGTGTATACTTAACTGATTTTTGTGTATGTGATGTGTCAGTTACAGAGAGAGATGTATTATGATATCCCCCTATGAAGGAGGACTCATCTGTTTCCTTCATTACTGTTAATTTTATGTAATTTTAAGTAGCTATGGTATTAGGTATGTTGGTATGATTTAATATTGGTAGATATTCTTAGTGAATCAGACTTTTTTTTTTTAATGTGGGTAGTTCCCTGGCTGGGAATCGAACCCAGGCCGCAGCATTGACAGTGCCGAAGCCTTGCCACTACACCACCAGGGAACTCCCTGAATCAGACTTTTTATTACTTGATTTCTCTCTTTTCTTTTCTTTCTTTCTTTTTTTTTTTTTTTTTTTTTTTTTTTTTTTTTTTTGCTTAGA
>PVJL010000760.1:0-238713 GCA_004026885.1 Lyroderma lyra | reverse complement strand
CCCTAATCCCAACCTCCAAGCTGCAATGAGTGTCACCTGCCAAAGGCAACAGCAGATGTGAGCCACTTCCCCCAGAGATCCCTGAGAAGTTATGTCCCTCCCCTTTACATGGTCCTCAGTCAGAGACTGCCTGATTGAGGATTATAAAAATCTGGCACCCATTCCTCATGGTGGCACTGACGGTGGTGGTGTGGTTAGGCTTCATAGCTTCCTGGAGAGGAGACAGGTTGTTCTCCATCTAAATCCACAGTTTTGTTTCCTTTCCCTCTTAAGAGGTTTCTCCCTCAATAGTGTATTTGCATAAGAATCTCTTGTCTAGGCTTTGCTTCTGGTCAACTGGATCTAAAATACCTACCATCCCAACAAAGGAGAACCTGATCTCTTTCTAGTGTTAAGTTTTACAAATCCTGTTTTATGTTTCATTTCAGTGAACTTTAGCTTTAATGTATTAAGTAGATTGGTGGTTAATTCAGTAGCTCCCAATCGCGATGCTGTTCAAAATCAACTCTTAAAAACTGAAATTGCTAAGCTCTGCCCCTGAATAATTCTCCAGTGGTTTTTCACTTTTAATGTAGATCTTTACCTCTATTTCAGGTAAAATGTTAAAAGTTATGTTAATAATTACTTGAAAGATTCCTTTGGCTTTTCCCTTTGCTTGTTCAGTTTTCACTTACTAATATATTTTTACTTTTAGTTTTTTTATTTTCTTCTCTATTTGAAAGCATCTGTAGGGTACATTTTAAAGGTAAGGCATTTATTACCACTAAGGCCATTCTGCAAAATGCCTAACAAGTACTCCTGTAGAATTTATACCTTCCTCTTTCTTGCTCAGAAGAGCTGAGCTTCTCTACCCCAGTGCTGATTCTGTCTTAGGACCAACAGTGGAAGAGCCAGCGGGGTCCTTCTAGCTGGGCAAATGTCAACCCCAGCAAGAGAAGGCTGGTGTCATATACAGAACAGAGCACAGCCAACAGTATGCATGTGCATTTCATGAGAGCCTACGAGGTGTCACTTCATTAAAACAAGATGCTTAGGATAAAAAGTGAAGAAGATGCTATCCTTGCCATCTGGGAACTCAGAGACCAAAGGGGGCTCTGAAAGAGACACGCATTGTAAATAAATAACTTTAGAATTATCAGCACAAATTTCTCTATTCTCTTAGTTCTGTCTTCCATTTTTCTTCACTTTCACTGATATCTTGTACAATAAAAGATGGTTTACTATGGCTGTGGACTTCACAGAGAAACTCATGTTACTTGCTGGAAATGTTTTTCTTAAAATAGTTCTCAAAAGCTAAGAGTTGTGGCTAAGGCTTCGGCGCTGTCAACACTGCAGCCTGGGTTCAATTCCCAGCCAGAGAACTACCCAAATTTAAAAAAAAAAAAGCTAAGAGTTGATCCAATGTGAATACTCTTCCCTTCATCCAATTTCTCCAGCACTAAGTAATCTTAATATGTAATTCTTAATCAATGTCACCCCAATAAGTCTAACAATAAAAAAAGTCATCTTCAAATGACATTATTTATTACTCCTAGATAGGAGCATGTGAGCTGATACTAGAGAGACTTAACATTTGAATAATTATATGTTTTAATATTTATAGTGATGTTAACATTGATGGTGCTAGCTTATCTCTTGAATAAAAACCTGTTTGTTTCTGCTACATTGCATCATGTTGTTGTGCTTTTCTAAAAGCAGAGAGTTATTTTTGTTGCTCTGTCTAATAATGATAAGATGACCAGCATGGATTGCTGGCTTATACACTTACTCTCTGTTGGCTTTCTTTCCATAATTGCTCTGGCATAAACTATATTTGGAAAGTAGAAGAAATGAGGTATATATTCTTAATTAGTAATGACCCTCAGCCTTGAATCTATTCTTTTTCCAGTTCTAAAGAGTTTGTAGTTTTGGCACCTCTGATTCATTTAAAATTAGAAAGATTTTTAAATGAACTTCCATGGTACTATTTTAGAACTGTTCAGTCAGCCCCTTTATTTTGTTGTTTTGGCCCATCTTCTGTGCAGTTATACACTAAGAGAGGACATACACACCATTTAGACATGGCCCTTGACCTATGAGACCTGGTAGTATACAGGAGCTGTTGGTATATGGGGGAGTTAAGAGAATTGAAGTGTGGAGAGCAAGGTGTGGGGGAGGAAGAAACATTCTTCTACTGTCAAGGTTTTTTCAGATGGTCTAATAATCAAGTAGACATGAGAGAGATTAATAAGAGAAAATGACCAAATTTAATTACATACATGTGTATGGGAACCTTGCATACATGAGGGAGTCAGGGAGCCCACATGTATGACAGCTTCTGAGACAGAAGGGGGAAATGGGTTATAATTACATTCAAGCTAAGGATAAAACAGTATGCCTTGAGGCTTTAGAAGGTCATTGCAGAGAGAGACATTGCCTAGAATGTCATTGCAGAGAGAGATATTGCCATCATTAGTACTACTTTGCCATATAGGTAGGTAAAAAGTCATTTCTGATTTTAGCTCTTGTCCTGGGCAAGGCTCCTAATTTAAATTCTTGTAGTGTTAAAGTGTTGGGGAGGGACCAGAAGTTTTTCTTGAACCTGCAGGGTTTTGGCTGCCTTTAGCTGAAATAATTCGCATACCACTGTGGCACATCTTGAGGTGGCTTGTTCTAAACCACTACAAAGACAATACAGCAATAATGTCAGTGGTATGCTTGTAAAATGGCAGCTGGTCCCCTTTGACTAAAATGTAGGGAGAGCCTACATGAAAACCTGCTGGTAGTTGTGGTAGGAGATAGGACTGGGTCTTCAAGGATTGTATGGCCTTGATATCACACTAAGGAAGTTTTCTTTTTTTTAAAAAAAACAGGAATTGAGGTCCTTTTAAATCAACTGGCATGTTTTCTTGGTATTAGGACTCTTCCCAACTACCTTCATCCTTTAAGAAGAAAAGGTAGAGGGGGAAAATCAGTTTTGAGTATAGTGATGTCGTGTCAGATAAAAGCAGAAACTAAAATCTAAGATGTGCCAGTTTTGTCACACCCTACTTCTGTTTCTGGTATTCTCTGGCTCTCCTCTTAGCCTGATCCTTAGCCTCAGCTTCATTTATGAGTGACTTGTCTGGTTCCCTTTTTTGTCATCTGTTAAAGTGAGGGAATTGGATCCTAGATTATTGGAACTGGTGTTTTTAAACAAGCCTTCAAAGACCTTAAGAAGTTAGAAATAATTTTTGGATCAGTGTAAGTAAACTCCAAATTTTTTGTCCTGATTAGATTGAGGAAGAATATGTGGGATGAATAATAAAGGTTTTTGAAAATACTTTCTTTTTCAAAATTTGGAGGCACTAGATATTATCAATAATCATCTTAAAATTCACTCACTCTCTTTTTTTAAATTGAGATAAAATTGAAGATTCACTCTTCAGGATGGTTGTAGCAGAAATGTTAAGTGCTGTGTCATTGTCATCTTGTTTTGGCCCACATAACCAGACTTCAGCAGACATGCTGTCTGTATCACATGGCTAACAGTGGGAGGTATCGAGTATAAAGTATTCCTCTTGGAGAAATAGATTTAAATTCTCTTGGACAGAAATGTGGCAGGCAGGTGCCTGTTTAGAGATCTGAAATGCATTCAGTCAGGACTGAACACAAGCTGCCTGGATAGTTCCTAAGTGTAAGTAAGCCAGGTTGTCAGCCTTGTACTGACAGGTTTTATGTATGCAAGTATGTGTGTGCCTGTGTGTGCAGTGTTTTTATATTTAGAGGCCAGGTCTTCCTAAAGTAGCAATGGGAAAAGGAACTCTTTGTTTTGGGGACTACATAGAAGTAGATTGTATTAGCTGGGGGATGGCCTCAGCTACTCTAGTAATCAAGGGCTCTCTGCTGTTGCTAATTCTGACAGGACAAATGGTGGCTAGGAACAGAGCCCTGCCGAACCTGGAAATTCCATCAGTTCGTAATAGCACAGCTGTTGTCCTTAAAGTGTGTAGGGAGGCACCTGGGGGTAGAAGGTTAATGTGTTGTCCAGGGAGTTGGGAGTTTATTGCTCAGGATAGTCAAGATGTTGCTGAATTGTCTGTTATCATTTTCCATTCTGGTTCTAGAGAGGTATAGAAGAAATTCAGATCAGCCTAGTTAGGGGATCATATGTGCCTGTGGGCTGTATACAAAGGTAGCTAATTCCCCTAGAGGTCTTTAAGATTTGGTTTTACTTCGAAATACTGTTTTGATTGAAAGTATAAATCAAGGTTTTCTAGTTAAATAAATTAAAAACAGAACACAGCCACCAGACAAATAAGGTTCAGCTTGATGTGCAGTAGATCTCTGAAGTTCATTAAAACAAATCTGAGGAATAAAGTCCCCATTTAGTAACCGAAAGCTTACTAGGCAAACTCAAAAAGTCTCATGTTGAATATGAAATCTTTATGATGCAGGCTATACCTCTGACCATGTCAGATTACAAATGATCTTTGGGACTGGCTGGAACGCTAGGTTTTTCCCAAGCCTTTTGGTCATGATGCTCTCACTAGTATCCAGGGATAGCAGCTTGCTGTTGGCTTCAGAATTCTGTCATTTAAATCAGTCATGCAAAAAGAAGTATAGAAGAAAGTATTAGCCCACATATCTTTAGTTCTGTGTCTTGCCCATAACTCACCCCTCCAGCCTACCCCCCCAAAACGAGACAGAATATCACTCAGAGAAAATGTAAGTGAGCATTATGAGCAGTCTACCTTTAAGAATTATTATTATTATTATTATTTTTTTTTTTTTTGGTATGCGGGTAGTTCCCTGGCTGGGAATCGAACCCAGGCCGCAGCGCTGACAGCGCCAGCGTCGAAGCCCTAAGCCACTACACCATCAGGGAACTCCCAAGAATTATTATTAGGAGAGTTCCCTGATGGTGTTAGTGGCTTAAGGCTTTGGTGCTGGCGCTGTCAGCGTTGCGGCCTGGGTTCGATTCCCGGCCAGGGAGCTACCCACATACCAAAAAGCAAGAAAACAAAACAAAACAAAAAAAAAGAATTATTATTAAACAGTTATTTATTAAATTGGTTATTTGGAACTCAGAGTGTATTTCCCTTACATAGCAATGTTATAAATGATCATTTTGTTTATAAGCTAGTCCAAGTTATTGAGGATAAAGTTTCTGCCTTTCTTCTAAAATTGTCAGGAGGCAGTATATTGAAAGATGTCAAGCTTGCCTGTAGCATTGTGTTACCTCCTTTTCTTTGCCCTTCTCGGACTGCTGGGCCTATGTATCCTCTCCCGACTTTGGTACCCTATGCAGATTGGCTTTGTTTCCTGAAATGTTCCATGTTGCTAAATCACTTTTCTCCCTTTTCACATTAAAACCAAAAACTCAGACCCTTTCAGTGGACTTTATCTATAGGTTTAGGGGGAAAGCTACTTGATAAATAAATTAATGGTAAGATGGTCCTTCTAGGGGGTGTATATAACCCTTTACACCTTTTTAAATTGTGAAATAGGATTCTGTATATCACAAATGAATCTTGGTAGAAGTTTGGCTAATGTGACAGAAAAATAAAAATATCACAGTGGTTATGAATAGTGACCGAGTATGTTGGTGGGAATTAGGCTTCTGTTCTTTCTTCATGAGTTTTTTTCTCCACTTTGGCTCCAAAGCACCTTGGTGGTGGGACTAGGTAGTTAAAGGAGAACAAAGGCAGCAACAGGCCATTTGCAAACTAGATTGCTAATTTCCCATCAGACAGAATGAGTACAGATCCCAGGTGAGTGACTATAGATAAGACTGACCTAAAAATTTCAAGAGGACTTCTGGGAGCTTAAAAAGTTGCCCATACTTCTGTGTGTTCAAATTAGATATGCACACTGTTTAATCTCTGTAGATTTAGGAAATATTTTTAGTTCAGTAATTAATTCCAGAATCTGTGATCTAGAGTAAACTATGTAACAGAAAAAGTGCTGGTGACCGTATCATATATTCCTATTTACCCTTTATGAGCACATATCTATTAATAGTAAGAAGGTAGTCAAGAGACCAAAATTCTGTTCCGTGCTTCATCATCATACCATGTCACTTCTGCTTGCCTTGGTTTACCTGTTTTCAAAGCCTTATACCAGACAGTTTCACTTCAGGCATGTTGTCAGATTGAAAGATCAGATTTCAAGTGTTGTGCTTGAAAACCGCTTGTTCTCTTGGTGCCTTGTTAAATAATACGTAATCCGCGTGTTCTCTTGGTGTCTGGTTAAATAATATGGGGCTTCTTTTCTGGCAGTGGTGTCAAGTCTCCTTTGATGTTAGCCAGAACTGGGTGGAGTTTCTTAAATGTTCGTCAGATTTGCTCCAACAGGGCACTGTGCACCAATGAGTTTGTTTTTATTCTCTCTGCCAAAAAGCTTTTAATAAACCTGAACCCAGTTATAATTGAGAGTACTTGATATATAAAATAATTCACTAATGTGAATTCACATTCACATTGAGGATCTATCTATATGAAGTTTGTTCATTTATTTCTCATTTAAGTGATGAAACTGAATTTCAGATAGCTTACAGAATAATCAAGCTCAAAAACCATTTAACATACCATTCTCATTTTACAGATCAGGGAGCTCAGCCCCAGAAGGTGATTCACTCACAAGCTGCAGTGGGAGTTAAACTAGTGCTTTAGTGAAGCACAGGAACTTCTATACCTAGCTTTCTTTTCTTGCCTCCTATTAACAAATCCATTTGAAGTTTAACTTATCTACATGAATAAAAGACGAATAGTATAAATACTGAGAGGTGTTACTTGACAGTAGGTACTTTTTCATTCACAAGGATTCATTTTTGGATCTTCCTGAATATCCACATTTTTTAGAATAACACTGTGTCATATCCTTTTGTCCATAAATTACAAAACTAAACGTTTTCAGACATAAATGAATATTAAGTAACCTTCTGTAAGTGCGGGAAGAAATTTATGCATGAATTTATTAAAATCAGTTCTGGAACTCTTGCAGAACTAGTTTGACAAATCTGTAGAGCACTTAAGGAATTTATTGAGCATGTTTTAGAATAGACTATATCATTGGGTAATCTCTTTAGCATATTGAAAACCAGGGCCTTCTGGCTAAAAGCCAGGGCTTTTACTTCTAGTACAACACCAACGTTGCCTTTACAGTGTCATTCTCTGTAAGGAGATTGTGCGTGTGTGCGCGCACGCGTGTGTGTGTTTAAATCGTCTTCTATTTATATGTGGTGACAAGACAAGAATAGCTAAATGGTGTTGAGATGCAGATGCTGGCTGGTTGGCTCGATGCACACACAGCCTAATGACCTTCCCATATGCCAACTAACTTTCTATCCATTTTACTTTATTAGGCTGAATTTAAGCTGCTGTTCATGTTCCACGAACCACATGTCAGCTCAGGAAGTGGTTTGGGAAGTGGGGGTGGAGAGGAGATTACAGTGGATAAAAAGCTGCCCTTTGAGAATCTGCATTCAGATAAATGAGGTTTAAAATGTTTTGTGGTTTTCTGTATTTTTACCTGTGTTCTAAATTAGAAAAAGTTTGAGTAGATTGCCTGAAATTAGTGCCATAGTTATGTATTTCTGGGAAAAATAAATGTATTGTGCTCTTGTATTTTGTTAAGGATGGTACAGAGGTCCTTTCAAATGCTCTTTGATTATGAAACTGTTTAATTATAGACAGCCTTTATTGTTTTTGGTTCATAACAGCTTTTATAGGCTAACTGGTAATAATAGTTATCATAAGTAGAAAAGGGAAAAGCAATTACCTTTTATGGACCCATTTGACATTAGAATTTGTCAGGCTTTTACAAAGTTCTTTCATAAGTCCTTTTTTTTAGCATTTTCCCTGGCAGGATCTGCAGTGACAATAATCCTTTATATGTAAAGTAGCCCAGGTGGTACTGAAGATAGGTCATCCTGCTCGTATTTGTATATTGTAAATGGGTTATAGATACACCATCCAGTACTGATGACTAGATGGGAACTTTTAAACAACCACTCAGATATTTTTAACAGTTGAAATAATATTTGAACTCCTATTTGTATGGTTCCCTCAGGAAAGCCCCTGCACTCTGAATTCAGTAATAGCTATTTTGGTTTGTGAGATAGCATTTGCTGCTGGACAAATGGCTCTGTCATGCTACGGCATGGCTATCCAACTTTTTAGCTTCAGTGGGCCACATTGGAAGACAAAAAATTCTCTTGGGCCTCACATAAAATACACTAAACACTAATGATAGTTGATGAGCTATAAAAAAGGTCCATGCATAATTTTTGTAATGTTTTAAGAAAGTTTATGAATTTGTGTTGAACCGCATTCAAAGCCTTCTGGGCTACACGTGGCCAGGGCGATTTCTACTACCCCTCTCCTCAAATCAAGTTTAACCCCTCTGGCAGCAGAGTCTCCACTTTTTGTCACCAGCATGACATCGGTAAAACTGTAATTCTTGCTGACAATCCTGCGTGCAGGGTGGGATGGAGATGGGAGCAGTTCTAGACATGGCCATATTTAAAGTGATAAATGAATAATTCAAAACAAGATCTTACAGATACATTGCTTAAGTTTGTGTATTGATGGTCATGTGATAGCTACTATGACAAGAAGGTATAAAGACTTTAGCATCAGAGTTTGTGCTCAAAAATCTGAGATTTAAGTAATCCTTTGTTTTATTTAGAAAATAAAAGTTGAACTATGGATCTGTATCGCACATTAGATAAATAATATTATCAAAATGGTAAATTTGTTTGATTTAAATAAAAGCTACTCTAGTCCTTTTGCTTTCAACTTTACATGTGATAGAGTGGGATTAGAATACTATCCTGGGGTTACCTGGTGGTGTAGTGGCTAGGCTTCAGCGCTCTCAACACTGCAGCCTGGGTTCGATTCCCAGCCAGGGAAACACCAAATAAATAAATAAACAAAACAAAACAAAACAAAACAAAACAAAAAGAATACTATCCTGCTCTTTGAAACTGAAGTGCATTGGAAGTCCAGAGCAAAATTTTAATAGTTTATGAATTTAAAAAGAGAATTCAAAGTTTGTATAGGAATGATTCTTCATATGTCATTGATTGATAATTATTGGCTTTTAAACATAACTTTACTTGACATTTCAAAGACACACGTGAACTTAATCAAATCACTGGGACTGCAGTGACAGTTTATGGCATCAAAGCAGAAATTCAGCTTTGAAAAAAATCAAGTTATAAATAAATTACTAGCGATACTTAGCCCTTCTTATTTAGAAATCAAATTATTTAAAATTAGTAGTAGTGTAACATCTGTGTATGCTTGAAGCAAGCTTCATTATTTTGAAATACTGGATAAGAAAGGTATGATTTAGAAACTCATGAGCATAATTGAGCAAATTTTAAATATCACATTTGTTTTAAGAAAAGAAAATCAGAAAGAGCTCTTTCTACTGACCTTTTGTATGATGGAACCATCTAGAATTTGAAAAGATCATCATTTAAAAGTCTTGATCAGCAATTATGGTAGGTATTTAAAATAGGAAACCTGATATAAAAAGTTAGGCACATGGAAGCAGGCTCAAATTTATCATTAAAATTTTTGAAAAGATTTTATTTAGAAGTCTGTACAAATTCAATATTTAATATCTTTCCCAATCTTGGAATTTTATTTTAACTTGTAATTATATAATACAAAGAATAGGTAGTGAATGTTTTCACCAAGCTTTATATAGATATGATGCCCCCCATCCCCCCAACATTTCTTGTGGTGGACAGATTTTTTTTTTTTTTTTTTTGTACACTTGCCTAGAAGTAGGTCTTGCTCCTGGACTTATCCTCTTGTACTTTGTTTTATGTGGTAGAACTGAGTTTACAGTCTATGCTAGTCTAGTTTACTTGTTTTAAGGCTCTATGCCACTGTTC
This sequence comes from Lyroderma lyra, assembly GCA_004026885.1. Lineage (NCBI taxonomy): Eukaryota > Metazoa > Chordata > Mammalia > Chiroptera > Megadermatidae > Lyroderma > Lyroderma lyra. The sequence goes on along the minus strand of PVJL010000760.1, from coordinate 228,845 downwards.
TTATACTTTCCATAACATTGAAACCTATAGCAAAGCCTTTTATGTATCGGATTTGGGACCTGGGAATGGGAGGGCTTCTGATTTTTCAAGATTCTAGATGCATTTGCTTTGTGTATGTTTTGCAACTGTGGAAGCCTTACAGAGCTTGGTCCTCTGGGGGAAATTAAGAAGAAATAATGGTTGAAAAAGGTCTGTAACTTTCATATTTGCAGCACAGGATAGAAAAAGTGAGAGGTGGGAGTTCCTTGATGGTGTAGTGGCTAAGACTTCAGTGCTGTCAACGCTGTGGCCGGAGTTCGATTCCCAGCCAGGGAACTACCCACATAACAACAACAGCAACGAAAAGTGAGAGGAGAGAGTATGTGGGGACAAAGTTGAAAATGGAATGACTATTCCTTGTTGTGGACTTCTTTTTCCTTAGTAAATTTGTTGGAGAGAGGTAGACAGTGGAGGAGAATTTGAAAGGAGAGCCTGATCATTAAGTGGCTTTAATCATAGTAAATTTTGGCTTTTTAAAATTTGGGTTGGGGAAAAACTATGTGTATTAGTTGAGATTCTTTGGTTGCAATCAACAAAAATAGATTGACTAAATTAGGCAAAAGAAAGATTGGAAAGTCACTCATTTAGACTTGAGCAAGAAAACAACCAGGGCAGCAGAACAGCTGCCACTCATGGACCTTCCTTCCATTATTCAGTCATGAAATTGTCCTTTTCCCATCATTCTCTTCCTGTCTTCTGATTGCCCAAATTCCAGTAATCTGTCTAACCCTATGGTGGTGGGCATTGTTGTGAATGAGGGAAAATAAGGAACAACAAATTTCTGGGCAGACAGAAACAGTAGCCATTATAACATGCAGCTAAAGATTGCTATTTGATTTACATTTACCTCATCAGACTCATATGTCCACTTATCCTTATGAGTCTCTTGGAGACTCTATTAAAACAGACTATTTGAAAGCAGAAACAAAAAAGTATACCCTCCATTCTTCTTTATTTTCTACTGTGCTGTGTATGTACTGGTATCTCAATTTATTGCAGAACTTGGGCTCTTTTTAGTACATTATTTCTGTATTTTTTTGGCTATTTATCTACAGCGTTGCCCATAATAGATGATACTTCTTAATTTTAGATTATGTTTGAAAATTGAGAACCTCATGTTCTCTAGAGATGGTAACGCACATGATCACAGAGGACCTGCCTTCCCAGCTAATTCAGGGAGCATGTCTGTGTTTTCATGTCAGTGGGGCTAAGTGTGGTTTGGTTGCCATAGCTATATCACATGTGATTCATAAGGAAGCAGTATTTACCCCAAGATGAGGCCCATATACAATCTTTGGTCAAGAAAGGTGACTTCATTTGCCTGATAGTAATGTAAACTTTTTTAAAATGGGAATCTAATTTGACCTTTTCTTGTTTTTTTTTTTTGTTTGTTTGTTTTTTAAGAATTATTCTGGTACATGATTTAGAAATGAAGATATATGGAATGGTTGAAAGGGTTATAAAACTTGAAATCAATAACTTGATTTGAGTTTTACTAGCTGTAACTTTGGATAAATTGATTTTTTTTAATACTTCATTTCTTAGTAATGAAAAGGACAAAATGACACTTTCTCTGTTACCTCCCAGAGATGTGAAGAAAAAGTTTACCTTAGATAAGACTGTTGTTACTGAGTTTTAATTTTCTGATCTGTAAATTGAGTCTCTTTTACCTCTGAAGTTTTAGATTTTAATTTTAATTTAATTTAAGTTTTGTTGAAAACAACTGACGAGTTTCTAGGAGTGTTTTTCCCTTTGCAGTTGCTCATCATATGAAACATTTTCTCCCCTTGATCAGGCATTTGCAGTGGTGCAGAATGGCCGACCTCAGCCTTGCAGATGCATTAACAGAACCACCTGCAGAAATTGAGGGAGAGATTAAACGGGACTTTATCGCCACACTGGAGGCAGAGGCCTATGATGATGTTGTGGGAGAAACTGTTGGAAAAACAGACTACATTCCTCTCCTGGATGTTGATGAGAACACCGGGAATTCGGAGTCAAAGAAGAAACCATGCCCTGATACTAGCCAGGGTGAAGGTAAGTGCTAAACCAAATTGGATGTATAGGTTTAGAAAGTAGATTAGGGATTATGCTTTAGGCCATGTTCTTGGAAACCTTGAGGAATGGAAACTGGGTTTTTTGATATAGTAAATTACTCTTTATCTAAATTTCTTTATTCAAAGACAGGTTAGGGGAGTTCCCTGGTAGTGTAGTTAGTGGCTAAGGCTTCAGCGCTGCCAACGCTGTGGCCTGAGTTCGATTCCCAGCCAGGGAACTACCCACATAACAAAAAAAAAAAAAACCAACCAACCAAACAAACAAAAAAAACAAAAAAAATCAAAGACAGGTTAACAATACTTTTTAGTTGAGTGTGTTCATGAAGCTGTAGATTACTTTTAACCCTAAGGTTTCTTTTGTGATATCTCAACTTTCTTATATAATCTACCTCTGAATTTCCTAAATTATACTGTCTGCTATGCATTTTCTTTGACAGTAGGTTTGAAAAGTTAGATGCATAAAATTCTGTGTTCACAGCAAGACTTAATTTAGAACGGAATTGAATGCCACATGTCTTTGGGAGTAATCCCAGGTCAGGATTAAAACATGATTAAACCCTTTAAAAGAGATTTGCTGCTTTTATATATTGCTATATCAGATTTGCTACTATTTGAGGATTTTTGCATCTATGTTCATATGGGATATTGGTCTATTGTTTTCTCGTGATGCTTTTCGTTTGATGCTGACATAAAATGATGAATTGGTGTTTTTTTCTTTAATGTTTGTTTGATAGACTTCATCAGTAAAGCAATCTGGGCCCAGAGATTACTTTGTCAGGTTTTTAACTAGGAATTCAATTTCTTTAAGAGATGTAGAACTATTCAGGTTATCTTATTTCTTCTCTAGTGAGCTTTGCTAGTTTGTATCTTTCAAGGGATTGGTGTGTTTCCTTTAAATTTGTCATATTAATGGAGATAAAATTGTAATATTATCTTAGTCTTTTAATATTGGTAGGATCTGTTGTCATGACCCCTCTTTCATTCATTAAATTGGTAATTTGTGTCCTCTCTTTTTCTTATTGAGTCTGGATAGAGGTTTATCAATTATTGCTCTTCTGAAAGATCTAGCTTCTGGTTTCATAGAGTTTTTTCTAATAGTTTTCCTGTTTTCAATTTCTGCTCATATCTTTAATATTCCCTTCCCTTGCTTCCTTACTGTGAGTTAATTGCTCTTTTTCTAGTTTTTTGGGTTTTTTTTTTTTGTTTTTTTGTTTTGTTTTTTTTGGTATGTGGGTAGTTCCCTGGCTGGGAATCGAACCCAGGCTGCAGCGTTCACAGTACCAAAGCCTTAAGCCAGTATACCACCAAGGAACTCCCACTTTTTCTAGTTTTTTAAACTGGCAGGTTACATAGTTGATTTGAAACATTTCTTTTCTAAAATAAGCATTTTTAAAAATTGAGATCTCTATATATAATTGACACAAAACATTATATTAGTTTCATATATACACACCATAATGATTTACTATTTGTATATATTGTGAAATGATCCCAATACATCTAGTTAACACTCATCACCACACAGTTATGGTTTTTTCCCTTATGATGAGAGACCTATCTATCCTCTTAGTAGCTTTCAAACATACAATATGGTATTACTAACAATAGTCACCATGCTGTACATTACATCCTCATAACTCATTTATTTTATAGCTGGAAGTTTGTACCTTTTGACCATCATCACCTATTTTGCCCACTCCCTATCCCCCACCCCTGCCAACCACCTAAAATAAACTTATTGTTTTAAATTTCCTTATAGTCAAGGTTTTAGATGTGTTTTATAGATTTTTGACATGCTATGTTTTTTATTTCCATTCAATACAAAATATTTTTTTCAGTAAAGTCTTTTTAAAAATTATTTTTTTTCAGTTATAGTTGACCTTAGTATTACTTTGTTATTTTCAAGTATACAGCATAGTAGTTAGACATTTATGTAATTTATGTAGTGATCCCCTGATTAGACTAGTATCCACCTCTCACTATACATAGTTGTTGCAACATAATTGACTATACTATCTATGCTGTGCTTTATATCCCGTGACTGTTTTGTAACTACCAATTTGTGTTTCTTAATACCTTCACTTTTTTCACCCAGTTCCCTAACCCCCTTCCCTCTGGTGACCATCAGTTTGTTCTCTGTATCTATGAGTCTGTTTCTGTTTTGTTCATTTATTTTGTTCTTTAGATTATGCATATAAATGATATCATAATGACATTTATCTTTCTCAGTCTGACTTATTTTATTTAGCATAAAACAGTCTAGTTCCATCCATATTGTCCCATAATTCAAAATGTTTTCTAATTTCCCTTGTGAATTCCTCTTTGACCCATGGGCTATTTAGAAGTATGTTAATTTCTCAGTATTTGGCGATTTTCCAGATGTCTTTCTGTAATTGATTTTTAGTTTAGTTCTGTTGTAGTCAGAGACATCCTTTGAAATTTCAGTTCATTTCAATTTGTCAGGTTTTGTTTTATGGTCCAGAATATGGCCTGTCATTTTCAGTGTTCTGTGAGCACTTGAAATAATTGTGTATGACTGTTAGTGTGTGGAGTACTCTTATTAATGTCAGTTAAGTCTGGTTGGTTGATAGTGTTTAGGTTTTCAGAATTCTTGCTGACTTTATATCTACTTGTTCTAATGATTTCTGAGAGAGAAATGTTGAAGTCTCCATGTAATTTTGTGTATTTCTTTCTTCCTTCAGTAGTACCAGTTTTTGTTAAATATATTTTGAAGATCTGTTGTCATGTGCATATACATTTAGATTGTTATGTCTTCTTGATAAATTGACCCTCTTATGATCCCTCTTTTTTTTTTTTGCGCTTTTTGGTATGTGAGTAGCTCCCTGACTGGGAATCGAACCCAGGCCGCAGCGCTGACAGCGCCGATGCCGGAGCCTTAAGCCACTCTTTATTCCTACTATAATATCGTTTGTTCTGAAGCCTAATTTTTGTCTCATATTAGTATAAGCTACCCTGGTTTCCTTTTGATGAGTGTTTGCATGGTGTATCGCCATCCTTTCATTTTCAACACATTTCTTTTTTAATATTTAATAAAAGTGGGTTTCTTATAGACAAAATATAGATGGGTTTTACTCTTTTTATCCAATCTAAAGACCTCTGTCTTTTAATTTATATTTTCAGACTATTTATATTTAATGTGTTTATTGGTATGGTTGGATTTGAATCTATCATTTTACTAGTTACTTTCTCTTTCTTCCATTTGTTCTTATTTCTGTTTTTCTATTTCCATTTGGATTAATTGAATATTTTTCCTAATTCTATTTTTAGCTCCAACATTGGCTTATGTATATATTGCTCTTTAAAATAGTTTTATATTTGACCTAACATTTACAGTGTATACCTTTAATTTCTTCCAATTTGCCTTCTAGTAATATTGTAGCACTTTACGTATGGTGTAAAATTCCATGCAAAATAGTAATGTCCAGTTCCTCTTTTATTTTTTGTGTTACTGTTACACACTTAATGTTAGTAACCTACAGGGTTAGTAACCTACATTGTTAACTAATTTTGCTTCAGATTGTCTTTGTCCTTTAGAATGAATAAAAATACGGAAAAATACCTTTTATATTTACTCTAATTTTTACCATTTTGAGCACTCTTTATTTCTTTGTAAAGATCCAAATTAATGTCTAGCACTGTGTTTCTACCTGAAAACTTCCTTTAACATTTCTTATAGCACAGGTCTGCTTAACAGTGAATTATCTCAGCTTTGGTTTACTTGTAAAACAAACCTTCACTTTTGGAAGATACTTTAGCTAGGTGTCATATTCTGTTACTTTTTTCTTTCAGTAATTTAAAGGAAAATTAGTCTTCCTACATCAAGTCTGTTATAATCTTGATCTTTGTTCCTTTTTTTCCCCCTTTTCTGATTCATTAAGTTTGAAAATTTTTTGGCTGTTATCTTTAAAAGTATTACATTGCCTCATTCTTTTTCTCTTCTTCTTCTGGGATTCCAGTTATATTTTCATTAGGTTATTTGGTATTGGCCTACAGTTCTTGGGTGCTTTGTTGTTTTCTACCACTTTTTCTTTGTGTTTCATTTTCTTTACTTTCTTTGGACCTATCTTCAGGATCCCTGATTTTTTTCCTAGCTCTGTTGAGCCTAATTATGAGCCCTCAGTGACATTATTTTTAATATCTTTTGTTTTTAATTTCTAGCATTTCTTTTTAACTCATAATTTCCATTTTTCTGCTAGAGTTCATCTGCTTATGCATATTTCTGTCATTTCTACTGTAAACATTAATGTAACAATCATAATTATTTTAAATCTCTGATAATTTGAACATCTGGGTCACCTCTCAGTCTGTTTTATCTCTTGACAGTGGTTCCTTCTGGGATTTTCTCTGAGTCTCTTAATTTTTGAGTGACTGATGGATTTCACATGTAAAACAGAAGAGACTGAGATTGAAAGTACTTATGCCTAGAAATAGGCATGTCTCTTTTTTTTTACTAGGTAATCAATATAAAGGGTTGAGTTGTTGAGGCAGGAGCTGAGCTAGGTTTGGGTTCCGTTGTCACTGTGATTGTCCTCAATGCACTGCTGGCTTCAAGTTCCACTATTCCTTGTGCTTAGAGTGTAGACTGAGGTGCTGGAAGGTTTGTCTGTGTTCTGTTCCATTAGCTTTTGGCCTTCCCTGTGCACCTGTGCCTTGAGAGATGAGTCTCCGTGCTCTTGCCCCTCCCTTATCAGAGGAGTGTTAGCCTGATAGAAGGCAGGAGTTTTTTTATTTCGTGTTTTGGTCCTGGTTTAAGCTCAGTTGTGTGTTGGCATGTGTTTTATAGTTTTGAGTCTTTAGAGTGATGGGGTCTTTTGATGGTTTTGTTGTCAATCCTGGGCTAGGACTTTTTCTTGCTCCTCCCCTAGGCTAAGAGGGATTTCCTTATTATTTCTTCCACAGCTGCAGTGGGTTTTTAACTGGGCCCTGGGGCTGATAGAGTTTGATACTTTTCCCCTAGCAGCTGAAAGCTTTTAGAAGGGTCTTAGGGGACAGGGTTTCACGCCTTTCCTTTAGTGGCAGCTTTCTCTGGCTCTGCACCACTGAGAGGCTTTCTCAGATCTCCTACCTGCCTTCAGTCTTTCTTGGGAGCATCTGTCTGGTGACATCTTTGGAGACAGACCTGCAAATGGGTGTGTACTCCCTTTGTGTTTGTTGATCCTCAGGGCCCTTTATTCTCACTCTAGCCTTCACTTAGCCTTTAGCAAATCATTAGACCTTTTAGTTTAATTCTTACTTGCTTCTGTGGCACCCTGCATGTCCTCACACCTGTGCCACAGGAGGGCTGGTGCTTACCTCTCTTCTTGAGGGGATTGTCTTTCCTTGAAGTTCGTGCTAAATGGCCCTAAAACCTCTCTGGTAAGTTGAAGATGTAACGTGGTAGTTGATCTGGCTTTTGTTGTTGTTAATAGGGTGGGAGTAACGTTTCTTCTGGCTTTCTGTGGCCAAGTGCAAGAGGAACTCCTGCTGCCTTTGTGTATGCTTTGTTGGGGGTGGGGGCAGGTAAAGTAACCACAAATTATCAGAAAAATTATTGAGAGTATAAAATCAAATTATATCCTTAGAAATAATTACTCCAACAATAAAATCAGTTCCTTAATGGAAAATGGGAATGTCCATTCTCTTGTAATACTTAATGGTCAGTGGAGTTATTTGTCCTTTGGCTAACTCTAAAAATAAGAAAAATTTAGTGGGAAGAAGGGACATGGTAAGGAGTGAATATTTTAATAACGTTAAGTCATGGCTAAGATGCTATTCCCTTCCCGATTAACTGACCCTTGGCAGTCATAGGTGGAAGAAGCTTGCTGCTTTTCATTTTCTGCTTTCCTTTAACTGTGTCTTGCTCCCACCACCTGGGACGCAGCGAAGGTGGGTGAGGATAAGGAGATGGTAGCAGTAGATTTTCTTGTGCATCATCTCGGTTGACTAGATCTACGTACCATTAACTTGACCCAAGAGAAGGAAAGTTTCTTAGAAATTATTTTGGTTATTAAAAAATTGTTAAATTTTCCCTGGTAATGTTTTAAAATACGTGAATAACCTGTAATTAAGAGTTCATTAACTCAGGAAGACTGCTCTAGACATTAATAACTATGGTTACTCCAAGAACTGGCTGACTGGGGTGTAGGGTGGGAGGGAGATTTGTATTCACTGTGTATCTCTTTGGACTAATTGGATTTTGTACACATGCATTTATTAACTTGTTCAAAAAGAATATAAAGTAATTACAACATAGCTAAATTGTAGGTTGCTAATTTCTTTATCTCACCTTGTTTGTAGAAGGCTTAGCTAAGGGTAAATGGGAGAGGGAGAGGTAGCTGCTGGAAACCTGGAAGAAGAGAGGAAGAGAGCTGCCTTTTTTGGTCTTGTAGAGCTCTGGGCCGGTGACAGAGTTTTCTGTGAATGGGTACCTATCTGCTGGGGGTCTGATTTTTATTAATTTTTGCCCAAATGAGGTTTTTTGTTTGTGTTTTGCCTGGAGAACTTACTTTTATGTTTTATTCGACATCCAGGTTTTAGTTTAATTTTGTTCTTGGGTGAAACTCAGTAAGTTATCATGGGTGCTTTGATAAGATGCACCCAGGCTCAATGAGGCTAACCAGTGGAAATTTATCATCCAGTTTCCTGCATCTACACGTAGAAGAGGCAGTTAAATGGCTTCCACACATAATAGAATTCTTTGGACAATGGTGTTTTACTTTTTTTTAATTCTCATACACCCACTCTTAATTGCCCTCAACTTAAAAGTGAGGGATAAGAAAGCAGGGCTGCTTTTATGGCATGTAATGCAAAGTCAGCAAGGTTGCTGCCCCCACCCCCAAGTACAGTTCCTGGAGAAACAATGATTTTGCCTGAAAGTCCTATCTTTTTTTCCTTCCTTTTGCTTTGTTTTAGTATGGAATGGTATTTCAAGTCCGCAGTGTGGATACTAGGGATGCTTGTTGCTACTGGATTCATCATTGTTTTTAGGCCTTTTCTGTGGATATACTATACTATTTCCCATTTTTACTTCTATAAATATGTTGTCTTAGCATTACCTCCATAAAACATTTGAATAGCCAAATACATGGCAATAAAACTGGAGTCAGTCTGCTTAAAAATGCCTGTCACCTTGGGAAACAATTTTCAAAATACTTTTTCAGAACATAGGTACTAGTACTTGTTTTTTTCTTCATAAATGTTGTTTTCTTAATAATTGTTTATTATCAGCTCTGTATGCTTCTGTTTTTCTAGGCTAGGGAGATGAAAGACAGAAGCTTTTTCTTAGATGTAAATAACAAAACAGTAATACTTCTTTTTTTTTGGCGGGGGGTAGTTCCCTGGCTGGGAATTGAACCCAGGCCGTGGTGTTGAGAGCGTCAAAGCCTAGCCCCTGTACTACCAGGGAATCCCCACAAAGCAGTAATACTTCTGAGACCCTTATTTATTTACAACATTGTCATAAATGTTTGAAAGAACATCTAACATTGTTGACCCTTGTGCACAAATAGTTGGCTGATTTGTGCAAAAATCACCTAATTTTTCTGTACTCTTGTGTACCTAGATAATTCTGCTTGTGAGATGGAGAAAATAACTGTCTGCCCAACATTCCAGGAGCTTTCGAGACTAAGAACATATTTCTGTAGAATGTTTTAACCTAAGATGGTGGTTCTCAAAGTGTGGTCCTTGGGACTAGCAGTTATCAGTATTACTTGGGAGCTTGTTCAAAATGAAATTCTTAGGCCCACAGGGAATCAGAAACTCTAGGGATGGGGCTCAGCAATCTGTTTTAACAAGCCACTGATGGTGACTTGGATGGATGTCCAAGATTGAGAAACGTTGCTCTAGGGCAGTGGTTCTCAACCTTCCTAATGCTGCAACCCTTTAATACAGTTCCAAGGGGTCGCGACCCACAGGTTGAGAACCACTGACTAGGGGAAAGGGGCTAAGTCCGTCCTAGAAAGGATGATAACTGGGTAATTGCGGAATTTCTCCTTGTTAGCTGCCTCGAGCCTTCTATTGCTGAGCACTGCAATCAACTTTATTGGCCACCAGAGGGCAGTGTTGGCACAAGAAGTTTCCCGCCCTGGCATTGAGACCTTACTGAATCCTTCCCATTTTGCCCAAAGCTGGCTGACTGTGTCTCTCTTCCTCACAGCACACATGCCCTCTCGGTGTCTTGCTAACTTCTCTTCTCTGCCAAGCTGATTCACCAGCTGTGGGACTCTGAAATCTCTTGTGCAAGAAGAGATTAAAAAAAACAAAAACAACCAACCACAACAAAGTAAATTTGAACATACTTAGATTTCAGAGCTTGTGATTAGTTTTTGTTTTGTTTTGTTTTGTTTTTTAACTTGTGTTGTTTTCAGTGCTATTTGTTTAGCTGGGAAAGTTTTCTTTTCATGAATGGGAGTCCCTCTGGGGAAATCAGTGAGTGAAAGAAGGCAGGCAGTATAGCATCTTTGGAATTAGAACTTCTCCAGTAATGTGCAGCATTCCAGTAATTAGTCTGGAACATAAGAACATTAGATTTTATCTGCATTCTAAAACCTAATGTTTTTATGTTGTAAGGTTGTTTTTATTCTTCTCTCCTGAGCTTAGATGTTTGGATTGCTAGATGTTTTGTATATGGTAGAATCTGTCTCATTTATTTTATTCTAACCTCCTTGTTTTACTTCTATTTTTATTCTGGTTAGGTGCTTATATCTTAGTCTCACAATTATTGTTTAGTAATGTCATTTAAAGTAAATTAATTTCTGTGTTCTCATAAGGTTACTTAGTTTAGTGATCAGTCTACAGATAATCTGTAGTTGGTCAGTAGATTAACCAATCTATAGTTGATCAACCTACAGCTATTAACAACGAGAATAATAATAGTTGTTAACATTTTTACTTAACACTGTACAGTTGCCACAGTACTGCCTCCAATATTATCGCCTTTAGTCCTCTTGATAATCAGGGGAGATAGATATTGTCCCATTTTCCAGGTAAAAGCACGACAGCATTACATTTGATCATGTAGTTAATAGTGATAGAACCATACCTGTACCCAGATCTTCTGATTTTTTTACAAATCCCTGTTCTTCCTGTGAAACTACACCATCTTCATGAATACATACTTTTCTTGATTTAATGTCTCACAGATACTGTTATTCAAAACTAAAGATTTACTTATTTAACTCAAAAGGCAGAATTATTAGACATATAAATATTATGTTTAGGAAATATAAATGAGACTCTTATTTGCATAAACAGCATGAACTTGAGCACTCTGCTATTATAAATTGTATGAGTTTGTAAAGTCTTCCATTTTGCTAGGCAACTATTTCAGATCATCTCTCTATTCAGATGTCCGGCACTTGCTCTCCTGTTCTTATTCTCAGTTGATGAACTTGAGAGCAGAGAATCAATAGACTCCATTATGTGCAGGTACCCTCACCCCCAACCTACCTTCATCTGTGTCCTTTACTCTGTTCTTACTCTTGTTGTTATGGGTGGACTGCTCGCGCTCTCCCTCAAGGGCACTACTGACAGCATTGTTTCTGTCCCTTGCAACATCATCAGTATCAAACATACCATAATTTTTTCCTTCATTAAAACAAATCCTATCTCAACCCCATGTCCATCTCATCTACTTCTTTTAATTCTATTCCTTCTTTGAAAAAGATGTATCTACTACCTGTCTCCAATTTCTTTCCTCTCCTTCTCTCCTGAACCCATTCCCTTTTGACTTTTAACTAATACCATGCCAACCAAACTGCTCCTTTAAAGGTACAAGACCTTTACATTGCCAAAAGGTGAATCCAGGATGACTCCAGGGGTTTTGGTTTGAGCAACTGAAAGGAAGGAGTTGCCATCACCTGAGATTGGGAAGATTGTAGGAGTGGTAGGTTTAGAGGGGAAGGTAAGAAATTCAGCTTGGAGTCTGTTGAGTATGAGGTGATGTCTGGTTTCAAGACTAGAGGGAGAATAGAATCTCGTCTTTGGAAGGAAGGTATGAGATCCAAGAACAGGTGTAGAATTGAAGAGTCTCAGCAGGTGCTTTAGGTCTATGTATGTGGGAGTAGAAAGGGGAGGAAATCTCTTCCCACAGGGGTTTGTTCGTATTTTTTTTTGAAAGAAGTGAGGTCATATGCCGAGAAACAGAGATGGAAGGGGTGGGAGATGTGAAGAGAACAGGATGGTTTAAAATAGACATTGTAGAGTGTGGAAGAATGAGTTGACAGGGAATGTTTAGGCCAAATAAAGGTTGGCAATGATGAATTTGTAGTGGTGTATCAGTCTGCTTTTGTTATGGAAACATAACCCAGCTGTTTTTCTCCTAATAGTGGGAACTGGGTATGGGTCTGTGGGAATCTCTGTTACTAACATTGAAGGTTTTCTGTAAATTTAAAAATATTCTTAAGTAAAATTTTGTTTAAATTAAAATTTTATTTTGTTCAAACAAGTGAAAATCTCCCTTAACTCCCACTTAATCTTATTTATTTCTTAAGAGGAGTAGATCTTTTAAGATTTTGTACTTTTTATTTGCAAACATACAGTCAGGAAATTATTGGCCTTTGATACAAATGGGATCAAACCATATGCACTATTTTTTATAATTTGCTCTTTTTACTTTATATGTTGGAAATTTTTATGTCACTATAAATCATTCTTTGTAACTTCTTTATTGGTCTAAAGTTAGCAATCTTGAAACTTTTTCATCACATACCCATATGAGAATTCTGAAAAATTCTGTACCCTTTATACATTTTTAAGTCGACACCTAAAATTTTTTTAGCAAAAGTTTAAATAGTTGTAAAACATAGAATTTTCAGAATGTTTTGCTTTTGCGACATAAATAATAGTTACATTACTCTTTTAAATATATCTAAAAGCTTCTAAATATATAGCATTTTGATTCCCATCATCATTTATTTTGAGCATCCTGTTTTTTATCATTGCAAATGTAAATCCTTCTTTTGATTCCTTAAATTCTTATTTCCGGAGTTCCCTGGTGGTGTAGTGGCTTAAGGCTTCAGCACTGGCGCTGTCAGTGCTGCAGCCTGGGTTCGATTCCCAGCCAGGGAACTACCCACATATAAAAAACAAAAAAAACAAAAACTTATTTCCATTCCTGTTTCTTACAGACTTTTATCATAATGTAATATATTTTTACACTTGAAAGTTTTAAAAAATTGTTTCTGTAAATATTCATGTAAACTTCAATTTTAATTTAAAGTTTCTATAACAGTAAGGCTCTAAGTATTAACTTCTTTCAGAAGAAATTTGTCATCATAATTATTAAGAAGTACACAGTTGACCTATATAATAATTTTTGGTAATTATTACTAACCATAAAAGTTGAATTTAATTGGAAATGTTTTTCTTAATGAGACAATGGGATCTATTATTTTTCTCAGTTAAGATCATGAATGTGGATAGCTGTTCTTTTGTTAGGGTGAAACAGGATTTAGCAATTTTTATTTCTATTTTTATAGACATAATAGCCAAGAAACCTTATTCACATAGCTAAGTATGTGGAAATGGAAGCTTTTTTATGGCAGTGTCCTCAATTCTTTGAGTTATATGCTAAGAATACCATAATTCAGTATTATTGAGAATTATCTTTAATATCCTATCAGGTAACAACTCCATTATGACCTCTTTCAATTTTGATGAAAGCAAAGAATTGGAAACTCTCCAACCCTGGAAAGGATTTATTACTCAGTCATTACGTTAGTCACTTTGTTTAGGGGCTTACTCTGGTGTCACTGATATATGATATTTTCTTCCATCTTTCTCAGAGAACGTGACTTGTTTTAAATTCTCCTATTTACTGTATCAACATTGTTTTCTTGGGTGATACATACTCTTTTTGAATGTGGTGCCTTTCCTCTTTGGTAGTAGTTTTCCTCAGTTACTTGGCAGTGCTGTCTTGTTTGAGGTTCCCTGTGATGGACAGGGTTGGACAATTAATTTTGTGAACTCATCCTGGAAAAAATGGTACATACCTCACTGCTGAATATCACTACGTTCCCCTTCGAAGTACTCCCCTTGGGAAGCCATGCACCGACGCCAGCATCTAGTTCACTTTTCAAAGCAATTTTGGGACTCTTTCTGGAAAGACCATCGGAACTGACCTCCTCCCCCAAATCTGACAGTTAAGGTCACAAACTTGCCACCATGGGCTTACATAGGCAGCACTGTGAAATTGCCTAAAGGGGATTGTTGCATACAACAGGTATTTCAAAATTTGATAGACTACCAAACTGTTTTGAAAAATAGTGGTTCTAATTTATATTACCCCAATGATTACCTGTTTTCCTACATTTTCTCCAACACTGGCTATTATCAATTTTTAAAAAGATTTTATCATTCATGGGCAAAAGATGGCATCATTTTTTGTAATTTGCATTTCCTTGTAATCTGCATTTTATTTTATTTTATTTTTATTTTGCAGTCTGTATTTTAAAATGTGGCAGATTTTTAAAATAACGCATTTTTTTCCTGGAGCTAGAAAGAAATTTTATTAGCTTACTATGTGAGAGTAAAGGGGAATTAACTTATTTTGGCCTAAATGTGGGCTAGAGCATATTGGCATGTCTTTGAATAAGTAGAACACAGTATGTGATGCCCTAGCATGGTATGTGGTGCATAGTGGGCATTTAATGTCTGTTCTCTTTCATTCTTTTATTCCCTTCTTCATCTTCCAGTTAATTTATATTCTCTTTTTGGCCTGCCTTGTTCTTTGAGGTTGTTTTCTTTAAGATAACAGAATGAATGATCTTTTCACTGAGTTAATGTAAAAGATTTCTGCCTTGGATTTGTGGGAGCCAGAAAATTGGACAGTGTAGTTTCTTGTCTTCCAGAGTAAAATCTTGGCATTTTATATTTTTCTAGTATATATTCCAGATTTTCACTTGCTCTTTGAAAAGTACTTCTGTGAGGTTCATGAGAGTGATTCCTAGGAAACTCTTGGGGTGGCAGGCTGACTCCAGAGCTATGCAGGCTGCTGAAATGTTAGATACAATCAGAGTCTTCCAGAGAGGTACATCCTCAAATTGATCTATTTAGTCAGTGCAATTGCAATCAGTTCCCATCAGAATTTATTGTATAGATCAACAACTGATTCTCAAATTTATGTGGAAAAGCAAAGTAATTACAAACCAAAACAATTTTGGAAAAGACCCAATTTGGAGGACTCATATGACCTCATTTCAGAACTTCAAAATATAGTAATCAAGACAATGTGTAGATTTGATTCCCAGCCAGGGAACTACCAAAAAAAAAAAAAAAAGTGTGTAGAATTGATTGGCAAAATGGGTAGACTTTCCGTCAGTGGTCAGAGGGACAGGAGAATCCAGAAATATATCCACACATAATAAAGTCAACTGATTTTCAGCAGAGGTGTAAAGTCATTTCAGTGGAATAAGCATAGCCTTTTTAGCAAATGACATAGGAATAATTAGATGCCTACATACAAAAATTTGAACCTAGACCCATATTTTACACTGTATACAAAATCTAACTCCAAATGTATTATAAGTCTCAATTGGAAAACTAAACTTCTAGAAGAAAGTGTAGGAGAAGATCCTGTGACCTTGAGTTAGGTGAAGACTTCTTAGATGCCTCACTGAAAGCATGCAGGTATGAAAGAAAAGATAAATTAGACTTCATCAAAATTTAAAACATTTGCTCTTCCAAAGGCACAGTTAAGAAAATGAAATACAGGTTATAGACCGCGAGAAAATATTTGCAAAACTCATCTGATAAAGGGTTGGTATTCAGAATATATACAGAATCCTCAAAACTCAATGACAAGAAACAGTCTAGTTAAGAAATAGTAAATAAGTCTGATTATTCAAAGAAAAGAAAGGGATGGTACATAAACACATGAAAAGATACTCAACATCTTAATTTATTAGCAAATGAGACACAACTATACTTTATTAAAATAGTTAATGTTACAAAAAAAAGACCTCTGCTTCCAGAAGTGCCACTGCTGACCTCCAATGCAGTCCTCAGGTCCAGGAGCAATGCTTGGGCCCTGGACTTTTATTGGGGAGTTGTTGGAAATGGCTCTGTGTCCCTGGAACATTTGATTTGAATCACAGTACTTGTGATGCTTTATTATGGTTTTATTGAGCATCAGGTAATCTTTGACAATATGACAAAAAGAAAAGACTTTGGCTTGCTGGTGCCAAGGACTCTCCTGTAGGTGATGATGCTTAACAGCATTTGGGTGCCATAGAAGTGAATGACTCAGTTCTGTTCTGTTTTGGTTTTCTTTTATTGGATCTTTAAATTTTAGACCTATTTTTATCTGCTTTAAAATAATGCTGTGAAGAGAGACAAAAATTCTACTAGACAGTTGTTGGACCTGTTTTTCTTTTTTCGTCGGTCACACTGGGTAATTCTTCTTTGTGGTTGTTGCAGGTACCCCATCTTCTAAACCAGCAGTGCTAGCCAATGGTGACCATGGAATAAAGGGGAATGACACTCCAGGTAAGAGGTTCCCCAGACCCTCCAAATGTGTGGGTAAAATGGTGGCAGTAAACTCCTCGATAAGCTCCTTTGAGGAGGACCATTAGTGGAGGATATGGATTATTTCTAAAAGGCTTGTTTTTCTTATTGGATGTATTTAAACCCAGGGCATCTGCCACATAACGTCTCCAACAATGGAAAGAGAAGAATGAATTTCCTTTTATTTTCTTTGAGTGTTTGTTGTAGTTGTACCACATGAGAGTTGGATCAGTCTTAAAAATACACTTACAGGGGTGAGATAATCATCATCAAAATATGTCATGTTGGGGGGCCTTGGCCTCCAGCCCGTCAGGCAGGTCTCTTCCCTGAGTGCTGCTGCCCTTCGATTTGCTCTCCACTGTTCAGTGGTAAGAAACCAGTCAGCTACAGAGGAAAAGTGCTTTCTCTTTGCCTTCAGTCTGTTTTTCCTTGATTTTTTTTCCCCTTAGCTATTACTTCTGAAATCTATCTTTACCTTTAGCTCCCAACCTATTACTGGGGCTTTAATATTCTGTCAGCTGGCACTGAGTTCCCTGTGGGTTCCCACCTCATAATTAGCACCAACTCAGGGTGTTTGTAGTTAGCAGAATTCTCGAAGCAGTGGCAGGGTCCACAGGGATATACTATGTAAATCTCTTAGGTAGCTGATAGGAGAGTTGTTGAATTTTTATAAATAACAGTGCTTATTCGCAGTTGTCATCAGGCTGACACTGTTGAGCCAAATGAATGGACTTCTGATGATCAAGCACATTGTTTTCTGTGGCAGTGTGCTATTCTTAACTGGAGCATAACATCTGGCTCACATGACTGCAATGTGGGCAAGCACTGGACACAGATCGTGTCTAGGTTTTCCTTCTTGTGTGCATCCCTCAGCTTTGAGAAGCCTTTCCTGGAGCCATCACAGGGTTTCTCAGTTTCTTTTTCTTTTTTTGGCAGGGGCGGGGGGCAGGGGATATGTGGGTAGTTCCCTGGCTGGGAATCGAACCTGGGCCACAGCGTTGACAACGCCAGCGCTGAAGCCTTAAGCCACTATGCCACCAGGGAACTCCCGGTTTCTCAGTTTCTAAGGCTTCCAGAAAGCCTTTGTTAGTAATAACAATTATTCCCAGATTTATTCTTTATTCTGTGACCTTTAGAAATGATGCATATATCTTTGTACCTCAGATTTATTGATGACTAGGTTTTATTTGTTGTGACTGTTAGTTTTACCCAGTGACTTAACATCTTCATTAGCAACTCATGAATTAGGAACTCTACTTTAAAAGCTAAAAACAACCAGAAGTGCTATCATATCTCCCAGTTTTGTGAAAAGGTTTTATGTTTGATAATCTTAGTTGTGTGTGGTATTGACTGTTTCTGTGCCTGCTGTGAAAGCAAGTCGTCTGTGTAATTTGATTTTAAGAAAACATTTATGGAAGCATGACTATAATTAAAGGAGAAGAAACTTGAACTTTACAAATGAGTAAATGCAGTTTTCTTTAAATAGGAGGCAGTGCCAGGGGAAAGAAAGGCTGGGAGGGGGCTGATTTGATTGGAAGAGTGGATGCCATTTTCACGCAGGAAGGAAATAGTTAGAAAACTAGAGTAGGTTTCTCGCCTATCAGGATGTCAAATATGACCAGGAGAGACTCAAACTTCATGTAACAGTTGTTTCCCACTGCCAAATGTTACTAGTGCAGGAAAAACATACAGTCTAGTCCTACTATTCTAAGACTTCTAGTTCCCTGGTGGCAAACAAGATGCCAGCTGGTTATGACCTTCCAAGTAACATTATGAGAGCAGGTCTTCCTGCTCTTGGACACCTCTCCACCCTTGGGGAGAATATAGTTTGTAAACCTGGGAAGATGTTTGTGTTCTGAGTTTGCCATCTTGACTGTATTTAAAGCAGATGCTTTACTGAAGGTATGCATGTTTCATTGGGAGTGGGGAGGACTAGGGAGGGGACCAAGAGTGCATGTTTTTGGAGCATGTTGTGACTTCTTTCTAATTCAGCCATCACTAACTGGAAGCTAGCTCATTGCCATTTGAAATTCCCATTTCTTTTTTCTTCAGAATATTATGGAGTCCCAAGAACAGATCAGCCCTACTGATAGCGTATAAAGGGTTTATGAGCATCTTGCTATGTTGAACTTGCTGTTTACTAATGACCTGTGCTTTTCCGCCCCTTCCCTCCCTTTCCCGTTTCTTTCTCCCTTTCTATTTTTCTCCTCCTAGAAGCCTAGAGTGTCTCTCAACACTGGGGCTGCTGCAACACCAGACCAGTGATCTTTCCTAAGCACCGTTACACTTGTAAAACCTTCAGCATTTTGCAGAGCTTTGCTTTTCCTCCTTGGACACGGTCTAGAAGAAGCTGAGGGTCTCTCTCTGCTGCTGCCTGAGCAAACCACCTGCTTCCTCTTGTACTCTGCAGGCTTGATGGAACCTCCTTTCCCTTTGTGAGCACAAAGTACAAGAAAAAGTCTTTTTAATTTTAGTATTTATAAAGATGTAATGTCTTTTATTTCTGTTTCTCTTTTAAAACTCATCATTTAATTCGATCTCCCATTTTTCTTTTCTTTAAACATTTTTAGTTGGTGTTTTTCATTTGATTGTTTTTTATTTGTTTATTTATTTTTGGGTAGTTCCCTGGCTGGGAATCGAACCCAGGCCGCAGCATTGACAGCGCCAAAACCTAGCCACTACTCCACCAGGGAACCCCCGAACCCCCTTCATTTGGTTTTTAACCTCTCACATGAATCAGGATATGGTGACAGCAGATGATAACGTGTGCTTTCATAAAGGGACTGAGTCCACCAGTGCTGCAGTGACCCCTGTTGCCCGCCCCCCCCCCCCCGCCCCCGTGAGCTTGCTCTTAGGGAAGGGTGATCTTTTAGGCTACCTGTGTTTCTCTCCCCCTTACTAAAATCTGAGGAATGATCGCTATTTTAACTTAAAGTTTTCTAATTTAGAGTAGCTCTGATGAAACTTTGAAAAGTATTTCCTCAGATTAAACCATCCTTTGTTAGTTGCAAGTTGGGCTGAAATTATTTCAATTATGAAATTATTATCAAATTTGTCTAGGCTTAGATTCTCCTGAAAATTTAGCCACCTTATTATGTGGAATTTTATAACCAAAATTACTTTCTTAACGTGATTATGAGCTAACAAAGTAAGAATTGAGAAATTAAAGAAAATGGAATCCTGTATTGTTAGAACACTGGGTTGTTGATACAGATAGAAAATAACTTTTTGTGTAACAACATGAGAATGAAACTAAATGGCAACACACTGAAGGATAACAATTGACCAGGTTTCTAAGGAAATGATCATTTGATTGGACTCATCTCTGTTCAGGATTAGTATTTCTTTGAACTCTGGAGGAGCCTTTCTGCAGCATTGCAGGGGATTGGTGGGTCACCCATGACAACCTGTGTGTCATGTCTTTCCCCACAAACATTAACATCTATATTCACACATTCTGAGGATTGTCTCAGTGGGATTTCTTATTTTTGTTCCTCATTTTTCCAAACTAACAGCTGAAAAATCTGGAACAATTTGGGATAAGTACTGTGGAACTTTTCAAATGATAGACTGTGATTGGATTTTTAGAAATAGAATATAAAACATGGGCTATGTTTTGAAATCTTAGAGGAGTTTTGGTTTAAGATCTGGAATGTGAAATACACTCTTAAATTTTCTATCTACTATGCAGGTTTTTATAATTGCCAAGCGACTGATTGTTTCAGAGGAGAGTTTGAGAGTACATTGTTTTAGATTCTCTGATACAGAGCTGCTTTGGGGATGGTAAAATCAGAACATCATGTTAGTTTAAACTGAGTCCCTGCAATGACTTCTTCAATGTAGGAAGCATTCCCTCTTCTGGTCACAAGGATCTGGTCACATGGGTTGGTTTTTCTGCCAGGAATTCCCTCCATGGGTTCTGGAGAGAAAGAAACTTAGGGACAGCAATTTTAGAGGGAGGAGCTTTATGCTTACCTTCTGGTCAAATATGGAAACACCATTTGAGACCACACCACCAACTACACCATCAAATAAAACACAGGTGTTTCCCTTTGGTTTGTGGCTGTTTAATGTTTTGGGTGTGTGTGTGTGTGTGTGTGTGTGTGTGTGTTGGTCAGGGAACTTTTCACCACTGGTAGTGCTCACTTTTTGAAATCATGTTTGACGTCTTTCTATCTCTTCAAACCAGTCTCTGCACCTCGTCTAAGTGACGGAGTAGCCTGGGTGTGACTATACCGTGGCAGTGGTCAAAGGCACACACCACACTTCATTACTGACCTTGATTATTTATTCCACTTTTATTTCTATTTTGTTACGTTTTCATTTGAAATTTGTTTTTTTCCAAATATGTTTTTTTTTTTTTTCATTATGAAACTGAAAATTTCTACTAATAGCCAGCAAAAATTTAGTATATATGTTGTTAGCTCACTCTGTTTCACTTGGATGTTTCATTTTTAAAGAAATAAATTTAATGTTTCACATGTAGCTTCATATGAAGGATCTAGTCCTGTATGAAATACTGTGTTGCCATGATGGTCACTCCTGTGTGGCCCAGTATCTCACTGGTGAGGTAACCACACTGGTCAGGGTTGCTCTGTTGAAATGTGGTGTTTCTTATATGTAATTCTCTCTCTTTCTTTCTCTCTCCCCTTCTCTCAATCCAATGTTGAAGATGTAGAACGTTGTTTTTAAATATTTTTATACCTTTGTTCATGCACCCAAGTTTATATTTTTTGTGATTTTAGATGTCAGCAGTTTGTATAATATATTGGGACATTTTAATGTGATCATTGTGCTTATTAAATTACACTAATAAACATCTTACATTAACATCATATGGACTGGATTTTGGTTGGGGTCTTAATTATTGAAGTATAATGTGACTAACACGTGAGTTTGATAAATAAAGACACTTGAGGCATGAGTTCTCAGTCTAACAAAGCTTCCAACCCCACCCATAATCCATAATTGTGTGGGTTTTTTACTCTTTGCTAGGCAATTTCTCTCATGTTGTTTTTTATTCTCAGAGTAACTCTTTTTTATCCAGAATCTTTAAGAATTAACAAGCACTATTTGATATTTTGTAACATCTGATGAGAAAAATATTTGGTAGAGTAATATGCAGTTATTCCAAAAGAAAGTTTTATGTATATCAGTTATTGTTAGATACTTCTAATACTACATGTACGAGGTCAGACAGTTAATTCCGTGAACTCACCCTAGGAAAAGTGCTACGTACCTTATTGCTGAATATCACTATGGTCACCTTCGAAGTACTCCCCTTGGGAAGCTATGCACTGATGCCAGCACCCAGGCCGCCCTTCAAAGCAATTTTAGAACTCTTTTTCTGGAATGACCATCGGAGCTGTTGCTGTGTCCAAAATCTGACCATTAAGTTTGTGAACTGGCCACCGTACACTTACATTGACAGCACTGTACAAACAACTTGGTAAGGTTAAACCATACAGTGCTACTAATGTAGGATGAATAAGTTCATGGAATTAATTGTCCGACCTTGTATGTTCAGTGTAGTCCAGTTTAAATTTACATTCACCTTCTTCCTAAACCGCTTTCTGAATTACTAAATAAAACTATTACATTCAATAGCATTTTCATTTTGGTGAGAGTGAGATGAAGTGTGGCTACATTGGATTCTTCCCCTTTGTGGACTGGTTACATGGAGGAAGCGAGACAGGGTTCCGGGCAAAGATACAAGACAGTGCCAGAGGGCAGGAACAGGGTGTTATTTCCATTTCTGAGTCATGTGTAAAACTGGATTATCCTCGATTTTATATTGGTGGTGTTTTTATTACAGTGAACACTTACCAAGACTTAACCGTAAATTATCTGTGGAATAAATCTCTGTGCTACCATGGAGGCAAATTACTGTTATTTACACTGTTTGGGGCCAGTGATGCAGTACACTTAACTGCTCCACAAATGACAGTGTTACTGGTAATTTCCATTGTGATCAGAAAGGTGGCTTATTATTGTGATAACTGTTCTGGATATGATGTGATATTAATCCCTCAGGTCACATCAGCAGTGAAACAGTAAAACTGCTTTGTTAGAATAATGTCCCAACATGGAAGATATCCTGGGTGTTTTAAACTGTCTCCTGTATCATGAGATAACATGCATTAATTAGGTTTAGCATTAGAAAATTTAAAGCACAAAAAGTGTGAAATCTTAACAGAAACTAAATCTGTAATTTGAGTGTCTGAGCAGCTATTAAAACCACTCCATAAGTTGGCACTATAATCATAAATGAGGTCCAAACAGAAAGCTGTATACTGTGATCCTAGATGTAGACACGGCAAGACATCTGTTCCCTTGCCTTCTCCCCAAATCCTAGAAACAAAGCTTTTGTGTTTTTCTTTCACTTTCCAGCTATGAGTTGAAACACATCAGAAAAATACCATCCTGTTATGTTTCTTAAAGCTATTTTTGGTTCATAGTTTCCTGGTAAAAATGTAGAACTTCTCAGAAAAATATGCACGTACTGATTAACAAAACATGTCACGTTTAACTTCTGGGGTGTATAGGACTCCCTTCAGACTAGCTCATGGACCGAGCTTCAGAACCTGTATCTAAGGAAAACATTTATTTACACTGTGAACCATTTGATCTCAGTTTCTATTAGAGTTTTAGTATTGAATACAATAAAATAGCCTCTTCCTGACCCTTGAGTCCATAATTCTGATATAATTTTTAAATCATAGCTTTGTTTATATGATTTGCTTCTCTTTGTGGAATGAGACTCCACGCTATGCCAAAAGCATATGAGGCCTGACAATTAAGTTCACAAACTTGCCACTACAGACTTACGTTGGCAGCATCGCACAGACAACTCGGTAAGATTTCGTAACCTTGGTGTATCTGTGTCTCACAACTGTGTTCTTGTCGGCATGTAGTGGTGTCTTGCTGAGTGGCGTTCATTATCGTTGTGTGTTTTTGCTTGCCATTGCGAGAACGTCAGAGCTCGAGTTAGAGCAACAAACAAACATTAGATTTCTTGTTACACTTGGCAAGAGTGGAAGTGACATCAGGGACATGTTAGTCCAAGTTTATGGAGATAATGCCATGAAGAAAACAGCAGTGTACAAATGGACTAAACGTTTTTCTGAGGGGAGAGAAAGTGTCGCTGATGAGGAGAGGTCAGGGCGGCCAATAACAAGCAGAGATGACAATAGCATTGCTAAATTCGTCGAATTGTGCGTCACAATCGTCCGCTGACTGTGAGAATCATAGCAGACCAAGTAAACATCAATAGAGAAACAGGAAAAAATTAACTGAAAGTCTTGGCATGAGAAAGGTGTGTGCAAAAATGGTCCCGAAGGAGCTCACCGATGAACAAAACAAAGGAGAGATAAGTTTGCCAAGACCTTTTGGAGAGGCAAGACGATGTTTTGGACCATGTTATCACTGGTAAAGAAACATGGGTGTACCAATATGACCCTGAAACAAAGGATCAAAGTGCACGAGGGAAGTCAGCCAGTTCTCCGTGACCAAAAAAGTTCCGTCAGTCCAAATCAACAGTCACAACAATGCTGCTAACCTTTTTTGATATCAGGAATTGTTTATTATGAACTTTTACCAACTGGACAGTCAACCAAATTTACTACTTGGAAGTGCTAAAAAGACTGCATGAAAAAGTTAGATAAAAATGACCTGAACTTCTTACCAAGAATTCATGACTTGCATCATGACAATGCACCAGCTCACACAACACTGTCTCTGAGGGAGTTTTTAGCCAGTACACAGATAACTGTATTGGGACACCTCCCTACTCACCTGATCTGACCCCCAATGACTTTTTTCTTTACCTGAAGATAAAAGAAATATTGAAAGGTTGGAGTTCCCTGGCGGTGTAGTGGCTAGGCTTCAGCGCTTTCAGCGTTGCAGCCTGGGTTCGATTCCCAGCCAGGGAACTACCCACGTTAAAAAAAAAAAAAAAAAATTGAAAGGAAGACATTTTGATGACATTCAGTACATCAAGGGTAATACAACAGCTCTGATGGCCATGCCAGAGAAAGAGTTCCAAAACTACTTTGAAGGATGGACTGGGCACTGGCGTCTGTGCATAGCTTCCTAAGGGGAGTACTTTGAAGGTGACCATAGTGATGTTCAGTGATGGGGAATGTAGCACTTTTTCAAGGATGAGTTCGTGAACTTAATTGTCAGACCTCATATATGAGTAATCAGATTCATAGAGAAAGTAGAATGGTGTTTGCCAAAAGTTTGGAAAAGGGGGAAGGGGGAGTCATTCTTTTCATTGGGTACAGAGTTTCGGTTTTGCAAGATGAAAAATGTTCTGGAGATCTTTTGTGGTGATATTTGCATAATGATGTTAATGTACTTAATGCTACTGAACTGTACACTTAAAATGGTAAAAATAAATAAAACTAGCTTATTTTTTTTAAAGTATATTCAAATTAACCATTATGTACACTATAGCCCACTTTAGAATTAAGTAATGCTTTATGTATTAGTAGTCTTGTCGAGTTGTTCTAGCTTGTCCATTTGCAGAGAGAGAAATGCACAAATATGAGGTCAGACAATTAATTTCACAAACTCATCCTAGAAAAAGTGCTACACACTTCATTGCTGAATATCATTATGGTCTCCTTAGAAGTGCTCCCCTTGGGAAGTTGTGCACTGATTCCGGTGCCTAGTCCATCCTTCAAAGCAATTTTGGAACTCTTTTTCTGAAATGGCCATCAGAGTTGTTGTCCCCAAAACCTGACCATTAAGTTCGCGAACTTGCCATCATGTGCTTAACGTTGTCAAGGTTATGACACTTTACCAAGTTGTTTGTACAGTGCTGCCAAAGTAATATATCTCTTCATCTGCCCCCACCAACCCAAACAAAACGAAAAACAAAATCTGCTTCTTCATCTCATTAAATGGAAGTAAAATATCCTTTTAGTTGCTCAGGCTAAACATTTGGCTTCCCCTACCCACTCTTTGTCTTGCACACTGCATCTAATTTGTCAGAAAAATAGACCTGGACCCTGACTACTTGTTACTACTGTCATTGCTCTTTCCCCATTGGGGTCCCGGCCTCAACTCTACTACTGTAATAACCTTCCAAAGTAGTCTCCCTTCTTCCATTTGTTTGCTCCCTCCAGAACATTCTCATAAGCATCTGGATTGGGCCTGTACATCGATCATATTCTTTTGCTCCAAGACCCCCAGTGGTTTCCCATCTCAGAGTAAAAGCCAAAGACCTCACCAGACACCACAAGGCCATGGTGACACCCTTCTCATCTCTGACCACATCAGCTCCTACCTCTCCCCTTTGCTAACTCTTCTTCACTGGTGTTCTTATTACTGTTCCTGAACAAGCCAGGCTGGCCTCTGCCTTGGGCTCTCTGGACATGAGCTCTTTTTCTCTGGAATGCTTTTCCCTCAGATATTCTTTTTTTTTTTTTTTGCTTTTTGGTATGTGGGTAGCTCCCTGACTGGGAATCGAACCCAGGCCGCAGCGCTGACAGCGCCAGCGCCGAAGCCTTAAGCCACTACACCATCAGGGAACTCCCCCTCAGATATTCTTGTAGTTCACTCTCTACCTTCTCAGTGAGACCTTCTCTGCCTTATCTAAAATTGCACCCCTCCATTTTTTTCTCCTACTTCTTTGCTTTGTTTTCCTCATGGTACTTGTCACTTTGTAATTCATAGTTTAATTTTTTGTCTTGTTTATTGTCTGGTTTCCCCACTAGAAGATAAATATTATGAGAAAGAAAGGTTTTTCGTTTTGGTCACTGCTATGGCCCTACACCTAGAACAGTGTCTGGCATGTAGTAGGTGCTCAGTAGCTATTGAATGAATAATCTTGTTGAATTTGTCATTAAAAAAACCCAAAGAACTCTGAGGGAAAGAAAGTGGTTCTGAGAAAGCAGTCTGTCCTAAATTGGCAGTGATGCTTGTCTAAGGTGGCAGGGTCATAGGCGAAGTGGTGGAGGCTGCGAGGACTGTGCTCATGTGGCACTGCCTAGAGCAGAGCTCTGCTGGGGAAGCACCACCTTCCCTCTGGCAGGGGAGGGGGCTCCTGCCATTGTATATTTCTGCTCATTGTAAAGGTTATCAGGACTTGTGCCCATAGGTCTGGGGCTGTGTTTCTGTAGCACGTAAGAGCTGTGGCAGGCGGCTTTTAATTAACCCACAGTGCATATGTGCCCTCTCCTCTCTTCTGGGGCAACGCCTGAGATGTGCCATTTAGCCCATTTGCTCTGGTGTTACTCCCCTGTCCCCGGCATTTTTCATCTTCTTCATTACCCACACTTTTTCATGGCTAAAACATTGTCACTGAGGTTGAAAAAAAACTTTTTTTAAATAATTGAGCTTTGTGCTATGGTCTTTCTACGCTATTGAAAAAATTACAGACTTATCTAGACCATTATGGCTGTTGCGTCTAACGTCAAAAAGAGCAATGCACCACCTTGCCATTTTGTATATAGACAGAAATATTATCTGACTTAAATTTTTGCACATTGTGAAGTTGCATAAGCAGTTTGATTATGCTTCTTTTCTTTCTCTTCCTTTCTCCTCTCTCAGTGGGTGTTTCTTTTCTTTTCAGGCCTCTTATGGGAAAAGAAAGGAGCAAGGCCAGATATAATTGCAGTGATTTTTGCCAGATATTAGAGCTAGTAATAAAATAATTGTTTGGGCTAAGGGGCAGAAAATACTTTCAATGCTTTGTAACCTGGAAGAAGGGGTTATAAATGTAAGATGATGTTAGGATGATGATTAATGTCCTCACAGGCTCAACCCAGGAAATACTTTTGCCAATAAATCATTCTTTGTTTGGCCATCAGCTCCTTTTCCTGTTTCAATGATTGTATAACAGTATTTTAATTGAATGTAACTAGAGCATGTTTGCTGTCCATTGTGTCTTTGGAGATACTCTATTTCTAGAGGACAAAACTGAAGGTGAAGCTTTAAAAGAACTCCAGGCAAACTGAAGGAAAAGCTTTGATTTTGTTAATTGTGAGAAAGTTAATGTAGGACTTTGTCACTGCAAAAACCTGGCTCAGCTGGTTCTCCAGTGGGTTTTTAGAAATTGCAGAGGCAATGAGGAGAGATGTAAAGCTTTGTAAATTTAAGTATGACATTAGAGGTCTTCATTGAAGAGTTCTGTTTTGGTCTTCAGTTACTCTATGTAAAATAAAGAGGTATTCTGCCATTGGGGCTGCTGCTGCCATTCCTGTTCTAAGCAGCAGAAATACAGTGTGTTCTCTCATGCACACGATAGCCTCTTTTTTTTTTTTTTGATAGCCTTTTAATTAGTGATTAACATGTACCTTCTGATTTATCTTCTTTGATTTTCTTAAACATCTCTTGTTGTTTTTCCCATATATTTTTTTATTATGTGGATTTAAGCCATTGCACCATTTTTACTTCTCAGGGGTCTGTATTAGTCAGAGTCTAGTCAGGAGACAGAAACCACATAGTAATTTGAACAGGGAATTAACTTTGAGGGGGTAAAGAGAACTCTAAAATATGCAGGAGTGGCAGATATTGGGAGCAGTTACTACCTCTAGGACTCAGGCAGAGTGCACAAGGAGAGAAATATCTGGAAGCGTGCTCTTTTCCCCCAAAGCTAGTTTCCTGTCTTGGATGTCTTCATTGGATAGTGAAGATTTGTGCTAAGGTGCTGCTGTAGACCAAGGCTGACAGACAGGAAGCTGTGCACAGAGGTGCTACTGCATCACCATAAGCTAGCTCGGGGCAGTGGTAGAACTTGCCTGGGAGGATGCTCATAGGAGTGCCTACTAAAACTTGTTGGGGTGAGTACCACTGTGTGTTCTGTACACCCACAGAGGACCAGGGAGCAAGAATGTGGAATGGTACACAGGAAGCAGGAGCGAAGCCTCCTCCAGCATCCATACCAGCTGACAAAGGAGAAACGTGTATGGGGTCCAGCTCCATCATTGCAAGCAAGGCAGTGAAGGGTTGGAGTGTAGAGCTGAGCGGCAGTTCCCCTTTGGCTACAGCTATCAAGAGATTGATTGTAAAGTTAGCCTTTGATAACTTACAGTAATGGGAAGAAGGAAGAGAAGAAGAAAATAGAATAAGCAAATAAACACAGAACAAAGAGAAATAGAGCCATCACAGTTCTCATTTCTGTAATTAGTCCTGAGACCGTAGTTGCTATCTAGGACTTCTTTCTTCAACTACCCATTTGATTTCCTTTGCCCTCAGCCAGAATCTCAGCTGGTTGAAATTCTTTACTGGATAAAATGACCCACTTTTAAACTTTCATTTTCTCGGTAGTCTGTTCTTTTTTGGATACCTCTGGTTTTCTGTTAACATTTATTATTCATTATTCATGTGGAAGTATTAATAATTATCTCAGAGAATCCCCTGAGTTCATTGTGTAGCAGCAGCCCAATTTCCCCTGGATAATCAGGCCCAATTGTTCCAGCCAGTAGAGAAACCCCCTTTTTTGTCTATTAGTTCAGCTGGTAAGTACATTTCCTCCTTGACTAAGACCTTCAAACTAGCAGAACTTATAGAGTTGTCAGGAGTGGAAGCAAAAATTCTGTGAGTGGGTTATTGGCTGTAGTAGTGATTCTTCTTGATTCCCAGACACCCATGCTCTGGCTGTGGGGGCAGCAGCACCATGTAAAGGTCCCTCATTTAAAGTGTTACCCCATTCTTTTATGGTGTTTCTTCCAACTGAAATGTAACTGAGTCTTCAGTAAGTGATTCCATCTTTTAATTAGGCCAGCTGTTCTGAGTGATGGGATGTGATAATACCAGTTAAGGAATGGGCATGTGCCCATTTTTTCACTTTGCTGTGAAATGACTTTCTTAATCAGAAGCAATGCTGTGTGGAGTGCCAAGAGGGCAGATTAGGCATTTTGTGAGTGCCTGGGTGGTGTTGCTGGCAGAAGCATTATAGATAGAGAAGACAAATGTATATCTGGAGTATGGGTTTATTCCTGTGAGGACAAATCTCTGCCACCTCCCCCCCCCCCCCCCCCCCCCGGAGGAATCAGTGTAGTGTAATAACCTGCCACTGGGAATGGTGCCATATTAGGGGAGTCAGTGTTGGTCTGTGCTATTGGCAGATTAGATACTTGGCCGTAGTTTTAGCCAAGTTAGCCTCATTTAGAGGAAGTCCGTGTTGCTGAGCCCGTGCATAGCCTCCATCCCTACCACCATAGCTACTTTTTCATAGGTCCATTGAGGAAGCACTATGGTGGCTGGAGGAAGAGACTGATAGCCATAGATATGTCATTTTTTGGACCTGATTATTAAGAGCTTCATCTACAGTGATTGCCCTTTAATGTTTATTCACATGGGACACAAATATCTTTGTGCCCATTGTGAGACTTTTATCCACATATATTTCACCCAAATTTCCTTGTCACCACTTCCTTCCAAGTTTCTAATGAACCAGCAGAATCCTTAATTGTTCAGAGAAGATCTATGCTCTGTAGCCAGGCAGAGGTGACAACCAAATGGACTACTTGAAATTGTACCCACTGAAGATTGTCCTTTACTGTTATCCTTCAGGGTCACTTTTAAGTGCTACATCTGTTCCAGTATATTTGCAGATCGGTGTACAAACTAGACTTGACTTTTTTCTTCCTCATTCTGTGGGTCAAATGCAACTTTTGAGGTTGTTGGTTGGGGTTGAAGGAGAGGAGGCAATGCAGTGGGAGTCAGTGTTGGAGCTCATGTAATGTGCTCATATCTTTGGACCTGCTTGATTTGGTTTCTTACATCATTTCTACTTGATAGATTAGTGCTGTGTGTGCCCACCTTCATGGCCAGGTGGGTTAGACAACAATGCGGTTTGTGATCAGACACTCAAGCCACATGGTTATTCTATGCCATGTTCAGACACTTGGTCTCTATAAACGCTCGCCCAGTAACAAGCCTGAAACTATTCCTCAAAGAGTGCATAGTTGTGTGTGGAAGAGACTATAATTTCTCTAAAATTCTAGATGTTTGGGCTGTGATTCTCTTATTCTTGCTTGCTAGAAACCCCACTCAGCATCACTGTTTGCCATAGACACTTCAGGTATTACTGGATCTGCTGGATCATAAGGCCCAAATGGCAGAGCAGTGTGGACTGCAATGTACTCTTGCTACAGAAACTTCTCTTGCTCTGTCCCCACTCTGTCGGCCTTATCAGTAACTTTGTAGATGGTTTAAAGAAGTTCACTCCAATGTGGTATATATTACCTGCAAAATCCAAAGGGCCTACCAAGTGTACCTCTTTTTCATTGTTGATGATGTGACTTACAGTAACTTATCATTCACCTTGGAAGGGAAATCTTGACTTGCTTTGGGCCATGCTTCCAAACACTTAGTTGATATGAAGGGCCCTAGAATTTTTGTGGTTTATCTCCCATCTTCTTTCTAAAGTATCTGTATTTGCTACTTTCTACTCCTCAGACCCAGTTAGTGTAAAGTCAGTATAGTGGGCTAGGGTATTTTTGGAATGTCATGCTGTTCAATATCTCTGAGCTATATCATGGTAGAATTGATATAACCCTGAGGCAAGATTCATAGGAATGTGAAAAGATGGGTAAAAGCAAAGTGCCTCTGGTGGTCCTTGCAAATTGGTACAGAAAATAGACATTCGCCAGGCCAGGTTAATAGCAGTAGATGGATTGCAATAAAGATGCCACATCTGGGGTGTCACCTGCCAGGTGGAATAATCTCTGAAATAAGTTAGGATAGTTCACAGCCATTCATCATCATTCATCTGACTTCTGCACAGTCCACACTTAGTTAAATAGGGATGTGATAGGTTTCACCACCTTTGTTTCTTTCAAGTCTTTCATAATGGCATTAATCTCTTTAATTATCCTAGGGGTGTGATATTGCTTCTGGTTTAATATCTGAGGGAGTCTCACTTAACCCTTGCTGTTGTAATGACCCTTGTAGTTGAGCCAGCTGGTTGGTAGTGGAGAGCCAAGGTCAGCATTCAGCCAAATATGTCTGTTCCCAGTTCATCCAGGAACTAAGGAAATAACTACGAAATAAGTTCATGGAACAACTGAGTCCACTGTGAATTGAACTTGAGCTAAGCACTCCATCTGTTACCTGACTACCGTAAGCCTTCACTTTGACTGATAAACCGCAGTGGCGTTTTGGGTCCCCAGGAATTAGTGATCCCCAAAAGGTCTGGGTATTTCATTTTCTCTAATCCATAGTCACTCTAGTAATTAGTATTTGGGGAAGCTTGGAATTGGATTCGTAGTCCATATTTGTGGAAACAGTGCAGGATCCTTCCTGAACAGGTTCTGGGTTTGTGAATTGACTTGGGTCTGGAAACTGGATAATAGGTTATATATGACCTTTCAAGGATGGTTTTTACTACCAGAAATAGACCTTTTTCCTATTGTATGTATAGGTCAGTGCATAGTTTAGTAGGCTTCCTGCGGGACACTGGTCAGTTAACTATCACTGAAGATCCTGGTGGGCCGAGGTTTTCTGATTACTGACGCAACCCTACTGCCTTTTATGGTAGATGTACCCACCTTGTCTTTGGTGAGTAAGTGCTGCCACTTGGCTTCTGCTATTTCAGGATTCCATCATCCACATTGAAATCAGAGGACTCACTTCAGCAATTCCCTATGGTCATACCTTTGAGTTGTGAAAGAACTGTATGGCTTGCACAGCATAAAACATTTATATATGGCCATTTACAGATAAAGTTTGCCAACCCAAATGTAGGGGGACAGGTATACACTGCTGGGGTGAACGACCACAGAGCCTTTTAAGGGTATAGGTGCTCCCCCACTAATGTGTTTTTCAGTGCTTCTGGTTTAATATCGTGGTAGGGAGGGGAAGTTAAAAGAGTGTCTTCTGGGTTTTCTTGTGAAATATAGGTCACACATGAAAAATACATTCCTACGTTTCTGTTTCCCTAAGCCTTCGGGTCCCTCCTTTGTGCCTTGCCAGGGAAGCTTTAGCATCTCCGCCTCATTAAACGTAGGTCACTGTTGAGTCCAAATTTCAGTCAGCCAACTGAGTGAGCTGTTAGAGCCACTCCCAGCTGCATAGGCCAAGACATCAAATTTGGAAGCTCTAGTAAGTGAACCTGTATCAATAAATTATGCCCAATATAGAATTACAGTCTAGACTCCTTTATCAAACATCCTTAGAAATCTACTTCTGCATGTCTTCCCCATTTTCTGCCAGTATATTATTACCAAAGTATTATAATTCTTTTTGGTGTGGAAGCTGTTTCCTTAAGGATCATAGTGTATACCTGTCCCTTTATTTTTTATTTATGTTGGGGGGGGGGATAGTTCCCTGGCTGGGAATTGAACCCAGGCCACGGTATACCTGTCACTTTAGACTTGCATTGGCAAACATGTATCTATAAAGGACCAGATGTAATTATTTTAGGTTTTGCAGGCTAGATATCTCTTGTCACAAATAACCCTTGAACAACATGGGTTTGTACTGCATGGGCCCTTTTATATGCAGAATATTTTCAATAAATACTGTAAAAGTATTTTCTTTTTTTTTTTTTTGCTTTTTGGTATGTGGGTAGCTCCCTGACTGGGAATCGAACCCAGGCCGCAGCACCGACAGTGCCAACGTCGAAGCCTTAAGCCACTGCACCATTAGGGAACTCCCAAAAGTATTTTCTCTTCCATATGATTTTCTTAATATTTTCTTCTAGCTTAATTTATTGTAAGAATACAGTATATAATATATATATATATATATATATATATATATATATATATATACACAAAATATGTGTTAATCAACCATTTATGTTATTGGTAAGATTTCTGGTCAACAGTAGGCTATTCGTAGTTAGGTAAGTTTTTGAGGAGTCAAGAGTTATAAGTAGATTGTTGACTGAGCAAGGGATCAGTGCCCCTACCCCCTGTATTGTTCAAGGGTCTTCTGTACTCACCTCTGCCATTGTAGCACAAAAGCAGCTATAGACAAATGAGTATGGCTATGGTCCAATACAACTTTTTAAACTAATATCCATGAACCTATCACAACATGAATACTTTTTGTTTATTTGTTTTATTTTGTTTTGGTAGTTCCCTGGCTGGGAATTGAACCTAGGCCACAGCATTGAGTGCACCGAAGCCTAGCCACTACACCACCAGGGAACCCCAAAACTTTGTTTATGGACACAAATGTAAATTCACATAATTTTCAGGTACCATAAAAACCTTATTTTTAAAATGACTTAAAAATATAAAAACCCTATGTATATACTTTGGGTGATAATGATGTGTCAAATTAGGTTCATTAGTTGTAATATTTGTACCATGCTATGGAATATTAATGATGGGTGAAGCTATGGAGGGACAGGGAATTTATGGGAAATTTCTGTACCTTTTGTTCAATTTTACTGTGAACCTAAAACTACTCTAAAAATAAAATTCTATTTTTTTTAAATGTAAAAATCACTCTTAGGTTGGGGGCTGTATAAAAGCAGGGTCCAGGGCAGATCTGGCCTGTGGACTGTAGTTTCTGCACCCTGCCCTAGAGCATGCTGAGTTTGACCCTAGTTTGTGTCTAGGGGCAACAGAGAGTAGTTGAGGTTGATCATGAGGAAAATGAACATCTCCTTTCAAGGCATCTGCCCAGTTGAAATTTTCTCAGGGTTTTCAATCAGGAAGGCTAAGTACCCTCAGGCACCAAAGGGCAAGCTCCTTCACTGGTAAACAAGGCTCAGAGTGACTTGGGGGTTCAAGATTGTCAATTTCATCTACCAGATGTCTCCATTCCAAATGTCATTCCATGCTTTCCCAGTGTCCTTATGTCACATGAGAAACTTGGTGAAACTGTGAGTTCAACAGACTTTGTAATGAAACTTTTTTGTTTGATTTTTTCCCAACAGTATTAGCCTTGTGGCTATAGGAAATGAGACCCTTTGGGACTGTGCTGTAAACTCTCCAGTTCTCAGACTAACTCTCAGAGCTTGAGAGACCTTGAGTTTATCTTTCTCTAAACACTCAGTGTGTTTTGTAGAATAAATCCATCCTATTGTTACTGTAGTCTCCATTACTGCCATAGTATTCAAGTGCAACAGCAAGGTGCTTGCTTCAGTTTGCAATCAGCACCATCACAGAGGACAGCTCCATTCATTGTTGCCTTGCACACCATGCATTGCCAGCATCCTGTTTTCCCATTGACATGGTACTGCTTAGACACTGAAACCCAAAGGCTTGACCAGACCAATCCCCACAGCCCACATTCGTAAATCTGTCTTCTGGGATCACCCTGCTTTTTGTACCAGTTCTGTGTTGGTATCCAGTCAGGACATAAACACATAGTAATTTCAACAAGGGGAAGTTAACATAAAGAATTACTAACTAATAAGAGATTAACTACTAAGGGTTTAGAGGAACTCTGACGAATATAGGAATAGCAGATATAGGAAAGAGTTACTAGAGTATTCAAGAAAAGGACAGATTTGGAAGAGAGCCCACTCATGGTTGAGATTCAGCCCTCTGGAAGGTAAAGTTGTAGTCCAGTAGAGTGTGGAGAAGTCCCCAGGAGATGGTACAGGCTGAGACTGGTTGGTAGGTGTACCATGGTGGGGTTATCAACACAGCTCTAGAAAGCTGCCCTGGGCTCTGCTGATGAAACACACTAGGGGAGCTGGCTGAAATGACAGCAGAACTTGCAAAAAGCCAAATTTGTGGGGGTTAGCACCATGGGGTGTCCCACACACCAGCAGGGCCCACAGAAGCAAGAAGAGAAGAAAACACAGTGGAACCAGGCACAGGCACATTGTATTCACTGCCTTTTCCCTGGAACCAGGTACACAGTTTAGGTACTTAAATGATTGTTGAATAAGTAAGTGAGTATAAGTATAGCTCACGAGCATTAAATGGTTAGTATCTTAGTTATATTTGATTCATTAAACTTAGTTAAAGAAAAACTTCTGGTCAACCCACTTGTGTATAAATATGAAATTTTGAATGATTGACTTAAACAATAACCTTACTTCATTTGGTTTAAATAAAACTGATCACCTGTGGCCCCAGTGGACCCCTCTTCTGAAGACTTGGTATGTGTTTGTGTGCACTATTAACACACCTTCTAAAGAACCGGCCCTGGTTATAACCAGTGGATGCAGAAGACATAACATACTGGTTTTAAAAGATTTTTATTAAAATAGAGCTAGCAGACATTGTGTTTTTATTGCATTTTTTTCAGAGCAGAGAGAAAGCTACTGTACCAAGTGAGTGCCTGCAGAATATTTTATTTTCTATTAGGACATTAGTATATGAGAGAAGCAAAGGTTTGCTGGAGCTAGGAGTCTGGCAGATTTTTAAACTTGCCTCCCTAATAATAGGATGTGAAGCAGAGGAGGAAAGCAAGGTGCCTAAGGTTGTGTGTTGAGTGAGAGGAACATATACCTCCACTGGCTCAGTGCCTTTCTGTGCCACATCTAGGTGGAGGATCTCGCTGCATGTCCAGCTTCATGCCAGCAGGAAGAAGTGGTACAAGAATTATGGGAAACCAAACCCTTCCAAGGGCCCACTCTGTCGACAAGCTTCCTATCAGAGTGTGAAGAAATCCTTCAGAATCTGAGGGAACCAGAAACAAGAAGAGAATAAAATGTTTGGACATTAATTTCCTTCTTGATTCATATGTTTTAGTGTTCCAAATTACAGTCTAATGAGAATATTAAATATCCATGAATAATTTGCCCTACTTGGGAAAGTGGTTTTTCATCTTCATTTTAAAGCTGGAACGTCAATTATCCGTAGTTGTGTGGAATAAATTGGCTGAATGAGTGGACGTCATTGACATGGGCGGTGGACATGAATGCAGCTTAATATCCACATGTGATTTCTATCACCATTGAATTTTGATTGTGGCTACTTGTAAATCCTTTTTCTGACTTCAAATCAAAATTTTCTTAGCATCTACCATAATTTAAATACTTTAATATATATAACCTGCTTAACAGAATGTGAAAATAGAACTGAGATTTCTAATGAGTTATTGACATTTCTAGGGAATATTTTAATTTCTATTTAGTCTGAAGAATGAGCCTAGTTTTTATGTCCCTCTAATTAGGGTAGCTATATATCATGTCACAGATGCATGTTGGTCATGGCTGTTGTCCTGACCTAATTATTAATAGTTGTTTCTTTTACTCTTGGGTGTCATGGCTTATTCTGATGAAGCAGATTTAAGGCAGATTTTTAAGTCTTTGAATGAATTGATTTAGTTTAACATAAATTTATATTTAATTGCCCTGAACATGAACAAAAAGTAAATTATACACTAATTATAGTATTTTAGTATATGTGCTGTCAAAGCGAGCACTGATTATAATATTTTAATAGTCAACAAAAATGTAATGTGAATAAAATGAAGTGCAACAAAGGAGATGGAAAAAGTAGAATCTTAATTTGTAGATTGTATCTTTTAAGAAAAATTTACCAGAGTACCAGTATAAGTCTATGCACTGGTTGCCATGAGAACACTGAAGGAAGAAGTGGTCCTGTGTTTAAGAGTGGTGGTTCATTCAAATATTTTCTAGAGGGGTGACCCCAAAAGGATTAGTAAGTCTGTGGCAGGCAAACAGTGCAAGGTTATGACACCTTACCAAGTTGTTTGCACAATGCTGCCAACATACTGGACAGTGGCAGGTTTGCAAACTTAATTGTCAGATATTCGGAACAACAGCAGCTCTGATGGCCATTCCAGAAAAAGAGTTCTGAAATTGCTTTGAAGGGTGGACTAAGTGCTGGCGTCAGTGCATAGCTTCCCAAGGGGTGTACTTTCAAGGTGACCATAGTGATGTTCAGCAGTGAGGTATATAGCACTTCTTTTGGGATGAGTTCGTGAAATTAATTGTCTGACCTTGTGGATATGACTACTTGATTAATTGGTACTTTTAATGTTTAGTCCCTTACCTTTTCTGTTAAATGTCCCAATTTTACAAAAATAGAAAAATGGCCCCTATCTTTTCTTTTTTTGCTTTTTGATTTTTGGTGTTTGGGTAGCTCCCTGGCTGGGAATCGAACCCAGGCCGCAGTGCTGACAGCACCAGCGCTGAAGCCTTAAGCCACTACACCATCAGGGAACTCCCTCCCCTATCTTTTCTCATTCTACTTTAGAGGAGAACCAAGGTAACTGGGGTTGTTTCCATTGCATTATGTAAATTGCTTTTTGTTTTGAATTTTATTTTTAATTCTTTTACTGAAATAGATTCCTTGAATAGACTGCGTTTTTAGTTAGGCTAAAAATAACCTTAAAAACCCACACTTATTCTGAAGGCTGTTGTTCCTGCAAAAGAGTTGAGTTTGCTTACTCTTGCTGCAGAGTTAGTTTTAAGAAGGAAATCTAGGTCAGCAGCATTGCAGGAAGATATGGGGCAAGCCTCTGTCAAACATGTTCATTAATGATCCTGTTGGCGGCAGCTAGCTGTTCTCCAGGCAGTGCTGCTGTGGAGGGGGATAACCCATGCCATCTGTCTTAAAACCAGCGTTGCATATTCCTTCTCCAGAATGTGGGGGGAAAATGTGTACCTATGTCTAAAAATTGTAGGTTTTTACCAATGGGTAAGAATTATAAACAGAATCACTAGCCTTTTAAAATTTATTTTAGAAATGATAGGCTGTTTAAATTCTTTTGGGGTTCCTTATGCTTTTTATGCTAAATGTAAATCACTTTCCAAGAAGTTTGGTATGTACTGTGAATTTATTACCTCAAATCTTCCAGTCCAGAATAATGACCTTGTAGTCATTTTGATCATCTCAGGAGATGTTCCTGAAGTAACATTTCAGGAAATGCAAATATAGACTAAATTATTTTGTTTCATTCCTCTTCTCTTTCCTTAAACCATTTCATGAAGGTGAAATCAAATTTAAATGTTTCCATGAAACATGAAAATAAAGGGCAACCTTAAAGGGGAAAATTATCACCTAGAGCAGCGGTTCTCAACCTGTGGGTCGTGACTCCTTTGGGGGTCGAATGACCCTTTCACAGGGGGGGGTTGCCTAAGACCATCGGAAAACATGTATTTCCGATGGTCTTAGGAACCGAGACATCCGTCTTTAGGCGGATCTGCCCCCACGCAGATATGCCCACATACAAGTACCTGGCATGATGACATCATCACGTCAACCCCCATCACATACACCCCATACAAATACAGGTGTATGTGACAGGGCTGGCGCCATAATGTACTTATGCAGACCAGTCACACATGTGTAGAAAGCGGCTACTGTGTAGAAAGCAGCTGCTGTGTTGAAAGCAGCTACTCTGTTAAAAGCAGCTACTGTGTTGAAAGCAGCAGTATTGGAGGTAAAACAACACTTCATGAATTATAATTACTGGGTAAATGTAAAATCATGTACTGTAAAATCATCAACTACTGCAAAAAAAAAAAGTATTTGTACCATGGGAACTTAATCTCCATGCCGATCAGTCTTTTTATATTCAGCTGTGGTTGATGTGACTACTGCCCCCTTGTGATAGTAACAGGTATGTAAAAAAAAAACAACACAGAGAATGGTAAATCATAGGAAACTTTAATGAACTGTATTGACTGAACTATGCCATGTATCATCTTTTGTATTATTAAAGCTATTGTTATATACTATTTTCATTAGCAAACCATCCCATGACAATGGATCGTATAGAGAAGAACATTAAGAAAAGAAAATATAATGAGAGTTTTTTACAGTATGGTTTTACGTCAATAATTACAGCAGGAATTGAGAAACCGCAATGTGTTATTTGTTGTGAAGTTCTATCAGCTGAATCTAGGAAGCCGAACAAACTAAAATGCCATTTTGATAGCAAGCATCTGAGCTTTGCTAGCAAGGATACCAAATATTTTAGAAGCAAAGCTGATGGACTCAAGAAAGCCAGACTTGACACTGGTGGCAAGTACCACAAACAAAACATGGCAGCCGTTGAAGCTTCATATTTGGTGGCACTCAGAATCACCAGAGCTATGAAACCTCACACCATTGCTGAGGGTTTACTGTTGCCAGCGGCCAAAGACATTGTTCGAGTTATGATCCGAGACAACTTATGAAATTGAGTGCAGTTTCTTTATCTAATGACACTGTCCGCAGAAGAATAGATGACATGTCTGCTGATATTCTTGATCAGGTAATCCAGGAAATTAAATCTGTTCCATTTCATATATTTAGTATCCAGCTTGATGAATCTACAGATGTTGCAAACTGTTCACAGTTACTGGTTTACGTGAGGTATATTAATGATGGCAACTTTAAAGATGAGTTTCTTTTTTGCAAACCTCTTGAAATGACAACTACTGCACGTGATGTATTTGACACAGTTGGTTCATTTCTGAAAGAGCATAAGAGCTCTTGGGAAAAGGTTTGTGGTGTTTGCACAGATGGTGCTCCAGCTATGCTGGGATGTCGATCTAGATTTCAGTGTTTGGTACTGAATGAGTCACCAAAAGTCATCGGAACTCACTGAATGATTCATTGGCAAATATTAGCAATGAAGACACTGCTACAACAGTTACAAGAAGTAATGAAAAGCGTCATAAGTTCTGTCAATTTTGTAAACAGTCGACTGTATTCGCAACTGTGCAACAAGTTGGATGTGCCGAACAGTGCTCTGCTATTTCACACTAAAGTGAGATGGTTGTCAAGAGGAAAAGTTTTAAAACATGTTTTTGAGCTTCATGATGAACTCAAAACGTTTTTTAATCAGAAAGCAAGACTGCAGTTCAAAGCACTTTTCAGTAATAAAAGTGAACTGCAGAAAATAGCTTACTTGGTTGACATCTTTGCCATCTTGAATTAGTTAAATTTATCACTGCAAGGACCAAATGTAACATGCCTCGATTTGTCTGAAAAGATCCGATTGTTCCAAATGAAACTTCAGCTTTGGCAAAAAAAATTGGATGAAAATAAAATTTACATGTTGCCTACCTTATCTGCTTTTTTTTTTTTTTTTTTTTTTTTTTTTTTTTTTTTTTTTTTTTTTTTTTTTTTTTTTGGTATGTGGGTAGCTCCCTGACTGGGAATCGAACCCAGGCCGCAGCACTGACAGCGCCAACACTGAAGCCTTAAGCCACTACACCATCAGGGAACTCCCCCTTATCTGCTTTCTTTGAGGAACATGACATTGAACCAGACAAAAGGATTATGATGATAATTTCTGTGAAAGAACACTTACACATGCTTGCAGACGAAATTTTATTGTACTTTCCAAATCTACCTGACACCCCATTTGCACTTCCCAGAAGCCCATTCACAGTCAAAGTCGAAGATGTTCCTGAGACAGCACAAGAGAAATTTATTAAACTCATTAACAGTGATGCATTGAGAACTGATTTCTCTACAATGCCAGTTACAAATTTCTGGATCAAGTGTTTGCAGTCAGATCCTGTTCTGTCTGAGACTGTGTTGCGCCTTCTTCTTCCATTTCCAACAACATACCTTTGTGAAACAGGGTTTTCCAGCTTGTTGGTTATCAAGTCTAAATACAGAAGTAGACTTGTTGTGGAAAATGATCTTTGTTGTGCTCTTGCAAAGACTGCCCTGAGAATTTCTGATATGGTGAGAAAAACGCACTCTCAGCCTTCGCACTGATGTTGGCTTTTTACGCGTACTGTCGCAAAATGTAGCAATGTAGTTTACTATTGTTATATTAAGACTGTTGCCCATGCTACACCATGCTTCAAGACAAAATTTTATTTATTTGTAATTAGAAATAAATATTTCACAATATATAATTACATATTGTTTTGTGATGCTTTAATTATGTTCACTTTGTAACAATGAAAATACATCCTGCATATCAGATATTTACATTACAATTCATAACAGTAGCAAAATTACAGTTATGAAGTCGCAACAAAAATAATTTTATTGTTGGGGATCACCACAACATGAGGGACTGTATTAAAGGGTCATGGCATTAGGAAGGTTGAGAACCACTGGCCTAGAGGTAGCCTGATATTGGCTAGTAATAAAGGAGGGCCAGTCCTGCCACTTACCTCCCAGTTTGCCTTGAGGTTAGTGATGGTGGTTATATAGTGGTATCTCACAGAGATTTTAATGATGATGGTCTTCTTTTCACATACATATTATCTATTTGTATATTTTCTTTGGTGAAATGTCCTTTGTAATCTTTTGCCCATTTAAAAATTGAGTTGTCTTATGAGTGTGTTGTAAAATTTCTTTTTTCCAAGTCTCACGTTTTTGTTTTTTGTTTTTTTTGTTTTTTTTGTTTTTTGTTTTTTTATTTTTATTTATTTATTTTTTTTTTTGCTTTTTGGTATGTTGGGTA
Source organism: Lyroderma lyra (assembly GCA_004026885.1). NCBI lineage: Eukaryota > Metazoa > Chordata > Mammalia > Chiroptera > Megadermatidae > Lyroderma > Lyroderma lyra. The sequence goes on along the minus strand of PVJL010000760.1, from coordinate 186,993 downwards.
GCTCCCTGACTGGGAATCAAACCCAGGCCGCAGCGCTGACAGTGCCAACGCCGAAGCCTTAAGCCAATACACCATCAGGGAACTCCCTCACGTTTTTATTATTAGATTCAACAGACAGAATAACATTTTAATAAAGATAATCAGAACAAACAATGTAGGGAAACTACAAATAAAAACTATATACTGTTCATTGTAAGTATAAACAATACTAAACAAAAAGAGTGAAATTGTTATTTCTCCCGTATTAAATACCTAAGTATAGCTTTGAACAAACACTATATATATATATATATATATATATATATATATATGTACCCATATTTAAGTAATGTATAAATATTCCATTTTTAATTTGATAAATGAACTTCTTTTTCCTGTTAAAACTTGTTTAATTTAGATTGTAATTATAATTGTGTTGTGAAAGATTTTAATCTCTTCTGCATACAGGTCCTTTATTTGATTTATGATTTGCAGGGATTTTCTCCCAGTCCATGGCTTCTTTTTTCATTTTCTTAGTGGTATCTTTTTTCAAAAGCAAATGTTCTAAATTTTGATCATGTCCAATTCATCAGGTTTTTTCTTTTATGGATGATGTTTTTGGTGACATGTCTAAGACATCTTTGCCTAATCCAAGGTCACAGAGATTTTTCTCCTTTGTTTCCTTCTACAAATTTTTTAGTTTTAGCTCTTTACATTTAGGTCTTTAATCCATTTAGAGTTTGTTTTTGCTTATGGTGTAAGGTAAGTGTTTAAGTGTTTCTGTACCATTTGTTGGAAAAAAGCATCCTTTCCCCATTGAATTATGTTGGCATCTTTCTTTATCTAATATGTGGTCTCACTTGGTTATTGTACATTTATAGTAACTTTTGAAATTAGGTCATGTAACTTTTCCAACGTGCTTTTCTTTTAATTTTTTTTTGGCTTTTTTTTTTTTTTTTTTTTTTTTTTTTTTTTTTTTTTTTTTTTTTTTTTTTTTTTTTTTTTTTTTTTTTTTTTTTTAATTTAACTATGGAATGATGTTGGTATCTTCAAAAAATTCTACTAGGATTTTTAATTGTAATTGCCTTAAATCTATTGGTCATTTTGAGAATTGCCATCTTAACAATATTGGCTCTTCCATTTATGAACATTTTGTCTCTCCATTTATTTAGATCTGGCTTTTAAAAAAAATTCAGTGACTTGAAATAATGTTTTTGACATTTTTGTCCAATTTTATACTGTTTTTTTGTGGATAAATACTACTAACCTTTAAACTCATCCACAACCAGAAGTTCTCTTCCTGCAGGATTTTTAACCTTGTAACCAACCACCTTATGCTTCCAGTACTTTATTTATTTATTTTTAAAGTTTTTTCAAAGGCACTAGCCTAGGTATGATTGTTTTATATTGCACGAGCTGTAATACATAGAGAAATGTCACTCTAGTGGAGGAGAAAACAGTAGTACCTTTTAATTTTTATTTTATGTTTCCATTTGAAGAGTTTCCAACTGAATTCCTTGAAGAGACAATGGCCTATCAGGGATATCACAACAGCCAGAACTGGCCAGAAAATACAAACTTTTGCTTTGAACCCGAACAAGTACTGAATCCTGTGCAGACTGGTAAGTGCTGGCTTCCTGTGACTGCTGTATGTGAACTCTGACATAAATATGAAAAAGCCACAACCGTCACTGACATAAAACATTTTGGCCTAAATATAGCTCACAACCTGAATAATTATGTCCCCTGAACCTTTGGTTGACCCTTTCTCCTCTCTATTTATCTTTTCTTCTGGGGCACATGCCCCTCTAGTTCCCTCTCCTTCAACAGCTGTTTTGAGTAAATTAACTGAAAGTCATATTCATCGAAGACTAAATGATCAGTAGTACCTTAGAGCCATAATTCTTCCAAAAGGAATTATTACACTAATAATGGCACCATTATGCCAGGCACAGTGCTGGAGCCTGTATATACGTTATTATATGTGTTTCTTACTCAACTCTGCCAAATATATATTATCCTCATTTAACAGAAGAGAAGACCAAGTGTCATACCCAATTTCTATAAGGTTCAAACTAATCTATAGAGATGAAAAGCATATCTTTGGTTGCCTAGAGCTGGAAGTGGTGGGAAAAGGGCCTCAGAGCAATAGCTTCAGTTCCTTCATGTTGGAGTTAACCAGGGTGGGAACTCAGGTTGTTTGTTCCCACTTACAAATGGCTTTTTTCCTCATCTAACTTACGAGGTGCTCATAGCTGGTTCCAGGTGACCTAATACTTGATGTGATGTGCCATTCTCTAATTCTTGGCTCTCCTAGATATATGGTAATTTTTAGGAACAGCTTTATTAAGATACAATTCACATACCATACAATTTACCCACTTAAAGTGTACAATTCAGTAGATTTTCGTATATTCACATGTATGTATAGCCATCACCAGAGTTAATTTTCGAATATTTTCATAACCTTAAAAAGAAACCCTATCTCCTTTTCCACCCCAGCCCAAAGCAACCAGTAATCTACTGCCCATCTCTATAAATTTACCTGTTCTGGACATTGCATATATGTGGAATCATACAATATGTGGACTTTTGTGACTGGCTTTTTTCACTGAGCACACATTTTTAAGGTCCATGCATAATACTTCATTCTTTTATATTAATATGTGGATGCATCATGTTCCAAGGTATGGGACTACCAATTTTGTTTATTTTTTCTTCAGTTGATGGACATTTGGGTTGTTTCCATATTATTTTTTTACTATTGTGAATATTGTTATAAACATTTACAAGTTTTTGTGTAGACATATGGTTTCATTTCTCTTTGGTATATGCCTAAGTTGGAATTGCTGATCATATAGTAACTCTTTGTTTATCATTTGTGGAATTGCCAAGCTGTTTTGCAAAACAGCTGTACCATTTTATATCTCCACCAGTATGTATGAGTTTACAATTCCTCTGTGTCATTGACAGCTTGTCCCGTCCGTCCGCGCCCCCCCCCCCCACTTTTTTGGTGAAATTACAGCTATCTTAATGGTTGAGAAATGGTATGTCATTGTGATTTTGATTTGCATTTTCTTAGTGACTAATGATGTTTATTGTCTTTTTTTGGTATGTGGGTAGTTCCCTGGCTGGGAATCAACCCAGGCTGCAGCGTTGACAGCACCAGCGCTGAAGCCTTAACCCACTATACCACCAGGGAACTCCGTTTATTGTCTTTTTTTATCTTTCCTGGGCTTATTGGTCATTTGTATATCTTCTTGCAGAAATAGGTATTCAGATCATTTGCCCAGTTTTTAATTGGTTTGTTTGTCATTTTATTGTTGTGCTCTAGAATTCTTTATGTATTTATATTAGACCTTTATCAGATTTATGATTTGAAATGTTTTTTTTCCCATTTTGTGGATTGTCTTCTAATTTTCTTTGGTTTTTGTTTGTTTTTGATTTTTGGTTGGTTCCCTGAGCGGGGATTGAACCCAGGCCACGGCAGTAAGAGCACGGACACCTAGCCACTATACCACCAGGGAACCCTCCGTCTTCTAATTTTCTTAATAGTGTTTTTTGATGCATAAAAGTTTTTAATTTTTAAAAGTATTAATTTATCTAGTTGTTTGTTTGTTTGTTTGTTTGTTTGGGGTAGTTCCCTGGCTAGGAAAGGAACCTAGGCCTCAGCATTGAGAGCGCCAAGCCTAGCCACTACACCACCAGGGAACTCCCCTAGTTTTTCTTTTGTTACTCATGCTTTTGTATCATATCTAAGAATCCATTGCCAAATCTGAGGTTTTAAAGATTTATTCTTATATTTTCTTCTAAAAAGTTTATAATTTTTAGCTCTTGTATTGGTGTCTTTGATCCATTGTGAGTTAGTATTTTTTTTATATAGTGAGAGGTAGGGGTCCAAATTTATTCTTTTGCATTTGGATATCCAGTTGTCCCAGCTCAGTTTTTAAAAAAAAATAATTCTTTCCCCGTTGAATGGTCTTGGCACACTTATTGAAAATCTGTTGACCATAGACATGTGGTTTTGTTTCTTAGCTGTTAGTTTAGTCCATTGATCTGTATGTCTGTCCTTATGCCAGTACTATACTGTCATGATTACTGTTGCTTTTTGGTAAGTTTTGTAGTTGGGCAATGTGTGTCTTCCTATTAGTTTTCATTTTCATGATTGTTTTGGCCATTCTGAGTCCTTTGCAATTCTATGTGAATTTTAGAATTAGCTTGTCAGTTTCTATAAAGAAAACAGCTGGAATTCTGATAAGAATTACAGTGAATCTGCAGATCACTCTTGGGAGTTTTGCCACCTTAGGTCTTCCAGTCCATAAATACGGAATGTTTTTCCATTTATTTATATCTTATTTCTTTCAATAATATTTTTGAAGTTTTCAGACTATAAATTTCATACTCCATTTGTAAAACTTGTTCCTAATATTTTATTCTTTTTGATGGTGTGAATGGAATTTTATCAATCTCATTTTCAACTTGTTCATTGCAAGAGTGTAGATATACAATTGATTTTAGTATGTTGTTCTTGTATCTTCCAGTCTTGCTGACCTCATTTGTCCCAGTAGATTTTTGGTGGATTCTTTAGGTTTTTCCTATATATAAGATCACATCATCTACAAATACAGTGTTACTTTTTCCTTTCCAAATTGTCCTGGCTAGAACTTTCAGTACAGTGTTAAGTAGAAGACAAGAAGCAGACATTCTTGTTTTGTTCCTGGTCTTAGGAGGAAAGTATCTAGTCTTTTGTCATTATGTATGGTGTAGGTTGTGGGTTTTCAGCGGATGCCCTTTATCAGATTAAGGGAAATACTTCCTATTCCTAATTTGTTGAGTGTTTATGAATGTCTTTACTCATGCCAGCTCCTGAGTCTAGAGTATATTCTCCTCTCAAGATGTTAGCTCATTCACATAACTTTTGAAATGCAGGTTTTTTCGTGATGTCCATGTAAGGTGAAACTGTCTTTTTTCCCCAGTAACCTAAAATGAAAGTCTGCTATGGAAATATCTATGGAAAGTTTAATTATACCTGTACGTTCACCTCTTGTGGACTGTAAAATTGAGCATTTGTTTTACTTTTACATTTATGTATTTGTTGGCTGTCTGATTTAGATAATCAAATATTAGAGAATATGAGATTATATATATTTTTAACTCATGACAAATGAATTAATGAATATTTACTGATTCCTAACCACATTTAGTCACATATAATTTCAACTTATTTAACGTACTGTTGACAGCACATGTACAACTAATCAATATTCATCATGCGATACTAAGGGATGCTATCTTTGTAGTTGTATTCATTGGGATTGAGTTTTAAATGCCTTCTTTATTCCAGATCCCTTTAAGATGCACCATGATGATGGCCTGGAAAATTTGCTCTTTTTCCCCAGTGGTACAGCCAATGCTTCAGCATTTCCAGAACAAAATGATCCCCTGAAAGGCAGTTATGGTATGACTTCTCCAACTGGATTTATTTCTGAACTCTAGACAATTTATGTGGCCTTCACTCCATCACCTTTGAAGTTAACCACTAGGCAAAATCATGGTTTGGAGCTCTGGCTGGGACAAGGCACTTTCTAGATAAGTCATAGGAGAGAATTCATAGTGAAGCTCTCAGAGTTGTTCACCTCCTCTCATGGGATCCAGAATCCCATGTCCTAGGGCGAGATTTTGTCTCCACATTTTACTGCCTCTGGGTCTTGAGCAAGTTATATCCTCCCTAAACTTTGATTTCTTTATTGATAAAATGGGGCCAAACACCAACTAGTTCCTACCTTAAAAATGTGAAGACTAAATAAAATTATGTAAAAGGACTTTGTATAATGTTCATTACATAGTAAACATTAAACATATCTTAACAATTAGTAGTATCCTCATTTCTGGGTTTGTATAACTTCTAACATGAATGTGGCCTGAGTACTATAAGGGAAGCAACATTAATTCTACCCATCTTAGATTTTCAACTGGGACTCTTAACAAAAAGACAGATTAACAAGAGAAGAAGAGTTTATTAATGTATGTAGCATACATTACACAGGAGAAAAGTAACTCAAGGTCATTGCTTAGAATTTGTGTTTCTGTAGCATCTTCCAACAAAAAATCCCCAACAACAATAAACTTGAAGAGAAATGACAGGACAAAGGAACTCAATTTTAGGCTCTAAGAGTAGCAAACTGGGAGAGGGGAATAATAGAGTAAGGTTTGCAGATTTCTCTGGTGCCCTCTCTGGGCTGGTAAGAGTTTATCTCCAAGAAAAGGAGAATTTATATCCTGCCTTTAGGCAGAAAGAGGGGAACTTTTTTTTCCTAGGTTTACTACTTCTTAATAGCCTTCAGCTCAAAATAATTTTTCAGTCAAAGAGGCATATTTGAGGTACCATATTCTGGTGTCTTTCAGTACCCATCCTTAGTAAGTCCCACTTCAAACAGTGCTGCAATTCTGAATTTGTAAAGACCCTGACTAATACATTTTATTTAGGCTTTTTGGACTCTTGGGAGAAGGATGTTAAATGAGTTAACTTTGATGCTAATCTCTTGATTCTTTGATTTTGGCTTTGACTCCTGTTTTTTTTTCAGCTCACTAGCTCATGAATCAATTAGTTGCATTGACTTCTTTGTTTACAGCATGGCTTCTTCCTTTATGCTATCTCTGCTTTTCCCCAGTGTAAACCCTTATCACTTCACACCTAGACCACCTCTGTAGTCTCCTAACAGACTTCCTGCTCTCTTTTAAAATTCATTCTGAATAGACCTGCTCTATTGATTACCCTGAGTCCCTGTTCTGTATTCATCATCTTCTTTTCATGGTTAAGATCTTAAGACACTGTATTTTTTTTTTTTTCTCTTCAAGTCTGAATTTCTCTGGCTTTCCAGATCCTTCTCCCATTGTTCTAATCTCAGTTTTCCCTCGCTGGTATGCAAGATCTATTTGAATCAAACTAATCTTACAGTTGCAGAAGTGTTCTTATCCTGTTGACATCTTCATATTTTCATTTGCTCTCCATCCTTGAAATCGACTTCTTGCTCCCCTCTTCCTGCTCTTGCTTCTCCTCTGAAGCCTTCTATGACTATTCTAGTCCTCGTGGTTGTTTCTAAATTCTTAACACCTAGAACATACTATACATTTTGCATCATTTGGTATATGTCAACTTTGCTTCTCTAGCTAAATTGAAGTAATCTTGATGGCTTACTCTCAGGGGCTTATAAAATCCCTTATTAAGTCTGGCAGTGGACAGAATAATAATAATAATCCTTTTACGTTATCTAGTTCTTAATAATTTACAAAGGATTTTCACAAAATTGTCCTTTAATGTTGGAAAGGAGGGTATTAATCTCATTTTGTGGTTGAGGAAGTTAAGACTCACAATTCCTTACTATATGTTATCTCAGTTGTGATGTTGGAGCTGGAGCTCAGGCTTTGGTGTTTTGAATCCCTGTAATATACTCTAGATTAAGGTAGTCAGTCCATGTTAATTCATGGCGCTACAAGGATATAGCTACATTATACAACCTGTTAACAAATAGCCAAAACTTGAAGAACATCAGCAGGTTTTAATTTAAAACTTTGTTTTTCATTGGTCCTTAGGTCCAATATAGTATATAAAGCTGATTTTAAATATCAAGTGTGTTTTCTTCCCCCAGTGTTGACTGAGTTTCAAAAATATGTTTGTGTTTCAACATTAGGTCTGTTTGCCTGCGACACATTTGCTCCTGCAGCTGTTGTACCCCTTGACGCTCCACACTCAGGAGTCTTCATTTCCCCAGAGGCCACACAACTTCTGCAGCCCATAGCCGGTAAATTATTAGAACCTATCTAATCAATATAAATCATCAGAATTATCTTTTGGCAGCAAACAGTATAGATAAAAATTTCATAGCCATCACAAATGTTTATAAACTTATATTGCCAAGTTCCCATTTAGAGGAATTAAATTGTAGTGAAAATACAAAACTTGAGGTTAACGACAAAGAAAATCCCTTTTTAATTTAGTGCAGATTTAGAATTCTAGGTTTTTTTTCCTTAATGTCCCATAGGTTCCCTTTCTGATCTAACCGTGTACTTGTGTTATTGTTTTTTTAAACCTTTGGTTTTGTTTTTCTCTTTTTTGCCCTTTTTCCTCTACTATTTGTTCTCCCAATATCCTGTTTTTCTAAGAACTGGGACTGTCATAGTAGGCACAAATGCATTAACTGGACACCTTCTTAGTTATGTTTTGGTGTTATGGTCCCAAGAGCCAGATACTCCTGTGACCTAAGAAAGTGAGTTGTTTTGAATGCAGAGCTACAAACAGACAATGATGAGTCCTAAATTTCCAACTTATTTCCCTTAGAGCCAGCCGAGGTGGTAGAAGTGACATTAGCAGAAGAGAAGGCACCAGCAAAAGCTTCGGAAATAATGATGGGACTGAAGGCTGCTGACATGGCACCATCTAGAGAAACAGAGATGACCCTGGCTAAGGACATGGCACTTGCTGCCAAAACAGAGGTAGTATTGGCTAAAGACATGGAACCACCTACCAAAGAAGATGTGGCACTTGCCAAAGACATGGAATCATCCACTGAATCAAATATGGCCCTTGTCAAGGATGTGGTACTACCCATGGAAACAAAGGAAGCCCAGGTTAAGGATGTCACATTACCCACAAAAACAAAGGAAGACTTGGTTAAGGATGTCATATTACCCATAAAAACAGAGGAAGCCCCAGTTAAGGATGTCATATTACCCACTGAAACAGAGGAAGCCCCAGTTAAGGACAGAATGCTGTTCAAAGAAACAGAGAATGTACCACCTATAAAAATGGATTTGGCCCCAGCAGAGGGCATGGTACCACCCACTGACAAAGAGATGGCCCCTGCCAGGGGTGTGGTATCACTCTCGGAAACATTGATGGCACCAGCTAAGGACATTGGGTCATCCACAGAAATATCCTCAACCAAGGAGTTGGCCTTGTCCTCAGAAACAGAGGTGGCCCCAGTCAAGGACATGGCTCCATCTCCAGGAAGAGAAGTGGCCTTCGTCAAGGATGTGGCTCCACCTCCTGAAGTAGAGATGACTCTGAGCAAGGATGTGGCTGCATCCCAAGAAAAAGAGGTGGCCCTGGGCAAGGACATGGCTTCCCCACCAGAAGCAGAGATAGCCTTGGGCAAGGATGTGCCTCTGCCTCCAGCAATGGAGGTGGCCGTGGCTAAGAATGTTGTGCCACCCTCAGAAATAGAGGGGGCACCAGTTCCAGTTCAGGACATGAAAGTTGTACAGATACAAGAAGAAATACGTGTGGATTCCCAGTTAGACTCTGTCCTGAATCAGGGGCATTCAGCTGCACCTACTTCTGTGATTTTGCCAGGTATGGACTTTTACTCTCAGTATTTCTGTCTAGTGGGTATAGTATCCAGAAGGGTAAGGAACAAATGTGTGCTAGTTAAAAAAAAGACTTTGTAAGTCCATACACATTCCTCTTGTCCTAGGTAATTATTTCTTACCTTCACCCTCCTCCAACCTCCAGCGCCTTCCCCATCCTTCTTCTCTGCTGAGCTTCCTGTTTTCTTATAGATAATTGGAGCGGTAAGAGAACATTTATAGCCTTCTAATACCTTATCTGCCTAACTGCTTGTGTCTGTATCCATAGACTCTGCCTTCCCTCCTGTTACTAGAAGTAATCGTCTGTTTCTAGCTGAAGCCAGGCTCTCTGTTTTGCACTGGATCCCATCTCTTCTTGCCTACTTAAGCATATTGCCTTAGCCGTTCTCTATTTTCTTGCCTCTCGACAGTTGTTTCCCCTTTCCATTGGATCATTCCCACCAGTATACAAGTAACATTTGCTATTTTTCCCATCTTTAAAAAAAGCAAAAGCCCTCTCAACCGTACCTTCCCTCCACTTTCCGACTACTAGTCCGCTTTTCTGTTGCCCTGACAGAACTCAAAAACTTCCTGTTTCCAGTTTCTGGGAGGTGGAGAAATAGCTGAATTCAAGCTTCTCTGAAACCTGTGTGGTTTTTACTATTACTTTTAGAACCAGTCTCAGCCACAGGCCAAAAGTACAACTTGCCAACAGATGAGGAGTCTGTGTTAGAGAAACAAGAGCAAAAGAAACCATTCGGTAGCCAACCTCCTGAGCACTCTCCTGAGACCACAGGTAAGCTAAGAAAACGAATGGACTCTCTGAAACCACTGAGGGTGGTGGTAGCAGATGTTGTCCCTGGTTGGATGGTAATCAGTAGCACCCTTTAATGAGCTCAGTTCTCTTTCTTAGTTAGAATTTGTCTTGTTTAGGCAAAAGGTCAGCTTGTTACGGGCTTTTAAATTATCACTACATCAATTCAGGACACCTAAATTTGAATGCAGATCTGCAATTCACTATTCTTTCCTGAGTGTCCTGAGGCAGGTTATTTAACCTTCTTATATCTCAATTTCCTCAGATTTAAGAGGAATTGTTGGTCCAGTGGTGTGTAAACCCTTGCTAGTTACAGTGTTTCATAGCCCAGCAATATCTGCATTGCCTGGGAGCTTGTTATTACAGAAATACGTAATCTCGGGCCTACTTCAGACCTTCAGAGTCATAATAATGCATTGTCACAAATTTTCCAGATAATTCCTATATACATTAAACTTTGAGTGGCACTGCTTTAAGATACTTAATAACTCAAAGTTTGATTAGTGAACTTTAAATGTTTTTTTATTGTAAGCCAGAAAACGTGCATATGATCATGACTCGATTCTCTGCTTACTTTTCTGTGACTGTAATTAGAGTGTGACCTGGAGGGCAAGGACCACGACTTATGTTACTTAACAATCTCTAGTGCGTTGCATACTGTCTAGCAACAAGAAGGAGCAAAATAAATGTTGGGGTTTTAAAAATGTTGTTTTAGTGAGTCTACATACCAAAAAGGTTTATCAAGTTCTTATTGTGTACAAATACACCATGCTGTGTATTATATTAATATTATAGCCTGGATGGCAAGAGAAGTTCCTAGGCATGACCTCTGAAACTAAAGATTTATATAATAAATGAATAAAACAGTGTAAGAGATGGCACCAAATAGTTCCTGATTAATTGCCAAATTGAAGAATGCTGTGGGATACTAAACCATAGCAATTTTTTGAGAGAAGCCATCATTGACCTCTGAGGTGTTAAATAAAAGGTAGGATTTGGAGGCCTTTGGAAGGGTAAGGACCAAAAACAAAAGGTATTAAGTATATTAATATTCTCTGAAGTCATTTCATGGGACTTGACAAGAGGTATCCTAGCCCTGCTCTTAATGGACTCTTTCTGGGATCTCACATCCATGCTGCATTGACTTGGAGGCTGGAGATTGGACCAGTTGACTTCCTGAAACTTTTCCAACGGTGCTTATCCCGTTTGCTTTAATTCCTTACCCTACTTGGCATTATGTGATTTTCTCTGTTTTAGGGAAAGTACATTTAGGAACAGAACATCGAAATCTAACACATTTGTCTTTTAGTGTAGGAAGCTCTAGTTCTGGAATGACGAGAATTTTTCTCTGGCCAAAATACTAACTTAGTATCTTTTTTCTTTTTCTTTTTCTTTTTTTTCCCCCCAGTAGCTTAAGTCTGGCCTCTGATCTGTTTCCCACAATTGATCTGGTTAGTTTTACTAGCAATTAGTATAATTCTAAGATCACATTTTTTCATTCAGTTAATTAATAAATATCACAAAAAAGAGACAAGAACTTACCATTTTATTGCAGAATTGGGAATTATGAACCTAATAAAAATAACAACAAATATAAGTATCAGATGAGATTTTATAGGCAGTAAGTGCTTATGTATAGGGGTTGGAAAATCTCTTTGAATTTCTTTAGTTTTAAATATGTTGTAAACATGTTTGAAAAAAATCTTGACTTAAGATGATGATGATGATCTTTGTTGAATGTTTACTAATCCCAGTTAAGGGTGAGAAATGTTTTGGAAAAAACTGTTTTCCTAAATGAGTTGGTATATGAGTGGTGAAAATAGACTACTTAAATGAGTCACTAAATGTACTTTTTGAAAAACAAAAGAACAGTAACAAGGAGTTTTCTGTTTGGAATTTTGGCCACCTTCGTGTATTGCAGGTATCCCTCCCACACAAGTCAAACAGGTGTGCAGACCCAGTGACCGCAGGGCCACCCGGCCCAGGCTTCCCAGGGTCCCTCCTGAGCTGCTGGGAAGCTCTTCTCCATGGAAGACTCTCGATCCCAGGCTGGGCCCCTGTTCTTTGTCTGAGTCGGGTTGGGTCTCTGGTTCATCTTCCTGTGGTGAGCCTGGGAACCAAAGCAAATCTCTTCATGCTGACTTCCTTGAATCCCAGAGGGATCTTGGCAGGGAGGCCTGGGTTATGGAAAATACAGCAATGATGATGAAGAAAAAAAAGAAGAAACCAAAGCAAAAGAGGTATTCTCAGCCCCGGACTGTGGGACCTTGGGATGATGACACTGTGAAAGAGCCTAAGGCCCATCCCTTTGCAGCTGACACACAAAAAGCAGGTGTTCTCCCCAACCAGTCTACCACTGTGGGCACAGAACATGGACTGACACCCAATGAAAACCTGAAAAAGGAATGTGAAATTGATTCCAGAACAGCCAAACTGGTAGCTGAGAACTTTGTCTCAGAGAGTCTTGGTGTTCCATTGTGTCCTTGGGAAGAACCCCTGAAAACTGCAGTAAATTCTCAGCCCAAGCTGAGAGTAGAGGCACAGGTCAAAAGCAACAAGACAGGACCACAGAGCCAAGATAGGAAATCGCTGAGGAAAGATGAATGCACTCCTGTGGATAAAAGCCAGACTTTGAGCTCTCTCAAACCGAAAGGGCCCCTGACGGAAGTGTCTACACACAAAGTAGAAATTCCTTTGGAAGTTAGACCCAAAGAGAGGTCCTTTCCTGTCTTGGACCAAGAGGCGATGGGGGAAGTTTCAAAACCCATAGCACCAAAAGAACTGCCTAATTTCATACCCACTTTGACAGCTAGTAATCTATTAGAAGGTAGTTCTAAAGAAGGGGGTGATGAAAAGAAAATGACTAACTTGCAGAATAACAAACAGAAAGAGTTGTCTGAAGAAGCAGAAGAGATTAAAGAACTAAAGAAGGACCCTTTTCCCAAGCAAAGACAAGAGATGAGTATCTTAGCTTCTGAGCAGCCACAGGACAAGGTGGTAGTTCAGGTTCCTGGGCCAGGAAACGAACCATTTAAGAGAATGGCAGGTGATGCCAAAAACAGGAAGGGAAGGGGAAGTTCTGGGAAAGCGAGAACCAGTTCTAGGAAGCTGAGAGCAAGGGCTGAGCTGCCCTTCCTTCCAGACAGTCAGGAGGACGGCAGAGCTATTCTTGGGCCAAGTGAGCCAGCCCCTAACACTGGAAGAGTGACTACTGGGTATAAGAGTGACGAGCTGGGGCTGGGTTCTTCACAGCAGCCAGGGATCACAGCTGACCTTCCTGAGGCAGTGGTGATGGGGAAGCCTAAGCAGACGGCTGACTCTAGTGTGGCAGGCGCCTTTCAGGCATTGATTCCCTTAGGAACTGAGTTAGGCATGACTCAGACTTCTAGGACTAGGCCAGAAAGAGGAGCTGTAGCCATAGATCAGAGTGTCAGTGACCAGAGCAAGGAAGAAAAGTGTTCTTGGATGGATTGTGAGGCAGCTCCCTGGATTTTTGAAAAGCCTAAAAAAAGAGGCAATGAAGGCAGAAACAGAAAGGTTAGAAATAATTATTCTGCACAGCCTGCTAGAATGGAGAGCAAGGAAGAAATCCTCAGCCCATCTGCTGTAGGGAAGGATGGAGGTGCTGGTAGCATTCTTCACCAAAGCAAGGAGTTAGAACTCACTTTCCCAATTACCCATGAACCTTTGTTCTCACACACATCAGATATACCCACAGTAGAAATAGATGACCAAAAGGATAGAAATGTTGAGGTTAATTCTTTTGAGACTGGGGCTCTTGCTGGCAACAAAACAAACACAGTCAAGGATTCTGCTGCTGAAGCAGCTACCACGGTGACAGATTTGAGCTGCCAAGACCTAAACCAGAGGGCAGAATTTGTTCCTTCAGTACTGCCTGGGGAGCATAAGACAGATGCAGCCAAGGAACTCACTGTAGTGACTGAAAAACCAAATAAAAGGCGTAATGATGGCAAAAGTAAAAAAGTTAAAAGTAGTGTTCCCGAGAAGCACATTCTGGAGAACAAGCCAGATGTAACCAAAATATGTGTTCCCATGGAAGCCACAGGGGTCCATAGAATTGAAGGAATGGGCTATATGGATGAAAATAGAAACATTACCTTTACATGCCCCAGAACATCACCAGAGGGGATGAATAAGTCAGCCCCTCTAGCAGTTCAGGATTCAGCAGACTGTGAAAAACTGCCCACTCCTGTTCCTCAAGTAGCAAAGGAAGGGGATTCTTTTTTAGATACCTTGGCAGAAAGTAGGCAAGAGACAGCTCCAGTCCAGATTTCCAAATTATTGGTGGTAGGTAATTGCAGCAAAGATGGGGTCCCAGATCAAGTAAGACCCAAGGCTCCCCTGGCTGTTATGCCCCTGACAAGCACAGGAGGAGGTGCCCTCACTTTGACAGCACCTGTAGAAACAGTTAGTCCTGGAGATAATTGTCTTAAGAGTAAAGGTGAACTGGTTGATCCCATGAAAAACGAAGTTGGGATAGATGGAGGTCATGTGACAAGAGACTCTGAGTTGGTAACCAGTTGTGCATCTAAGCATTCAGTAGAAGACCAGAGCCTACCAAGTGAGGTCAGAAGCCTAGAAGCATGTGCAGATGGGAGTAGTTTTCCAACATATCCAGGAACCAAAAAGAAAGAGTGTGAGGAGGGTTCTGCTGCAGTCCAAATTCCCAGTTTACTAGGAGACAAAGCACAAGAGCCCCATTTCTGTGGGGACCAAAATGCTGAGGGTGGAGAGTCCAGAGGCCCAGCCAGTTTGAAGGAAGTGGATATGACTCTTTTGCCTACAAAAAGTGAAAAGGATAAATTGGAAGTAATCAGTTCAGCTTCCAAAATCACAAGATTGGAAGATGTTTCTTTGCCGACACCAGAACTCCAGTCAGAGTTCTTAGATGGTGAAGTTGAAGCTTCCCCTTTGAGGGTGGTGGATAAGGTAGCAGTGACTGCTTCCAAGGGTCTACAACTCCCAGATCCCAAAGATAGTCTCTCAGAGGCACCTGAAAAAATAATGGAGAAACCTGAACCAAAAGCCCTGGAAGAAGGGAAGAAGGAAGACAAAAGCACTATGGCAGAACCGATGAAAGGCTACATGAGACCCACCAAGTCCCGAGGATTTCCTCCACCTTTGCCGAAGTCTCCGATCCAGGAACGGGAGAGAGCCAAGCAGGCGAAGCCCAGCGGTATGAGCCTTCCATGGGGCAATGTGTGTGCTTGTGGCTTTTGAATCAGCATCAAAGGGGCAAAGAGTTTGTGCTTTGGTTCCATCCAGACTCTAATCATCCTTGTTAATCACTGATTTGTTGGCATGGAAATGTATAACTGCTAATGACGTGTTTTCTGCAGTCAGGGTATGTCTTGTGTCCAGCTTGAGGAGGCAGGGGACTTGGTTGCATGCCTTTTACCCAGCACTGAAGCTTGAGTTTTAGGGGAAGTTGAATTTCAAACAATGAATTGATTAGCAGCAGGCCTATCATCATCCACTCTCCTTAGCTATTTTTTTTTAAAGTGTGCTTCCTGTGTGTAAAGTTTACAGCCATATTTTAAACATTATTTTGTATGAGGAGGAGAAAAGAAAACATTTCACATCCAGCTTTGTGCATGATTTTTTTTTTTTTTTTTTGGTCAGTATTTATATGTATCTTGTGCTGGTGGGACTAAGTATCCAAATTGCTTTTGGATTAAATGTAAACTCTCTGCCTTTGATGAGGAAATGGTAGCCTCCGACCACCCTAGTAGGCACAGACTTTGTGTTTCTGGTAGTGGGATGTGAAGTCTCAGTAATGCAGCCACACTTTTTATCAGTTTGTTGCTTGTAGCCATTGGCCCACAGTTGCATGTGGGGTAGAGTTTTGGACATAGTTTTTGTCCATGAAACAGTCTCCATCTTGCCCATGTGGGACTCCTCATAAGTTTGTCCTTTTGGGCCCTAATCAGTCAAGGAATTTGAATGAGACTGAGAAATATGATTCCTTTAAGATTTAGAAATGTTAGATTTTTTTCCCTCCCTGAAAAGTACACATGTAGTCATGACTTCCCTAGCCTAACCTTCCAAAAACTGGTTCCTGGCCTCTGAGATTTTCCATAGCCTACAAATGATACTACCTCTTTCCTTTCTTTTCTTTTTCTTTTCTTTCTTTCTTTCTTTCTTTCTTTCTTTCTTTCTTTCTTTCTTTTTTTTTTTTTTTTGAAGGGGGTGAATCCCTGGTTGGGTATCGTACCCAGGCCACGGCATTGAGAACGCCGAAGCCTAGCTGCTAGACCAGTAGGGAACCCCTGATACTATTTCTTAATCACTGTTTCCCAGCTTGCATGATGCAGCCACTAACTCCAGAAATTAAAAAAAAAAAAAAACAACACCAGTTGGCCTTTGTAGCCAGGTAGGCCTTTGGAGAGTGTTCATCCTGGGGTGGTGGTCTGCATGATACGGACTTATTGTCAGGGGTAGAGCTTGTGCTGTGCATGAATTTGTGTCTGATGAGGAACACGTGCTGTGTGAGTAGAGAATGCTGAAGGCTGTTATTTGCATAAGATATTCTCATCTTTTCTGTTTTTATCTTCCTTCTGTTAGCTACCCCGTTGCCAAGGCAGAAAATGAAGTCATATGTACAAGTAGGGGGCTTTCCAGCTTTCCTTTAGATTTCCAGTGTTCTATCCAGTTCTCTAATTTTATAGTTTCTGGTTTGGTTCTTTAGTTTCAGCAGTGATACAAAGGATAATGTGTAAATTTCCTGAATCCTAGCCATCACTTTTTGCTCAGTATTTCCAAAGAAGTGTGGAAAGAAGATTTGTTCTGATTCTTGGGGAAGCAAGACAGATGCTGAAGAACTTCCGGGGCCCTGCTTTGGCTAGGCCAGGCTCAGAGACTGTGTTAGAAGTGGCCTTGCTGAATGGCTGAGGAGAGAGAGGGTGATGGATTTAGGGCAAAATTTATTGTTTTTTCTCTGAATTCTTACACACCTTTTCCTAAGGATAATCTATACATTTTTTTTTTAATATTTAAAAAAGTTTTTTTAGGGGATCCCCTGGTGGTGTAGTGGCTAGGCTTCAGCGCTCTCAACGCTGCGGCCTGAGTTCAATTCCCAGCCAGAGAACCACCCAAAACAAAAAAAAAATTTTTTTATTCATTTTTGAATAGGTAGTACCTTCAGATGGTACAAAGGGGGCGGTACACAGTAAAACATTAAGTTGCTTCCTTCCATTAACCCCTTTCCAAGTTTCCCTCTCCAGAGGTAACCTGTGTTAACAGTGTCTTAGGCATACTTCCACACAATTCGTGCATAAAAAAGCAGTGCCATATGTATGTCCTGATTTTATCTAAAGGAGACATATCATATACATCCTGCTGTGTGCTTTGCTTTATAACCTTAATTATTTTAGAGAGCTTTTCAAATTAGTACAAAGAAAGGGGCCCCAGTCCTTTTTAATAGCTGTGTAGTGTTTCACTATATGGCTGTACTCTATTCATTTTACCACTTCTTTATTGATGGACATAAAAGTGTTTCCCAATTTTTCTCTATTAGAAAGAAGGTTCTTTACCCTTGTATATACAGAATGCCATAGTTGTGCAAATACATCCACATAATTTTTTTTTTTACTTTTTTTTTTTTTTTTTGTATGTGGGTAACTCCCTGGCTGGGAATCGAACCCAGGCCGCAGCGCTGACAGCAGCAGCGCTGACAGCGGCAGCGCTGAAGCCTTAAGCCACTACACCATCAGGGAACTCCCCATCTACATAATTTAAAAAAGCCTCTGGAATAGGCCCTCAAGTTTGAGGCATACTCATGTATCTTCATCATTTTGATAGATGTGACCAGATTGTTCCACATAGGGCCACCTAGATGGACCAGCGCTGTACCCCCCCCTCAGCACAGACCAGTGTCCCTTCCCCTCAGTATCTCTTCTTCTGCACTTGCTTCACTAGGGTGACTTTTCTTTTTTGTTATGTGTGCCGATCTAATAGGTGAGAAATTATTTCTTGACATAGATTTATTTCGTACATACTTGTGTATTATCAAGTCTATAAAAGCCATCCTTACTCTTGAGTTTATAAAAATATTTTCACATTTTGTATCTTTGATCAATTTAGAATCTACTTATTTCTTTACGTGTGCTTTGTTTATGAGATGGGAGGTAGGATTATTTGGTCAGCCACTGTTATTTGTATAATCTGTCTCCCACAGAAATGCCACCTTTTCCTGCTCTGAATTCCTGTATGTATTTGGTTTATTTTTGGAATTTCTTTTCTGATCCATTGGTCTTTCCATTCAGGCTACAGTAACATAGTGTGGCTTAATAAAATATTAAATATGTAATAGGTGTAGCCCCACATCTTAGCCTGTTTTTTTTTCAGAGTTTTCCTGACTATTCTTGCTTTTTTATTATTATTACATATAAACTTGAGAATTGGCTCTTAATAGTTTTGAAAATCCAGTCAATTTTATTCTTGAAATTATGTTAAATGTATAGATTACCCTAAAGGAAGTTTATGTCTTCTGTGGTGTTTTTTTTGTTTATTTGTTTTGTTTTGTTTTAATGTGGGTAATTCCCTGGCTGGGAATCGAACCCAGGCTGCAGTGTTGACAACGCCGAAGCCTTAAGCCACTACACCACCAGGGAACTCCCTGTGTTGTTTTTCTATCCAACAACATGATAATATCACATGTTCAAGTTTATATGTGCTAGTCCCTCACTGATATTTTGAGGTTTTCTTCACACAGATCTTGTATATTTATAGTAAGGCTTATTATGCCAGGGGCTCTGAGGCAGGGGACTGAGTGGACTGGAGCATGTCTGAATTTGTGATAGGGAACTAGGCAGGGCAGCGCCTTATGTCCAGCCAGCATTGATTCATGTGGGCTCTAATGTTTCACCATGACTGATTCTAGACCTGGCCTTATTAAATTTTATCTTTGTTCCTCACTTTAAATCATTCATCTTAATTGCCCTGCCCACAGTTCGTCAGTGATTTGCACGTATCTTGTCCTCATTTGTTCTGTAGTCAGATGGTGTTACCCATAGTTTTCAGTGTTTGGACAGTAAAGATATATCTAGTGGTGTTAATAAAAATAATAGCAACTGCTACCACCTATTGCTTGAAGATTATATGGCTACTTATAACTAGATTGGTAGATAGATAGCCACAAACACACACACACACACACACATACACACACACTACTATGAAGGATTCTGTCTTTTATAGGTGAGAAAATGGAGGATCTTCATCTTAAGGTCATGCTGAAAAAACCAGATGTGCCCTTGAGAATGGCTATAAGCTACCCCAAACCTAACCAAGTTGGGGGAGAGGGGAAGGTCATGCTGATAGTGAAGTGACAGAGGTAGAATTTAAATGTGAGTCTTTCTGACTTGTAAGGCACATGCTTTCCTCATTCTTGCCTCAAAGGAACCTTCCAGAAATTTTAGATTCTTAAGAAGATGAAAGTTGGCCATTAATAATATTATTTTTTTATTTTAATATATAAGCACTAAGGCACTTTTCTGGGTAGAGAAATGGAGACACCTCATGAAGACATAAATTGTGAATCAGAAGCTATTTTGGGATTAGAATGTAGGTCTTTTGACTCTGGCTAGCATTTTATTCTCCAGGCAGGGACCGTGTTTGATTTGCTCATGTGTTCTCCTTAACACCAATCATAGAGTGTTACGTATGAGGAAAGTATCTGGCCATGTAATATGGAAAATAGAGACATTTATGGCTGGATTTCTTTCCAGACAGCCCTTGCACATATGATGCCTAATGACAGTTTTTTGAATTATAAATGAATTGTCTTCTGCTAGTCTTACCCTCTTTGGAAGTAGGGAAAGTGAATATGCTCTGAAGGCTCCTCCAGCTTAATGGTTCCTCTCTTGTTATTTATTCATGCCATGCTCAAGGGGAGGGAAAATGCAGCAGAAGGTTTGCTTACTTGTTACGCGTGTTGTTCTAAGCAGGGAACATTGAGATACTTTGGGAAACCTGAGATCAACTTGTCAGAAAAGGACTTCTTTTTGGACTGTGTGTGTTGTGAAGGGAAGAGCAGATTCGAAAGGGCGATCCATAATGGCCTCTAGTGCATGCTGTTGCTCTGCTGGAAGCCAAGGAGAGCTGTGAATGACACTGTACTTGGTACCTTGTGCTGTGATTGGGACAGTTTTGGATGCCTGTGGATCGGTCCTTCCCTTTGCCATAGTGACAGCCTGGTTTCCTTTTTATCTGGCTTCATTTATTTTTCTTTAGTTTGCTTGCTAGTCTTCTATCAGCTACTCATGTCAGTTTATGGTGGGAAAGTCTCTTGGTGTGAAACTTGAAGGAATTTATAAAGCCCAGATCTAACAGTTTCAAGGCCCTTGTACATAAATAAAATATGCTCAGCAGATGAAAAAACCATTTGCAATTTTAGAACTTGTTATGAGTTTACAACTGGAGGGGAGTACCCATTTGGTAATGTCTTTTTTAACAGTAGTGCCATTTGTGAAATTCCTTTCCTTATGGTTTTCTTCCCACTTACCCTCTCAGTCTCTGCCTTTTTTCTTTTTACTGGCTGTATATTAATGAAATTTATTGAGAAATTCTGTATACCACACAATTAAAACGAGCTACCATTTATTGAAATGAATTGTGTGCTCAGCACTGCCTTAAATTCTTTTAACCCTTAAACAATCCTGTGCTACTGTTCACCTTATTTCAATAAGAGCATCTAAATATTATTTGAACCTAGTTCAGCAAATATCAGTTATTCCCCTTTCAAAGAAGATTCTTTCCCTTACACTCCCTCTCCCTCACTTTTACCCTCATAAGTACATTTCTTCTTACCTGGGCATGCTCATCCTAGTAAGACTCCCTGTAAGTTCCTCACCTTGATCCAATATGGCAGTGGCTGGAGAGGTTTGAGCTCCTTCTCGCACCATTTCCTGGGGGTGAATAGGATGACTGAGGTGATGTCTGTGGTCCTGAATTAGACTAGAGCACTGGGAGAGCCATCCTCAAATCTTACTAACCTTTCTATACTTGGTTTTCCCCACTGTTAGCCATCTAGATAGCTTTTGCCTCATTTGGAGAGAAACAAACCCATTAATTCTTGTTCCGTGTGACCTCTCCCTTGGTATATGTTGTAGAAGCAGCCATATAATCAAATTATAAGTCACTCTGTCCCCTCCCCTTTGTAAAAGACTCTGGGTCTGCATTTCTTCTTAGTGAAGCAGGACTAGAAAAAGTTGTTAATGTACGTGTAAATTCTCTTGAGAATGGAAAATAGTAACGGAAGATTGACATGGAATAGGTCATTCACCCCTGCCTCATTTTTGGCATAGTTAAAACAAGGCCATGGTTAAGGTATAAGGCAAACACTAAAAGTAAATGCTTTGCTTCTTTTTCTTTATTTCAAACTTGCTTTTGCGCCCCACACGTAACCTATACACATGTATACATACTGTGTATTGATTTGGGAGTTTTGAATTGACTTCAAAAAGATAAATTATAATGGCAAATTAAAGCTTTAAGTACTTTTGTTCATTGAGCAAAAAATAAATAAACATTAAAAAGGAAATTAATTTTTGCTCAGAGGTGTGTTAAGACTGGCAATCGGAGACCAGGCATCTTCTATGTGGCTTTTCCATTAACTCACACTTGATCTTGGCCAAACCATTTATTTTTTGCTGTCTGGATCCCATTTTCTCTTCTGTAAAATGAGAGGATTAAGCTAGAGGAGCATCAGCATTCTAATTCTGTACCGTGGCACATATGTCAGTGTCCTCACAGTACTGTTTGTGGAATGACCCTTGGCCTAACAGAGATGTGAAAAATAGGTTATTAACTTTCTTTAGGCAGTTCCTCAGATTTTGACAGTTACCCTTTTCTTTTCTCTTGTCTGTTAATTCATTGTTGAAATTACACTTTATGTAGTGTTTCTTGAATTTGATGGTTTGTTTTGTTTTGTTTCTGTTTACCTTCTTTATCAGAGAGATCCCAGGTACTAATTCTCCAACCCAGGGACTTATGCTTTATCGTTTCACATCAAATTCCCTATGGGGAGAGAGAAAACCTACTTTATACATAAATACATTTCCTTAGCTTTTTCATTTGTTAAAGCTAGCATCAGTGGGTACATTCTCTGTGTTAGCTACCTTGTAAAATGCTTCTATGTATATGACCTTACACGTACAAGGCGGGTAGACTCTGTGGGTGTCTCCGTGTTACTCTGCATGTTCTCCTGTTGTACTCTGACCCCTAGGTGATACCAAGCTTATATGCGTGCCTGAGCAACTAGCTACCATGGTGTCTACACACTCACCATTAGTCTGGGCTTCTCATTTGGATTTGTACTTCTTGGCTACTGACCTTCAGATTACCTCTTTCAGTCTTGAGCCCTGTAACTCTGGGGCCTCTGCTTGACGCAGTAACCAGACGCAGACCTCATCATGATCTTCTGCAGGCTGATCACATTTCTGATCCACAATATGAACTCTAGTCCCAAATATGTGCTTCTTTGTGAGTGACTGGCTTCATTCTCCTGGTTCCTGCTCATGGTCTTCTGGCTGACTCACATTTTGCAGTTTGCTATTTATAGATCGAATCATTGAGTCAGGATATGTGAGATTTGAAGGTGGCATGGACTTGTAATTCTAGTTTTTGTCTTATCTTCCCCCCCATACACACACCTTTTTGGTACTAGTAGAGAGGGTCTGGATGGGCTGGTTCGTTCTTCCTTTGCCTGAGCTCTTCTCTGCCCCTTCAGAATATGGCACCTAACTCAGATTGCCATTTTCTTCTGACATGCTGCTGCACTCCCAGTCATGTTGCTGCACCCCCAGTCATGCCTCTGCCACACCTGTCGTCGTGCCTCTGCTGGCAGGCGGCATCCTTGCATGAGGAGGGAGTGGGGCTTATTGGCCTCTGGGGCCACAATTTGAAAATCACCCTTTGAGTTGGACTATAGCAGCAGACCTGTGTGTTTCAGCCCTTTATATTGAGATATAGGAGTGTTAAAAATGTGAATTACTCAGAATCAGAACTATTAAGAGGCACAAAGAGATTTTTAAAACTTGTCTAATTCCAAGCCAAATTAGTTTTTCCTCACAAACCAAAGCTAGAAGGTGTCAGTAAATTGAGGATGTGTGTGTGTGTATGTGTTGGGGGAGTTACTGGTTTTTGAGGGAATAGGTTTGTTAAAGCATACCTGTTTCCTAAGCTATTTCTAAAATTTTGCCTCTGGCATGTTTGGACTGCATTGCAATGACACCCTCACCAGGCTATCAGAACTTTCATCATATATTGTACATATTTAATGATATTATTCAGTTATAAAATATGTATTTTAAAAGGTAAGAAAGCCAGAATTAACTTGAGCTGGATTTCCTCACTAAGCTTTTCTGTACCCAAAACCCTCCTCTCATTTTTTACCCCATTACTAATTAGAATCCTGACCCTGCTGGCACCACCTGATATCATCTCATTGTACAACATCACTTCCTTTGCCTCAGTGAGAGGTTTGTCATGGAGTAAGGTGACTCTTGTTCATTACCAATGAACCTTTACTGTGCTTTGACATGTATTGGCTACACCACCAATACATGGATTGGTGGAACCTGTGGCCCAGGGCTCTTGGGGGCCTGCAGGTATTCACCCTGCATCTCCCTGTGTGTGAGCACTGCTTTGGTGGGCCATGGGGTCAGGATTCCATCCAGCAGCTTTATGGAATGGATTAATGACAGTAAACTCGAAGAATTGTACATGGAATCTTTACCAACTCAGTAAGAAGTCAAGACTCTTAGAGTCCCCAGTGGCATCTAGCTCACTCCTTGCTCCTTAGCAGCAGATGCAAGGCTTCGAGCAAACTTTAGCTGATTAACCCCGTGATGGACAGACTTGTCACAGGTTGCACCCTTAGGAACTGGGCATTTGCAGCCACCACAGTGCACATGAATCCAATGTATGACATAACCTTGCTTGGCTGTGTATTCCAGTCTGCGTGCTTACTGGACAGGTGGGGAAGGGGGTCCTGTGGATTGCAGAGCGCTGGCAGCACTGACAACAGCGCACCTGGAGAAGAAACTGTACTCTTTCCGTAGTTCCTGGATGTACTTGTACGTGCCCATCTTGGCTGCCACCAAACAGAAAGGTCTTGTGTTCTTGTTGATATATCTCACAGGTCCTGTGTTAGCACAGGATAGTGACTTACTGGAGAGGCAGCAAAGGTCAGCTTTGTTCAGGGTGGCCTATCCTTTCATTGTAACTTTTTTCCCCTAAGAATTTTCTTTTGTGGATTTCTTAGTCCTGAATATACAGTTTATAAGCTCAAAGGCTAGGGCAGCAAAGGACCATGAATGAATGAAATAGAGGCAGTGGGCTCTGGTGGTCAGGTACAACCCCAGGCCACAGACTGCCAGAGTCGCTGTGTTGCAGAGGTCAGAGGCGGATGAACTGCCCCATTGTGCTCTGTAGGCTGGAAAGAGCAGAGCTGTGCAGGAGAGGGAACCCAGCTTGTCCAAGGAACCAAGGGGGAGCAGGTCAGGAGCAAAAATGTGAGGACTATATTGTTACACGAGTGTCTTATAGCTGGGGCATGTGTCCCCAAAGACCTGAAATTATTGCAGTCTTTAAATGAACCCTTTATTAAACTTGCATGATGCAGAGCTCAGAAACCCTCACTGGGCTTTGGGGACTCCACACAAATCAGTTTTCAGGTGAATGTGATAAGCTGCTGTGATAGCAAACCCACTCTTCCTCTGAGAAATGAATGCCTCCAGTTTTGATATTACATTAAAGGTTTGTTTTTTTTTTTCAAGTGAAATTCTGAGCGATTTTCTGGAATCATTGTTCTGCAAGGGTTATGGTTGGAGATTGGCAAATGACTCTTGCTTATTTTTAAAATAGTTTTCTGAGTGGGTGAATGTGGAAGTGTGGGCATGGTGTCGGATAAGTGAATGTGTGGGTATACATGGATCTGTATCAGTGAAAGCCAAAATAATTACTATCCTCAATACCCTCACTGGCACCACATGGTGTTTTAAATTGCAGATCTAAACAGAGTGCCAGTTAACCAGAAATTACACGTTCAGTGAAACAGTGGCATTTGCATGTATAGAAAGTAGTAGGTTTATTCCTTTCTCTTTCTTTCTCTTTCATTCATTCTTTCTTCCTTTCTTTCCTACTAGTAAATACATTTAGCACCCAATTGCCTGAGTTGAGAGGAGCAGTGGGGGAAAGATGGGTTTTGTCATGAATCCTGGGGACTTGGTGTGATGTCACTGCCAGCTCTGTGTGATTGTAGGTGGTGTTAAAGCTCCAGTAGCGAGAGGGGGGAGAGCTGTGGAAGAGACGATGTCGCTCTCAGACAGGCAGCCTGCCTCTCGCGCTACTGTGTACAGCCAGCTCTGTCAGGGCAAGCCTGCGGATTGCCGAATGGACTCCCCGAAAGAAATCATCCCTGCTGGATTTGAGTGGCAGAGGACAGAGGGCAAACTGAATGAAATCGGGCTGAATGTCAGCGTGGACGGGCAGCTGAAAGATGGGCTTGTGAAGAATACCCACTTCCTGGAGCCGAGTAAGCTCTGTTTCTTTGAGGGGAAGCTAGACAAAGAGCTCGGCATTGATGTGCAGGACAAGGAGCATCCAGCAAGCTCAGGTCACCTTGAGAGCAGGTATGTGATTTCAGACTCCTGCCATTCCTCAGAGGGGAACTTCGTGCACCAGAAGACAGCCAGGTTCCAGCTGGGACCCAGAGAGGGACCAGACAAAAACAAAGACACTACAGTTCTAGGGATGGTGGCCAGGAAGAATGGGCCCGAGACCAAGAGCCAGCCAGCTCTGGATCTCCCTGGGGCTGCTGACCTTCCTGTTAAGGAGCAGGAAACCAGTGTTTGGAACCCCAACTTTCATCCAGTGGCTCCAGGCCACCAGGGCCCAAGGGAAGCAAGTCCGGGAAAGGAGAATGGCATCACTCCTGGCTGCCAGGTGATCAGGATGGGGAGCGAATGCGGATCCTCACTACCTGAGGCTGTTGCCCACCCAGCCCCCACTGCCATGCCACCGGTCACCATGGTGGAGTTCACCCAGGAGTACTTGAATGCTGGCTCCTATGTCAGACACCACGATACGGAGTTGAAGAAATTGAGTTCTACTGAGGAGGGGGCTTTGCTCGACCAAGCCCCCCAGCAGAAAAAGGCAATGCACCGGGCCCTGTCTGAATGTTCTCACCTCTCAGTCCCCCCAGCTGTCAATCTTGCAGATAAGTATCCTGAAGTCCCTACCCGAGAAGTGCTTTCTGCTGGCCTGCTGCCTCTCCCCAGTAGCCCAGTGCCGATTCCTACGCCCCGGAAACTGAGGGCTTCTGCCGTAAGGCGCTCCATGACGGTGGCTGAGGAACAGACAGTTGGCTACGGGTTGAACCCTGGGGACCTGCCCATCCTTTCTACCCAGCACATACCCCCTTCCATCTGTGAGGAACCAGTGGCCACAAAGAGGGAAGAGTTGACCCACTTCAGCACCAACAGCTGCAGCAGCAGCTCTGGGAAGAAGGAGCCGGGCGTTGTGGGGCTGCATCCCCATGGGAAGCTGAAGCAGATTACTGAAGTGAGCAACAAGGAGAAAGAACGAGAAGATGTTAGTGGAACAAGACCAGATTCGTGTCCCCAGGTCTGCCAAGAAGGTGAGAAACAGCCAGGACAGGCGGCTTGGGCAGGGGAGAAAGAAATCGAGGTCACCGCAACCCAGAGCTCTCCAGCGTTCCCGGGTGAAGAGACCCCACGTGATGGTATGTTTCTAAATTTTGCCTCCGTGGGGAACAAGCAGACAGCAAAGAAGGAACTGAAGTGACAGGTTACTGGCAGGAGCACGCAGAAGCTTGTGGCGCCTCTTACTGCTGGAGTGTGTTGAGCGCCTTGGTGGGGAAGCTTGGCCCCTTTGCTTTGGAGGGTTGCTGGGAGTGGGGTGAGAAAGTGAAAGAAGTGAATGTGGCTGGGTCAACCTGAATGTCTGCGAGCAGGACACAATGTGGACTGAGAGCAGGAGCTGATTGAGTTGGGAGTAGATGGGGTCAGAGGGTGTTGGGCATGAAAAATAGAGCCCCTTCCCTGACCTCCTGACACCCTGCCCACCCCACCCCCCATCCTCCCACCCCTCAGCTCCCTGTTGGTTTGGATCAGATGGTTCCTGAGCCTTAAATCATCTAGTCGCAGCTGATTGATTTCCTTCTGGAAAACCTGTCACTGTATATTCACAATGGGTTTATCAGCACTGGCCTCCTCTCATTAAGTAGCACAGTCTGGGTGTAAGCTCTGTTTTCCGTTTTACTTTTGAGAACGTTTTACTTTTTGTTGAAGCTGAAAAAGAGCCTTTTAAAGCTGGCTATTTAATATTCTTTTCCTATTCATGTTTGACCCAATCTTGCTTCTAGTTTTCTCTTTCTGTATGCGTGTTGGGAAGATCTGTGGGGAGAAAGGGAGCCAGAGGAGAGACTTGCACTTAATAAACAGCTAAATGTTGCAGTCTTTGTGACTGCCTTCTGTGTCTTTCTTCCTGGCCCTTTCTTCTCCCTCCCATCCCCCACCCCCATGGGTCTTATTGTTGGTGGTCTGAAAAAGCTTGTTTTCCTGAGTCCTGTTTGAACACAAAGCGCCATGATTCATAAGCTTGTTCTCAAGGATTTAAATCATGGCTTTTGTTAGTAAAAAACAGCCTCTTAGCAACTGCTTTCTCTTAATACTTATTTCTCTGAGTACATTTTTAATGAAAATTTTTGCTCTTTTTGTCTTAAAATTAGAGGTGGTATTTCCTAGATGTGGGATAATCGGAACAGGATCTTTGAAGACTTAACAGTTGTGTGTGTGTGTGTGTGTGTGTTGTTTCTTGTTTTTATAAGAAGCTTCATATTTCTCCTATTATTTTTTATGGCTTCAAGGTGACAAGAACTTAGGTATGCGACACTGTGGCTTACTTCTGGTTGTGGCAGAGCTGTAAGCAGCTCATGAATAGACAGGATTGTGTTATCTTTTTATTGATCCCCAAGTGCCCAGTTCAATGTCACATACCTTCTAGGTGGTAATGTGTGAAGATTTTTGTTTATTTCACAGGAAAGCCATCCTCCTTCACACTAACAGTTCATACTGATAAAAAAAATTTTTTTTGGTTTTGTTTGTTTGTTTGTTTTAATGTGGGTAGTTCCCTGGCTGGGAATTGAACCCAGGCCGCAGCTTGATAGCACTGAAGCCTAGCCACTACACCACCAGGGAACTCCCTAAAAATTTTTTTTGAAATGATTGACAAACCCCACTGATCCATTCACCTGATAAATGTTTGAGTGCTGACTCTACTAGGACATGTAGATAAAACTACATAAAGATTCGTTTATCCAGCATGCTTGTCAGATGACACTCACGGTCTAGGGGCTGACCATTGGCCTTTTCCTCAAGCAACTTACGTTCTAGTTGGAGTGGGAGTGTTGGTGAGCGGATTGGATCATGGAAAGTTTGTGGAGAACGTGTCCTTGGAAGCCCACTATGCCTAATAATGCTTCGGAATGCCTTCCGGGCAGAGGATAGCAGAAACAAATGTCTGAAACCTAGCAGCTCTCTTAGGTGGAGGAACAATGACTAACAATGACGGGTGTATGTGGAGCACCCTCTTAAGGATTATTTGATGATTGCAAAGGATAGAAACACAGAGTAACTCAAATTTATAAAAAGTTATTTATTGACTGGCTATGGAAAAATCTCTGCAGGAGTTCCCTGGTGGTGTAGTGGTTTAAGGCTTCAGCGCTGGCACTGTCAACTCTGCGGCCTGGGTTTGATTCCCAGCCAGGGCACTACCCACATACTACAAAAAAATAACTAAATAAATAAATAATAAAAAAAGAGAAAAATCTCTGGGAATTCAGTTGTAGGAAGGGTAGCCAGGCTATAGCCTTTGTGTGTGTCTCTTGGATCCTCTGCTTTTCCTGCAATCTGTGCTCCATTCTTTTCCATTTTGGAGACTATTTCTTGTCTGCCATTGCTTACTTTTTGCTTTCTTTGTGACTCTGGTCTGCACAGGACATTGGGTTGACATGGTTGGGGCTCTGTGCCCCACTTTATGCTACCTCATATCTTGGGGGTCCAAGGTTGCTTGACTGCAATTTTCAGGTTTTCTTTGTTTCAGAGAAAGAGTGAATAAATGTGTCCTACTGGCTGTGTGGTTCAGTCAGCTGTGTGCCAGGTACTACAGGCTTCTTCACCCCTCGTAGCCATGTTGCTCTGCTCACTTCAGTCACCTGGTGGCTCCTGTGGAAAAGGATTGGGTTGAGCAGACATGCCAGAGCCATCTGTAATGTGGCGAGAAATAATGGGAGAAAAAAAATCTGCAAAGTTGTTTGGAATCCAAGCCTCAAATGCCCCCTAAGATGTTTAAGCATTATTGCTGTGTTTAAGACTATGGTGACTGCCTATGACAATAAATAAAGTGGCCCAAAATCTACTTTGTGAAGACTCACCTGTTCTCAGTAGATAATTTGAACTGGAAGACAGGATTGAAGGCAAAAAATTTTGTCATGACCCTTTGATTCAGGTCATGGTAGCAGATGAAATACTGAGTGAGGACATAAGGGAGATACAGCAGAGGTGAAATCAACTAGACTTGAAAGCTGAGTGAGGTATTGTGGGGGTGGGGCTGTGATTTTGATCCTGGATCTCCAAGCAGATAGTAGATGTGAAGCTGGTAATGAGTTCTGTTTTGAACATTTTATTTTTTGAAAACGGGGAGACATTTGGGTGGTGGTCTCTAGTGGTTGGTTGGTACGTACCCTTGAGGCAGAGGAGGTGGTTCATGGCAAGAAGTACCATCTGGGAAGGAGACAGTGTTTCTGCTTGTGCTTAGGTCAGTGTTTTTGTTTGTTTGTTTGTTTCGGTGACATTCACTTGCACAGGTTGAGATGTTGGACACTTATGTCATAGGCAGTGAGGCTTCATGTTTATGGAAAATCCTGTGCCTATTGAAAAATGCTCATGGTCTTGGGCCAGTGACAGCAGGCTACACATGTGGTAAGCTATTCTTTTAGCTTGCTATAGAACAAAGGCACTAACCAACCTTATATGGTGGTCTACCATCCCCCTCTCATTTCTTCACATTTTTAAACTAACAAAATTCAGTTTTTGATTAAAAATACTTACGATTACAAACATCAGAAAGTACAAAATTCTATAATTAGAAAACCTCCTACCAAGACAAGATGATGTTGATTCACTTTTTACTGCTAAACAGGGCTAAATACTCTGAAATAATTCAACAAGGAATCATAAAAAGGAATCTGAAAGTCGGAAAGGCAAGACAGACTTGGCAGAGACCTCAGGACTCAAGGAGGACAGTGCAGCAAGTCCCCTGGTTTTCTTTGTAGTTGCCTATATACCTGGTCTGGGCACTGAAGAATATCTCCAGCCTGGAATTACCAGCAAGCATAGAAAAAGAAAGGAAGAAAAGAAGGAAAAAGGAAAAGCCTGCACTCTTTTTGCCAGAAGACCAGGAAAGTAGAAGACCTAGTGATGATCCTTGTTTTCCTACCCATATCAGCAGTCCTGGTGGGCACAGTCCTCCTGCTGATACAGTGTCAGTGGAGCTCGTGAGGGCCTGCCTGTTTGTTGTTTGCTTTACCTCCAACAGCACTGCAGTATGATCACTTGCACTGGCAGGGAGACCCATTCCCTATTACCTACCAGCTGACAGCACCTATAGGTGTGGTGTCATCCAAACCTACCTGGTGGCAGAAGGGCTAAGTATGTTTCTTCCGTTACCTTTCCCTCCATCAGCAGAAGGCCAGATAGTGCTTCCCACCCCCAGCACCACTAGCGGAGTTCTAACTGGGCAGCCAGAGAATACATCAGGAGAAGCTCTCTGCATTCCGTGTGTCAGGCATCACTCGGCCCCCACATAGTGAAATCACACAACCCAGCAAAGCAGCTTCAGCCCTTGCAGGCAGTCATAGTGGGGTTGAGTGAGAGCTACCTGGAGCTAGAACACAACAAGCCAGAATTTCACTGCATGGCTCTGGAAACTGAATTGTTGTTGAAACTATAGCCAGACCCAGCTCTTTAAGTTAAAACAGTGATTACCTGTTAAAGTACAAAATGGATTTTAAAGCACTATCATAAAATTGCTTCATCAAGCAATTATGCATTCTCTTGAAACAAATAAAAATCTAGAAAACCTCAACAAAGAAAGAGATGTGTATAAAAAAGTACCAAATAGAAATTACAGATAGAAAAAAATAATCAAAATTTTAAAATGTGTCTGATGGACTCAGTAATAGACTGGAGATTCAGAGAACAGAATCCGTGTACTTAAGGACACATCAATAGAATTTATTCAGTCTGAACAACAGAGAAAAGTAGACTGAAAAAAATGATAACTCCTTAGAGACGTTTGAGACAGTAACAAAAGATCTAACATTTATACCATCAGAATCCTAGACAGTGAGAAAGAATGTGAAGCTGAACAACTATTCAAAGAAATAATGAATGAAATTTTCCCAAGTTTATCAAAAGACATAAATCTACAGATTTAAGAGAATAAACAGACCTCAAATGGGAATACCCAAAGAAATCTACACCAAGACATGTTATCACAAACTTTAGTAAATTAAAGACAAAAAAATCTTTAAAGCAACCAGAGAAATGATCTATCATTGAACAGCAGTTCAAACGACAGTACGTTTCTTGTCAGAAACGTGGAGGGCAGAGGAAGTAGCACAACGTTTTTCAAGTACTAAAAGAAAAGAACAGTCAAGTGCAAATTCTATATCTGGTAAAACTATCCTTCAGGAATAAAAGGAAAATAAGGACATCATTCTTAGATAGAGGAAAACTAAGAGAATTTGTTGTTAGCAGATATACCCTTAGAGAATGGCTAAAGGAAGCGCTCCAAAAAGATAAGATATGGTAACAGAAGGAGGCTTGGAATTTCAGAAATGAAAGAACAATGGAATGGGTGAAAATAGGTGTAAATATAATAGAAAAGGAAATAATTTAAGACATACTTTTAAGTGGGGAGGGTAAAAGATCCTAAATGGAAGTATGTTTTCAGTAGTTCACTGAAAGTAGTAAAACCAGTAGGCTGTATGTATATTGTAGTAACTAAAGCAACCACTAAGAAAACTTTGCAAAGCAATAGACACAAAAACATAAAAAAATAAATAAATAAAAATGGAATTATAATAAATGTTCAGGTAAGCCACAGGAAAGCAGGAAAAACAAAAGGAACTAATAAAAACAAATAAGATGACAGATAAAATACTAACATATGAACAATTATTTTAAATGCAAATTGAGGGAGTTCCCTGATGGTGTAGTGGCTTAAGCCTTCGGCGCTGGCGCTGTCAGCACTGCGGCCTGGGTTCGATTCCCAGCCAGGGAGCTACCCACATACCAAAAAGCAAAAATAAATAAATAAATAAATAAATAAATAAATAAATAAATAAATAAATAAATAAAAATAAATGCAAATTGAACGACAGATGGTAAGAGATTTTTAAAAGAATTTCCCAAGTATGTGCCATCTTCAAGAAATGCATGTCAACCATAAGGACTTAGGTTAAAAGTAAAAAGATGGGAAAAACATGTATCTTGTTAAAAAATGTGACTGACTACGTTAATATCAGACAAAGTAGGCTTTATAGCAAAGCATAAAAGATCAGTATACCAAGAAGATAAACCAATTCTAAATGTATGTGCACCATAAAACAGCTTCAGCATACATGGAGTAAAAACTGACAGAGCTGAAAGGAGAAATAGGCAAATTCACAGTTATAGTTGGGTATTTATTATATATCTCACTCTAAGCAACTGGTAGAACTACTGGACAGAATATTCATAAAGTTAAAGAGGAATTTAACAATATCAAACAATAGGGTCCAGTTGACATTTACAGAAGTATCACCCAACAACAGTGGGATGTTCCTTCATTTCAAGTGCCCACAGGACACTCACATTCACCAAGATGGATCCTGCGCCATGAACTTAAATACATTTAAAAGACTGAAATCATACAGAATATATTTTCTGACCATAATGGAATTAAACTAGAAACCAATAACATAACCACAGGAAAATTGTCAAACACATAAAAATTAAACAGTACACTTCTAAATAATCCATAGGTCAGAGACGAAGTTCTCAAAAGAAATTTTAAAAATACAATTAACTGAATGCAATAGAAAATGCAACACATCAGAATTTACAGAATGCAACTACAGCAGAACTGAGAGAGGAATTTATGGCACTAACTGCTTGCATTAGAGAAGAGGTGGTCAATCATCTATAAATTGCTACATGAAGAAAGAAAAAAAGAACAGAATAAATTCAAAGCATGCAGAAATTGGTGAAATTATAAACAAGAAAACAAAATCAAACCAAAAGTTGATTCTTAATAAAAACTTAATATAATTGATAAACCTTTAATAAAACTGACAAAGATAAAAAGAGAGAAGATACAAACCACCAGTAACAGGAAAAGGGGAAATATTTTAGTGTTAAAATGTTAATAAGGGAATACTAGGAACACCTTCACACTCACAAATTCACAACTTAGAAGAAATGAACCAATTCCTTGAAAATCACAAATTAGCACAACTCAACCAAGGTGAAATAGATAACCTGAATAACCATTAAAGAATTGAAACCAGTTGGTGTAATCTAATCCACCATATCAACAGTCTACAGAAGAAAAATCATAAACAAGAAAATGTGTTTAACAAAATCCAACACTCATGGAAAGAGAATAGTGAATAGGAAAGATGATGCTTTTATCTAAAGATGTGGCCCACGGCAAAGATGCTCACTGTTAGCACCCTTATTTAACATAATACTGGAGGCTCTGGTTGGCACAGTAAAGTAAAGCAAGGAAAAGAAAGGCATATAGATTAGAAAGGAAGAAGTAAGTCTGGGTCTTTGCAGATGACATGATTCATTGTCTATGTAGAAAATTCCAAGGAATCTACCCCCCAACTCCTAGAACTAAAATGCAAGTTCAGTAAGATCACAAGATACCCTTATCAACATGTAAGAATCAATTGCATTTCTGTATACTAATGATGAACCTATTTTACTCAAAATCCTTCATAGCAGCTTTGTTTGTGATAGCCAACAGCTGGAAACAAGCAAAATGCCCTCCGGTGGGTGACTGGTTCAACTGTGGTACAGCCTTCCTATAGATACTACTCAGCAATGGAAACGAACGTACTACTAATACATGCACCTCTAATACTATGGGATGCATCAGAGGTGCATGTATTAATAGTATGTTCCTGGGTGAGAGAAGCCAGGCACAAAAGGTAGCATACTGTGTGATGGCATGTGGCTGCTATTGTTAAATAATATTATAGAGATGGAGAACAGATTAGTAGTTGTCAGAAATTTAAGGATTGGAAAGGGAAGGGGGTAGGGTGGGTTCAAAGGGACCATGAGGGAGGCTTGTGGTATTGGAACAGTTATGTCTTGTTAATAGTGGTTACATAAAATGGATAAAATTGCATAGAACTGCAGATGTGCACAGGCGCGCGTGCGCACTCACACACATGAGTCCATGTAAAACAAAAAAACCCGAATAAACTCTCTGGATTGTACCAAAATCAGTTTACTGGGTTTGGCAGTGTACTATAGTTATGCAGGATGTCAGCACTGGGGGTGGCCAGGTGAAGGTTACATGGAACTTCCCTGTACATTTCCTTGCAACTTCTTGTGAATCTATAATTATTTTAAAGCAAAAAGTTTTAAAACGAAGTCTCCTACCCTCCCTAGTTTAGTGCCCATCCCCCCTTCAAATTAAGTTACTATTGTTTTGTTTTGTCATGATTCTTTTTGAATGTACGTGTAAGTGCATTTGCAATAGGCATGTATTTTCCCCCATCCCTTTTCTAGACACACGGTTTCATGTTATACATACTATTCTGTGTCTCCCTTTTTTTTCCTTTGAGAGATTGCTCCCTATCAGTCATAAAAGAATTTTTTGTGTTTTATTTTTTTAGATTCAGAGATTACATTAATATTTCTGCCATAATGCTTTCGCCGGTTTCCTATGAACAGACTTCTGCGTTGTTTCAGTCCTTTGCTTTTAATAATAGTGCTCTAGGAGTTCCCTCGTGGTGTAGTGGCTTAAGGCTTCGGCGCTGTCAACGCTGCGGCCTGGGTTCGATTCCCAGCCAGGGAACTACCCACATACCACCCCCCCCCAAAAAAAAAAAAATATATATATATATATATATTGCTCTAATAAAAGACCTTATACTTGTTGTTTTGCAGATACATGAATGTATCTCTAATACAAATTTCTAGAAATTGGATTTCTGGATTTGAATTTACCTACACTTGTAATTTGCAGAGATACTGCTAGACTGTCCTGCATATGAGTTGTACCATTTCACATACTTACCAGCAGCATTATCCTCAGATTGTCCCCAATAGTTACTTTCAAATTTTAGGACTTTTAACAATATGTGAGGTTAAAAATGGCATCTCAGTGTAGTTTTAATTTTTTTCTTAAAAATGGGATATCTTTTCTTATATAAAAGTGATTTGTATTTCTGCAACCTGTTCATATTCTTTTGGCCATTCTTTAGAGGGTTGTTGGCCTATGTAGGAGTTAAGGATTTATAGGAGAGATTTATGTAAGTTCTTTGTCGTTGATGTGAGGTTCCATTATTTTTTTCCCATTTATGATTTACCTTTTGACTTTTCTTACTGTTTTTTGTTGGTTTGTTGTTGTTACTGAAGGTTTTTTCTTTAGTCAAACTTACCTTTTGTGGCTCTGGATTTTGTGCAATTTAGAAAGGATTTTCCTACACCTGGATGATAATTTTCAGGGTATCTTACTGCTTTCAGGTGTTGCCTTGTATCCAGAGTAACCTCCTCACAGTGGTGCTGCTAGGCGTCGTTGTAGACAGTAAACGTTCTTTCTGGCCCTGGGTCTGATTTCATGGGTCTTCTCTCGGCCTTGTTGGAAATCTGGGTCACTGCTAGAATTAGATCAAGTTAATCTCACATCCTCCATAAAGTGGTGCTTTACAGGCAGAGGAAGTAAGAGTAGCCCACGGGATGATCTTCTGGCTCTTATCCCATCTCTTTGCAACCTTTATTCCAAGAGATAAACTCTAGTAGAAGAGGTTTTTGTCCCGTGTGCTCCGGGAGTTAGTGGCTGGTTGACAGAATCCCTTTGCCTGTCTCCAGGGAAGGGAAACCAAACTTCAAGGGCCATTTCCTTCCATTGATCATTTGTGCAAATCCCACTTAGGTTGCTTCTCCACAGGGACAGGCTGCCTGAATCTCTGGAATCTAAAACTGTCCTCTGCCACAATGAGGGGAACTTGGGAGTCTTGTCCACATTTCAGCAGCACAGCCTTGTGGATTTTTTTCAGAATGAAGTGCTAGTTAGTTGTCTGTCTCTGCTAAGACTTGCATTTTTAAATGAGTGTGAAAAACATTTGCTTAACATAACTTTCGCCCACCTCAGGAATAGCCAAGCCAGAAGAAGAACAGCCAACTATAACTGTGACCGGAAATGACATCACCGCCCCTCCAAACAAGGAGCTCCCACCAAGCCCGGAGAAGAAAACGAAGGTAGTTGCCAGAATGGTGGGTTATCTTTTACCTCTGTAGTTTTTTTAAAAACAGTATCATCAGCTATTATTGCTTGAATCGTGAATGAAATTTCTTTTTTCTGAGCTGTTAATTAGTCCTTTCTCAAGTTTGGACATACTTAAAAAATACTTTCTGTTCCCATTTTACCATAGTGGCCTAAGCTTAATATCTGCAATTGATCCTCTTGTGTCAAATACCTGTAGAGACACTCTGTTGTGGTTGGTCCTGCTTCCCTTAACAATGAGCAGATTTACAGAACTGTTCTGAAATAGATTCTGAAATCTGCATTCATGAAAAGGGGACACAGATTTTTAAGGTGAATTACAGCTTCAGACACTTACTAGTACATACTGCAAAGTTCCAATGCCACACTTCAGTGTGGTCTTGAAACAGAAGGCTGATGTTGCCTCCTGGGAGTGCAGATAATAATAGTGTAATCTTTTGCTGATGACTTTCTTCATAGAATTGTTATAGCCACCAAAAGGTAATTAGTAATTGTTTAAGGCAACTACTGAATTTAAATCTTCAGGTGTCAAACTGGTGGAATTTGTGACAGTGCCATTAAGAAACAGTTCCCAGTTTTCTTTTTCTCCATCCTGGTGTCTTTCTCCTGTTCACTGAGCTCAGAAGAAAGCAATGCTAATTTTCTGTTGCATCTCTCCTCCTCATTGCTTTTAATTTTATTTTGAATTGTGTAATTTATACTTTTTTTTATTTGTTTTTATTCATGTCTGTGTGTTTGATGTTGGCCTTTTTAAAAAATACAAAACAAAACAAATCAACTTAAAGCCTTTGGCCACAGCTCAGCCTGCAAAGACTTCAACATCGAAAGCCAAAACACAGCCCACTTCTCTCCCTAAGCAGCCAGCTCCCGCCAGCTTTGGTGGGTCTACTAAAAAGCCCATGAGCCTTGCTTCAGGCTCCGCGCCAGCTGCCCTCCCCAAACGCCCTGCCGCCACCACTGCCAGGCCTTCCATCTCACCTTCAAAAGATGTGAAGCCCAAGGTAAGTGGTCACTAAGCACGGTGCAGGGAAAGGTTTTCCCTCTGGGTGTCAGGCTGGTGGCACTGGGGAAGGGCTAGGGAAAGTGGGAGGGTGATTTGACAGTCACTTTGGGGGCCCATGATGCAGCTGCACCACGTGAAGGCCTCTTATGCTCTTTATCTTTCCTGGCTGCTGGAAGGCAATAGTGCATCTCCTTTGGTTCCTCTTCCTTTTTCCCAGCCCCCTTTACTCTTTGCCATTTGAGCATTCGCAAACCAGTTTTCTGTTCTCCGAATACCAGTTAGTACTCATTTGGGGTAAAATGCCTACATCAGATTTCCAATCAGATTCCTTTCTTTGTCCTTCTCTCAATCGGCTTGCAGAAGTAAGGTTGACCCTTACTTTTATGATAAGGTCGTCCAGCTTGTCTCAGCAGGTCCAGCGTCATGTGATAACTGACTTTGACATTGGCATTAGGCCACCACTCCCTGTGTGCTTCTGAAGTTTTTCAGTGTTCCCAGTCATACACACACACATCGTTGCCTGGAAACTGGTTAGTTTGCAGCAGCATATGGTTATCCTGGAAGGAGAGGACGGGTGGAGTCCATGGCTGCCTTAACATCTTGTTTTATTTGAGAAGAGCCTTTAGGTGAGCCTGATGGTATTCTTTAAATTCATGTTGGGAAGTGGTTTTCCAGGTTAAAATGTCAGTGTTTTCATCTAATCTTGTAATCTAGGTGGAAATCCAGGCCAAAAAACTGATAAACCCTGTCTAGCCTGGGAATGATAAAGTCTCATAAAGCTTTCTGATCCTCATTGACTGGGTAGCTCCCTGGCTGGGAATCAAACCCAGGCCGCAGCGCTGACAGCGCCAGCACCGAAGCCTTAAGCCACTACACCATCAGGGAACTCCCAGACTGCTTTTCTTGATTTTATAGAAAATAGTATGTTTGAATCACAGGGCAGAGGGAAGGTGACTGAGCTCTGCTCCTTCCTGGCACTTTTTTCAGCAGCAAATCCTGGGGGAGACAGGGATCATTGTAGGTATGATGTGAGCGTCCAGTGAAATTTCACTCTATAATAATAATAATAATAATAATAATAAATAAAGTGTACTCTATCTGACTTCTTTGTAGACATTAATTCCTTTAATTCTGTCTCTCACGACCCACAATGTAGCTATTAGTGTCCTCATTTTATAGCTCAGTTAAACAACCTTCTGAAAGTCTGGCACTAGTACGTGGCAGAGGCAGAATTTGAACTTGGGTCCAATGCCAGTGCTGAGGCCTGGGGCCTCTGGACATGTTCATCTGTGGCTTTTTGCCACATGGCTTTTTGCCAGCATTGACGTTACAGCTGACCTGAAGAGGGGATCTGCGTGGCGGTGATTACTGTTCTTTGTGTCTTAGGTAAGAAGCAGGTGGAAGCATTTTGAGAGATGGATAAAAACGAAAGTCTAATGAAATTATTTTATCTGCTCCCCCTTATTTTGACAGAAAGATTTATAGAGGCAAACAAAGGGGAAAATGTATTAACAAATAAGTGTGTCTGTGATTCTGGTCGAGGAGAAAATATAAATTGAGGAGCAGCAGAACATTTCTGGTGTGGACAGCAGGCTGGGGCTGCAGGCTGCTGAGCCCAGGAGCCCAGCATGGGAAGAATGTCACATCCTCTAGAGATTTCTATGCCAAATGCCTTTATTCTGTCTTCTTGTGTTATTATTATTCTGCCTAGCAAAATAGTGAGACCCCACTAGATTATTCTGAATCATAGTGATAGTATTGGCAATGTGAAGGACCCCTCAGGGAACGTCTGTCTTAGTCCCCAAATTCTAGCACAGACAGAGAAGTCCCTCTGCACAAACAGACAGAGCTGGTAGCTGATTCCAAACTTTGTGTCCTTTGTACCTACTGAGGGACTTAGGGACTTCATTTGTAGAAATGGGCATGACCCTGCAGTTGCAGCGTTAGATTTTCTTTAATCGGATGCCAGCATTGAATTTCTGAACACCTCTTTAGCTGAATTTAGCAATATAAGGGAAGAGGCACCCAAAAAATCACAATTTACTTATAAAAATTGTGTATTGTTACATGTTCAGTCACTTTCAAAGTACTCTCCATTTGATGCAATACACCTATCGAGACACATTTTCCACTGCTCGTAACAGTTTTTGAGCTCATCGATTTTTATGCCTTTTGGTGCTTCTCCCATTTTTTTGTTTTCACCTCTTCCACATCAGCAAAATGTTTCCTTTTGAAAAATTTTTTTCATCTGGGGAAACAAAAAACATGGTCTCTCAGGGTGAGATCGGGTGAATAGGGAAGGTGGGGCACAGGGGTCCAGTGTTTTTGGTCAAAAACTGCAGAACATTCAGCGTAGTGTGGGCAGATACATTGTCATGGTGGAAGAACCACTCATCTGTTTCCCACAACTTGGGGTGTTTCTTCCGCAAATCATGATGCACCCTTCTCAGACCTTCCAAGTAAAAGCTTTGGTTGACCATTTGACTCAGAGGAACAAATTCAAGTGCACAATCTCTCTCACATCAAAGTAAGATAATTCTGGGGTTTTTTGGGTCTCCCCTCATATTCTGTTTACCCCCTCCCACATACTGCCCTTTGTGTGGCCATTTCTCTTGGGGTAAAAGAGCTGGGTCCACAGTGTTTGTCTGTGGTATGGCTTACTGTCTTGAGTAACATGGTACTTTTCCTTGTCAGAATAGTGTGTTCATCTCCTATTGCTGCAGAAACAAGGCAAAATTGATTCTTTCCCTTTTTTGCTGGTGACAACTTGCCCATCCAGGCTCCCTGGAAGAGGAACTGTACTGACCCAGATGCCATGCATCTGTGCTTGAGAGACTTTTCCCATAGCTCTGACATCCCTGCTTCACATTCCCTCTGTTGGTCAGGCCTGCACCCTCCGCCTGCCACCTCCCATCGTCTCTGTGCTCTCAGATAGGTCTCATGCTCTAGTCCCTATCATCACATGTTATCACAGCTGGTGCTTAGAGTTCCTCTATTCCAGCCTCCTTTATCACATGAACACCAGAAGCTCACAGAGGCTCAGTGATTTGCCCAGAATGCACAGTGAGTTGGGGGCCAGACTGGGGCTAGAGCTCAGGCCAGTGTTCTCACCATCTGCAGCCCCAACCTGTTCAGCATTCCCCGGGTACATCTACACAAAAAGAATGGCTGGATTTGGCTGGATGTCATTTTTAATTTTGGTTTTGTTTATGTATTGATTAATCTTTGGTCAAGTATTTAATATACCACATACATCAATATTTACTGCAGTAGGGTCTGAGGCAAATGTCATTTGTGGTATGGTACACTTTTTAGGGCTGTCATCCTCATAGTGCAGGTTGGCTTGGGGTTGCTTGGCTCCTTGTTTTCTGACCACAGTACCCTAGAGGGCCAGTTTCTCACTTTGTCTGGAGGACTTTACTTCTGAGGCCATGTATGTTTTCTTGTCAGTAGCTGCCAGACCCACAGTGCCCTGTTTTCTGGTGAATGTGTCTGTGGAACCATCCTTGGGCTTGACTGCCTGGGGCTGTTGCTGACTCACAGCTCTTCTTCCCATTCCCTGTTACCAGACTGTTGCAGAGGCAAAGATTCCCGAGAAGAAGGCCACACCTGAGAAGAAGGCCACGCCGTCCAAGCCGGCCTCACCATCCAAGCCGGCCTCGGCCCCGGCCCTCAGGCATGGCTCCAAGAGCACCCAGACTGTTCCAAAAGCCACAGCAGCGGCCTCTCTTGCCTCAGCTGGGCCAAACAGTAGGAGTGCCCCCACGCCCCTGCCCAAGAAGCCTGCTGGTGAGTGTGGTCACTCTTCCCTCCTGTGGGAAACAGTGAGGAGGAGAATAGGGCCTTGGCTTGGCCCCAGCCATAGCTCCAGCCAGCATCACATCTGTGCAGACCTGTTTATGCACAGATGTGGGACACGTTGGAAAGTGGCTACATTGGTCTCCGTACGAAGTTAACAAATAGGTATATTTGGAACCATCTTGAGTGAGGGGAACTCTCATGAATTCTCAGGTCCTTTCCTAGTGTCTCCATAGCACCCAGCACGTTGTGCTCTTGGGCCTATGTGATAAGAAATGGGCCATTCCATTCCATAGGTGGGTATTAATCAGCCATATCTAAGGCCATGTGGAAGGTACTAATCAAGGTTGTGGAAAAGGAGAATGCAGTGCCTGGCCTTGTATCTGCATAGGGCACAGTCTTTACATGGCATCTAGTGTACTACTCCATCCCCAGAGAGCAGCACAGCCCCTGGCTCGGAAGGTCATTCAGTAACTGTTGAATAAATGAATGAATCTCAGTATTGGATGAGTCATTCAGTAGGTCAGTTTGTGAAACGTTATGTCAAGAAGTATATGTTTATGCAGGAATCAAGACTGAGGGGAAACCCACAGACGTCAAGAAGACAGTTACCAAGTCTGCACCAGGTAATACCCCATCCCCGACTTTGTGGAACCCTAACTAAACCCCCACCGTTTCCGTGGCCTACGGCTCCTTTTTATCTCTCTTCTCCTGAATGCTTGTCTCTCCTACCTTTTCAGCTGACTTGAGTCGCCCAAAGAGCATCTCCAGCAGTGCTGTGAAGAAAAGCGCCACTGTCCCTGGGGCAACCCCCGCAGCAGGTGTGGCTCCCAGTCGAGTCAAGCCCACACCCATGCCTTCCCGGCCCTCTGGGACTTCTGCCTTGGACAAGAAGCCCACTTCAGCCAGGCCCAGCTCCTCTGCCCCAAGGCCGAGCCGCGCGGCTACCAATGCCTCTGCCCCTGATTTGAGGAATGTTCGGGCCAAGATTGGCTCCACAGAAAACATCAAGCATCAGCCTGGAGGAGGCCGGGTGGGTTCAGGGAGCTTGGGGTCCTCCACATGCTGGCCCCTGCTTCTTTCCCTGCCGCATCAACCACTGTTCCTTGGGCGTGTCCTCACATCAACCCCAGGGGCGCACCAGAGAGGGGCAGTTAGGATGGGGACTCTGCATCCTGGCCACCGGAAGGTTGTGGCCGAGCCTTGGCTTTTTCCTCCTTACCCAGTGCAAAGGCTCCTTCGTGTTTGAGGGGGTTAGGCTTATATTTTTGCTTTGAGGCAGAAGGGTTCTACTT
Source organism: Lyroderma lyra (assembly GCA_004026885.1). Taxonomy (NCBI): domain Eukaryota; kingdom Metazoa; phylum Chordata; class Mammalia; order Chiroptera; family Megadermatidae; genus Lyroderma; species Lyroderma lyra. Next base: position 144,146 of record PVJL010000760.1, on the reverse strand, counting down.
TACAAAATGAAGAGAGGAGGTCTCTGAGACTGTGAAGGGGAGAGACACTGGACATGAACCCACTTTGTCACAGCTCTTATCCCTATACTGTGTGTGACTGGATAGGCTGGTGGGTGGAGAGTCTGAGACAGGACGAGGATGTCCTCTAGTGGCTAGTATGGCCTAGTGCTGTGACCTGCAGCTGCTCCTAAACGAAAAGACTGCTGTAGTGTCGTGATGGAGCAAGGCCGGGCAGGCCTTTGTGGCTGTATCCATCCCGGAATTATTTGTAGCTGTTAGCAACCATGGGACTTGCTGTGTGGAGGTGGTGGTGGTAGAAGTCCCAGTCCCCAGAGCAGTCCCCTTCTCACCTCCTGTGTCATCGCCAGCACTTTAACCCCCACCACCCATTCGGGGCAGGTGCTTGTGTTACTTCAGTCCAGAACTGTTAAAAAGTTAAGAACAATTCTTGTCTTGTTGGAAGGCACTAGTGGCAGACTGGGGTTAGTCTGAGATAAGAGCCTAAGAGACTGTGGCTCTGGTGACACCACTACCCCCAGCCTCAGGCCACCAGCTGGGCTCCCACTTTCTGTGTTCTTAGGCTTTCATGGTACAGAAGTTGCAGGAGGTCTTGGTGGGGAGCTGAGCAGCTCAGTCTGGTGATTACATTATTTTCTGTTCCCATGTACCTGAAGGGTGTGGCACTTCTGTCTTCAGTCGTGGCTCCCTGTGACCCTGGCGGCTTGGGGCTTATAGAACATTTGACTGGGTGGGGGGGTGGGGGTGTGCATTGTGACCGGTAAGTGATAACCGCAGCCCACACTTTCTCCCTGAATAGCATCTTACCTCTTCCCTAGCCCAGGACTTTGGCCTGCAGCTCCTCCCTCTGTCTTGGTCTACTTGGGAAGTGGGGGTTTTCTTCCTAGGAGCAAGGGTGACCTGCTTCTGCCTGGTGGCCTGGCCTGGATTTGAGTCTCGAGCCTTCTTTCCTTTTTTGGCATTTGGACTCTTATCCTCTTGGTTTGAAATTTGCCCTTCCTTTATCTCCATCTAGGCCAAAGTAGAGGGAAAAACAGAGGCAGCTGCTGCAGCTCGAAAGCCTGAACCCAATGCAGCCCCTAGAGCAGCCGGCCCAGGGGCGAGCATGCAGAAACCACCTGCTGGGAAAGTGAGTCTTACTTAGACCGTTACTTCTGGAAGGTGAAAGGTGGTGAACGGTTTCTTCCAGCTTGAGTCACTTTCCCTTCCACTGTTCTTTTTTCCTGTCCTTAGATCTAGTTTCCTCTTCTCTCCTATGTGCCTCCTCTGTGTTTGATGACTCAGCCATCAGAAAAATTTTTGTATTTATCCTGAAAGTTAGGGTTAGATATTCTCCCTTAGCCCTTTAGGGAATATTTTTTTCAGCTGGATGAGGTGAATCAAAAAGTTTCAGCCACTTCCTTCACACTGACCTTGATCTGAACCCCACCATTATACCTAGATACACACACAGAATGCATCCAGGTCCTTCCTCAGTAAGTCACGGCACTGGAACCCTGTTGAAGGCCTCTCTTATATAACACTGCTGGGTATGGGATGGCTTCATTACTCCTGGTTCCCCAAGTTACCTCTTAACTAAAAGTTGGGATGCTCATTGCAATGGAAACATCCAGTATACAGGTTGCAGCATCAGCTAGAAGGTAGAGGTAAGCTGAACCTCTCGGTTCGGTCCTCCCTCCTAGAATCGGGCCCTTTTGTTTGCTGCAGGAACCCTCTTTCCTTAGCTGTGCTGGGGCGATAGCTTCTCTGGCCAGGGGCCACCAGGGGTGTCCAGCCCTTAGGGACCAGGATGGGTCTCATCCTGGGGATTTATGGAGTCACCGAGATGGGAAAGACTGTACCATGGCTCCTGGGGCCTCCTGGAGGCCTCTGGGTCAGACCATAGCTCAGTAGAAAGTGTTCTTCCCACCAGTTAGTTACCAGTGACGCTGTAAGGAAGGCAAGAAATGGTGAGGTGCTTGGGTTGGAATTTCTCAGAGTGGATTTCTTTGTTCTGTGGAGAACTCTTTAGTTTTGGAGCTGCGCCATTTGCAAAGGGCTCTGAAGGAAAGGCAGGAAGGAAGCTGGCAACGGTTTGTTCTTGAGAAGACTCCAAAGGAATTCTGTGTTCCAGCCCTCAGAGCCTGCGCCTTTGTGTGGCTCCGCTCCAGGGAGCCATTCACATGCAGTACCATGTGCTATGTCCCTGTGTATCTCATTGCAGCCTTGACTGTTGTCTGCATAGCACTCCGGGCACAGGGTGGCATCTGGAGGACTGAGTCAAAGCAAAGTCTCCACCTGAACCCCAATTCTGCTATGCCTTCTTGAGTGGGCTGTGTGGGGAAGTGCTACCACTGTGGCCAGTGCTAGCACTTCCAGGATTATGCACGGCAGGCCCAGGGGCTGTGGTCCATTGTGTTCACAGCTGAGCATCGTCCCTTCCTTGCCATTAGTATCAGATCTGTGTCCTGTGAGCCAGCTGCCCACTGCTTCTCCCAGCAGCCTTTACTCCCAGAGTGGGTCTGGCTGCAGCCTTTTCAGGCCCCAGATTTAAGGGAAGTGCCATCCTTGGGGACTTGGGTGGGGACTGGTTTGGATGAGTATGTCCCTTGATGGGACCCTGTGCCACCACAGCTCTCGGGAATAGAGCAGATGGGGCAATGGGGCTGTGCCTGGGTGGGTCCCCGAGACTGGCTGCTGTCTGCTTTTTGAACCTCCCAGGGGCAATGTTGACGACCCTGTAGTTACTTAGAGCATCTGCTTCTGTCCTTGTGTTGTTTGTTTGTGTTTTCACTCCCTTTTCTACTCCTTCACATTTCTCCCTCTGTGCTTTCCACAGCTATCCTACTGAAGGTAGGGGCGGAGTTTTAACAGCACTCTCTGTTGGTCACCGTGGTCACGTGTGGACTCACTGCTTGCCCTGCGTCAGTTCTAACCAGCCCTCTCCCTTTGTGTTGTTTTTTCTGTTCTCTAACACTCCAGGTCCAGATAGTCTCCAAAAAATTGAACTACAGCCATATTCAGTCCAAGTGTGGTTCCAAGGACAATATTAAGCATGTCCCTGGAGGTGGTAATGTAAGTATCAGCTCCGGACACCTGGCATCTGAGGGGCACATGGGGGCGGGCCACGTGCCTGAGCTGACAGGACCACGCTTTCCTCGGGAAGCAGGCCCACAAAGTGGGGGAGACCTGGCTGTGCCCCAGCACTGCTGAGCCCCCACACAGCACCCTGTGGCACGAGGCCTGGCTCTCCCTTCTGGGGTGACAGGGACCTGGGCTGAGGGTGGCAGTCAGTAGCAGGCCTATTGCCTATCTCAAGTCCACTCCTGGGGATACATACCCCTGTCTGTGCTCCCCCTGAGCATGGTTGGTGTCCAGACTTCTCCAAGCCCAGCCTGGACTCTGTTACTGCATAACCAGGGAGTTAATAACCATCCCCTCCCCCACGTTTCCCTCCTCTGTTACGCTCCTGCTCGTCCCTCTTCGCTCCCTTTTCTCTCCTGATCTTCACTTCCCTCATTCCTATCTACGCTCTTCTCCCCATATTTTTCTTTGTCTGGTCTCTCCTGTATTCCCCTTTCCCTTCTTTTGGTCCCCTTTTCCATCTGGACATTCTTTCTGTCATGTGCCAGCCCTCAGATTGGTGTTGGGGACACAGGTAACTCTATCTCATAGGGAGGTCCTGGTCTAGGGTCGAGTGCCATTATCAGTTAGCATGTAAAGAACACCCTGTGTGTTTCCCTGTGTCTCTGTGACTGTGTGCAGGCTAGCAGAACTCAGTAGTATGTGCCAGGCTGTTAGGGGCCAACCACGTGCAGCTTCTGCCCTTCGCTGCTTCTGCTCCCGCTTCTCTCCCGCTCAGAGTGGGGAAGCTGTCCTGTCTCTGTCTGTCTGGGGGTCACCTGGCCCCTCCTCTTTGCTGGCTGATGGACGAAGTCCTGCTCTACCCTTGTCTTTGGGCTCTGTGCCCCCGGCCCCCTTGGTGGTCAAACCCTCACCCCCCACCCCCACCGCCATCCTGCAGTTCTGTTGTGAGGAATGCAGACATTGTGCGCCCCTTTCTTGCCCCACACAGCTCCCCCTTACAAACCTCCTTCCTAGTCGTCTCCCACTAGTGGCTCCTCCTGGTATGGGCAGAAACTGTGTCCTTTGCACTCGGGTGGGGTGTGCCTGGTCAGATGTTAGCCAGCCTGCTATGGGACCAGCTGAAGTGGGTGCAGGCTCTAAAGGCAGTGTCAAGCTAAGGTGATAAGGATGCAGCCCATGGGCACCCAGGGAGGCAGGGGCTCTAGCTTTTCCTCTCAGATTTTTGTCCTGGATGAAAGCAAAAGGTGAACAGGGACTCTAAGAGAATTGGGGTGCATATGTGGGTGTGTGTATGTGTGTGTGTGTGTGTGTGAGAGAGAGAGAGAGACTCAGAAGCATGTTTGTATATATTGTGTGGTATATGTAGGAGCTCTGAAAATGATGGTTATTTATCTGGTCTTGACGCTGTGTACACATGGCATCAACAGAATTGTTTTATGGAGGACTTGATCCACACCCCCTCCCCTTCCCCACATTTTTGCAAGACGTTCCACAGGGAGAGGTGATGTTTTCAACAAGAGGTATACCATGTCTCATTCTTCTGGTTGGTTTTGTCTTTGTGATGCTGTGAGCTGTTGCTGCCCACCACCCAGACCCACAAGTTCAGTCAGGGTGCATTTCCTCTGTGTTTATTGACTGGAATACACCTATTAAGCGAAACGTGCTCTCATCAACTATTCTTTAATTGAGGACTGGGCACAAGGTAAAGAAATGGAGCCACTGTCAAGGCATGTGTGGGCTGCACGCCATAGTGAGAGACCTCCATGAGCTCGTTAGTTCCTCACAGGTGGGCTCTGGGATGGGTCTGGGGAGCTTGCTGCTGGTGCTGCAGGGCACAGAGTGTCTGGTTTCAGCAGCTGCCACCAGTGTGGCTGGGAGAAGTACCCCTCCCTGTGGTGGTGTTTAGGGTTGGCCTTGCTGGGAAGACAAGACAGAGTGGAGGCTGCTGTTTTGGTAGAAGCAGGTACTCTGTAAATAATTGCTCAATGAGTGCAGCAGTTGGTGTCCATTGTTGCTGATGTCCATCCAAGAGATGGCATGAAGGAGAGGGAGGTGAGGCTAAGCCAGGGAAGGCTTGCAGGGGGTGGCCTTAGTGTTGGGCTTTGAAGGACGGCGGAGGGCGAGGGCTTGCGATAGCCAGCCTTCCATTAGTGCTAATGGGCCCTAGTAGTTCTCAGTTAATTTTTACACACACAATTAAGAAGCCACCATAAAATTAGGCAGAATGAATGGGAAGAACAGTATTAGAGACTGTCTGAGAAATTAAAAAGGACTTCTCTAAGCCAAAGGGAAACTGTAAATGGATTTACAAAAAAACAGGAAGATTGGCTCTGGTGAGAGCATGGTTGTGGGATGTTACTCTGTACCAGGCCCTGGGCTGTGGGGGAATAGTAGATGCCACATCTGTTTTCTTGGAGACCACACTTCCTCATACTAGACAAGGAAAGGGATTGTGATGAGAGCCCACCAGAAGGTGTGGCACCTGCTGGTGTGGCTCCGTGGGCCACTGCACGAAGGAGTTGATTATAGTGGAAAGCCAGGCTCTTCCACAGAATTAGGAGCAGTTGGGAAACCGCCCCCCCCCCCCCATCCAGGACCCCAGCAGACATGCTTATCTATAGATGTCCTTTCCTAATTTATAGATAGATAGATGTATTTTCCCCTCATGTGCTGTCAGCCATGAGGGGAAAATGCATTGAAAAGAAATTGAAGAAGATATTCCAATTTACCTCTGAGCCAAGGAGTTGATGGGTAAGATTTGATATGGAACAGAGGGATATCTCAAGAGATTTGGATCCAGAAACCGGGGAGAAGAGCTGTCTGGATGACTCATGAATGGGGTTGGGATGGGAAGGCCTATGAGTGTGTGGAAACATTGGTTTGGTCTCGTTGGAGGTGGGGTCAGAAGCTATGAGCAGGGCCAGGATGGGTCAAGGGAACTTTTAAACACTTTGGGAGGTGACCCTGAACTTGAGCAGACTGAAATAAGGACTTACAAAGGGAGAGAGAAATCTTGAATGTTGAGGATTATAAAGGGAGCGTGGGCTTGGCCCTGACAACATACCCTCTCTCTGAGGCAGTGATATTTTTGTGGTTTTCTCTCAGGTTCAGATTCAGAACAAGAAGGTGGACATCTCAAAGGTCTCCTCCAAGTGTGGGTCTAAGGCTAACATCAAGCACAAGCCTGGTGAGTGGTGTCTCTCGTGCCCCAGGATGCTTGGGGTTTGTGGCCCTGCCATGGGCTGTCTGGGTTTCACCCTGTGCCTTTGTCATTTCGTTAAGATTCCTGGGGCCCCACCCCACCCACCCAGGACACAGTCCTCAGCCCCTGTCAGCGAATGGGGATCAGAGTGCTAACCTCTCATTGGGAGGAGGGACAGCTGGTAAAGGCTGTCATGTGCACAGGCATTGTCCTGATGAGGCCCCAGGGAGAGGTGGGCTCCAGGCTGAGTGAGTGCTCTGGGAACTGACGTGGAAGGTCCAGAGCACAGGACCTGTCAGACTCAGGAGCAGCGGTTCCCATGGGGTGCGTCAGCCACCAGCTCAGGCAGCCGAGAGCTGCCCAGTGAGGCTGCCTCAGCCATGGGCATGGGCCTTGCAGCTGCAGCGATGGGTTTCCTTCCAGCCTCCCTGGCTCTGGCATCTGAGCAGAGCCTGTGCTCCGGCCTTGGCTGTCATCCTGATAGCCTTGTGTGCCCTGGTCTGCAGGTCCACAGCAGATTTGGGGAGGGAGGTACCACCACGCTGCAGGTACCTCCTTCTTTAGTGACGCTGAGTGACCTGAGGTCCCGTTTTTGCTGGGGAGCTGGGACTTGCATGTGTAGGACCCTTGGAGATTTGGCAGGAAGGTTTATGACAGGAGATGGGAGAGTGAGAGGCTCAGAGAGGCCCCGAGGGGCTGGGCGACAGTAAAGGCAGGCAGACCCGGGATCTGAGGGCTGGCCCGACCCTTGGTCACCTCAGGCCCTGGCCTGTTGCCTTGTTCCTTTTCACTACAGTATGATTCAGTTTAATGGCTTAGACCGCCTCTATTTCTATCCTGTCTTAGTCAGTCAGTCACTAGCTTGGCAGTGACTCTGGGCAGATCATTTCTTTTCTCTAGCATCAGCACTAGCACCTATAAAACAGGGATCCTGACCCTGTGGGACAGGGTGCTCCTGAGACTGAAGGAAGCTGGGGCACTCCACACCGCCCATCACTTATATAGAGAGTCACTGCCCAGAGGGCCAGACGCAGACATACCCCTGGCACCCTTGGAGGCTCGTCCTGGAGGTGACGCTCAGCTCCGTGCTGTGGTGGTGTGACAGAGACTTTCCTCTGTGGATCTCTTCCTTCTGGCTGAAGGGAGAGATGATCTCAGCTTGACTTTGAGAAGAGCAACCCTAGTTTGACAGACATGTGCACTGTGTCTCATCTGTCTTCACAGCCACCTGGAGTAGGTCACATTCTCCCTGTATTGGGCACTAAGCCAGCCCTTGGCTGAGACAGGATTCTGGTCCTGGCTCCTGGCTTTGCCTGCAGAGGTGTTTGTCTAGTGACTGATGACTTTGGTTCCAGGTGGAGGAGACGTCAAGATTGAAAGTCAGAAGTTGAACTTCAAGGAGAAGGCCCAGGCGAAGGTGGGATCCCTCGATAATGTGGGCCACCTGCCTGCAGGAGGTGCTGTGAAGGTAGTGAGTGGGTCACAAGGGACACACAGCTGGCGGGTGGGGTGTGCAGTGGAGTCTGGGACGCAGCAGGTTGGCGCTGTCACCGCCCCGCAGTCTCTTTAGGAGTCATGTTTCCCCCACACCATTGCTGTTTTCTCATCGTCTGGCATTAGTCCCGGGCAAGGCAGGAGAGGTGAAGAGGCTCTGGCTGGAGATAGCCATCTCCTGAGAGCCATGGCCTGCCTTCCTTTCTGAGTGCATCTCAGCCATTTTCAGAGGGACTGTGGGCTGAGGCACAGGCCACCATGAGGCGGCTGTTCTGCAAAGTCCATCTGTCCCCGTCTGCCTCCTGAAAGACGGGAGTGTGGGTACGTGCTCCATGGCAGGCTCTTCCCAGGCCCGGGAGCAGGACAATGCATTTTCAGCTGCCTGGGGCCTGTCTGGTCTGACTTTGGAGGCGCAGGCTTCCCCCCTGGGGACTGGCTGGGCCTCTCCTACCTGCCCTCCCTCTCTCCTCCCTCCCTCCCTCCCTCCATCTACACTCCTGTGACACCCTTTGTGTGCCAAGATGCTGTCCATCCTTTGTTCCATGTCATGGGTGGGTAGGGGGCCGTGGGGCAGCCTTTCATGGGAAGGGTAGGGGCCAGGGCAACTGCTGGGCATTTACTCAGACACCTGAGCGCCTATGCTGGGCCGCCCCAGCCCATCCTTTTGTCCCACCCCCCTCAGTGCTGATGGAAGCCCTGACTAGCTTCCATGAACATTTGGGGTGCTGGCTCTGTCACAGGCTCTCGGTTCCTGTCCCCACTCTTCTCTAGTCCATCTTTGAGGGGTGCTGGCTCGGGTATGGTCATTGTGTAAGGCCACATGGCAAGTGCATATAGACCAGGGTTCACGCCTGGCCTTTTGACCCCAAGTCTTGTGTTCTTTCCTTTATTCACATTATGTGCCTTCCTTTATTGTTTTTGGAATCATTTTTCAATACTGACTGGCCTGGGGCATTGCTGCGATGGTTGCTTGGGCTTGTATTTTTTATGAGGCGTAAGACTTGTTGAGAAGCCTGGCATCTCCCACCTCGGAGAGGCTTCCTGATGCCTTGTGTTTCACAGAGGAAGCTCCCAGTGTCACTAGCCAGGCTGTGCCCTGTATCTGGTCGCTCGGCCAGAAGTCGTTCTCATGGGTGGAGGGAAGGATGGGGAACATGGGTCCAGATTCCCCAGGTGACGGCCCCTTATCCAAGGGGATGGGACTGCATGTAAAACTACCACCATCACCCATCCCACTCCCTCTTGGACTGACCCTGCACTGTCTCCCCCACTTTCATTGTAGACGGAGGGCGGTGGCAGCGAGACCCCTCCGTGTCCCGGTCCCCCCGCTGGGGAGGAGCCGGCCATCCCTGAGGCAGCGCCTGCAGCTGGCGCCCCCACTCCAGCCAGTGGTCTCAGTGGCCACACCACCCTGGCAGGGGGTGGTGACCAAAGGGAGGCCCAGACCTTGGACTGCCAGATCCAGGAGACAAGTAAGTGGCTGGGCTTGGCCTGAGGGCCAGCCAGAGGCCCTGCCACTGGCTGCAAATTGAAACCCCTTTGTTTTTTGACTAGAGTGTAGCCTAAATTTTAACGAAGCAACCTTTTATTTTCCAGGCATCTAATGATGACATTCTGGTCTCGTCTTCCATCCCCTTTGTTCCCCCTCTTGTCTCCGTCATTACCCTCTCCTTTCCCTCCTTCCGTGTCACTGCAGATTGAGACCTACAGGCTCACGTTCCGAGCAAACGCCAGGGCCCGCACCGACCATGGGGCCGACATTGTCTCTCGTCCCCCCCCACCCTTCCCTGGAGGCCCCAGCTCAGGCACCCAGGCCCTTAGCTCCCTGCCCCGGGCTGCCCACTAGACCTGGGACCACTCGGGTACTGGCAGCCTTCTAAGCCCTCCCTCCCACCTCGCTTGCCCAGGGCAGCAGCAGTCACCCCCATACTTCCTTCCACTCCCGGCCCCAAACCCAGTCTTTCCTCTGTTCCTGTCCCATCATTGCATTCCTGCTCCAGGGAAGGGGGTGGGGGTTGAGGGCATGGGAGGGGTCTTGGGGGGGGACTAATTTGGGGTCTGGGGTGGAATCTAAGAGGGGGACTCAATTTCCACCTCCTCTTTGGGTTGTTGTTTTTTGTTACCAAACCCAAGAGAAACTGACATCCCTCCTTCGTTGCTGGGTCCACCCAGAGGGAAGAGTAGAGTGTCTACGTGATGGCCCAGCCCTAACTGTGTCCCCAGGAGCTGCTAAGCCACTGCCTATCCCTTCACCCCACAGTGGTGCCCACCATGTGGGTGGTGCCAGACACCTCTTGCCACCCTGCCCCAAGTTAGTTAGGGGTCAGTGCTGCCTTGTCCCCGCTGCTTCCCATACCTGCCTTGCTGCTGTCACACTTTTTTCTTGTGTTACCCCTTTCTTTATAATAACCTAAAAACTGGCGGAGTGGATTTGCAGGTTGAAGTCATGTGTAAATGAAAGTGCTTGGCAGGTGTTGAAGGAAACAGGGAGGGGTGATCCTTAAGCTCCACCCTGGAGGTCAAGCATTGGGGCTGCTATGGTGGAGTTAGCTCGGGCCCTGGAGGTGTTATGGCAGAGCAGTTGGTGTGTGGGAACTGTGGCCGGTGAGCAGGGGAGGGCACTCCTGGGGACTGGTTGTTCTGGCATTTTGTGTGTATGCTGCTTTTCTTTTCTAACCAAGAGGCTGGTTTTGGCATCTCTGTCTGTCTCATTCCTGGGATCCCGTGAGAGATTCAAGGTCAGGGCTGGGAAGGGCCACAGAGGTCAAAATCTCGCAGGCCTAGGACACTCTAGCCCTCAGCTACCAGGGAATCTGAGCTATCCAGAGCTCATGTGGGTAGTGTGGGGAATCAGGTCCAGAAATTCACAAATAAAGGCATGAAGCAAAGGCTACCCTATGTTCCTGATAGCTTGACCAGAGAGCAGAGGGAGGTGAGGAGAGGCTGGCCTGCAGAGGGTGTCCTGGCTAGGCCTGATCTTGGGGTGGCTGCAATGAAAAGAAATCCCAGGAATTGTATTGGCACGAAGACCTTACTGCACTTGTATTTTTTGTATTAAAGTTTGCATGGTTTCTAATAAAGGATTAAAACCTACTGGTTTGTAGTGACATGGCCTGGGAGGTTAGGCCCCTTTGGAAGCGCACTTTCCACAGTGTGCATGCACCTCGCCCTCCCTGCCCTCCGCTCCTGTCCCCAGAGCTGAGTAGGTAGGGGCTTGTGACGTAGGTCTAGGTTTGATCTCCATGCAGAGAGGGTATCTGGACAGCATGTTCTTCCTATGTCATTGGGGAGGTTTGTCACCGCCGCCCCAGCTCCCAAGCACACACCCAGACGTGGCAAATCTCATGGAAAAGGTGCTTCTAGAGCCAGACTGTCTCAAGGATGGGAGCTCGGGCACCCATATTCTGTCAGCAAGAGGGGTGATGTGAAGCAGTGGGGGTGGGGCATGAGGAGACGTAGGTTGACAGTGCAGTGCCTACAGGTGCCTGCGCCGTTCCCTCCATCCTGGGCCACAAGGATGCTGGGTCATTTTACTCCTTTAGCCACGAGTTGGGTGGGGAGGGGACCCAAGTGGAGAGCACTCTGGGTGACATGATCACAGATCCCTTGAAGGGTCGCACAAGCCAGAGGCTGAGGTGGCAGCCCTGACAGGTGAGGACCAGAGGCCTGTGTGCTGTGTACTACTCTGTGGCCATCTGGGGGGTGGGACATTTCTCTACTGCCTGATTTGCTTATGGCTCAGCCATTGCCTGTGTCAGTCTGTGATTCTGTTGTAACGATTTCAAGAGTAAATAAAGCTTGTGGTGTCCCATCACGGTGGCCCTGTCATCTGTATCTTGGCTTGTCTCCACTCCAGCACCCATGCCCTCGCCTCCTGGCTCGTCCCCTTGCATTATTGTGTTGCAGCCCATTATCTGTGAACATACAGATGTGACCAAGGAACTGTCTAGCTGGGGCACAACCTGAGGCCCCTTGAGGATTAAGGTCCAAGTGGGCTGTGGCTACCTATGGGTGGCAGCCAGACTGAATAAGATCACACACTGGATTACTGCCCCATGGAGGGAGACCCAGGAAGGGGCTACTGTCCCTACCTACAGGGACAGTACCATGGTGTGGGTACTCCTGTGGATAGCAGCTCTGACAAAGACATCTGGCCCAGCACTGCAAGCCGGTTAGCAGCACTGAAGTTCAAGCTCAAGAGGATAGGTTCTGAACACTTTCCTCCCCTAAGACCTTGAGCCACAGCTCGTCCCCAGCCCCTTCGTCTCACACTTTCTCGGTGTGGGGACCTGTGGTCCACAGCCCAGACTGCTGCCACCCTGAGAGGATCCCCCAGAGGATAGCGATGCTCACAAGGGATAAATAGAACTTTATTTTAAATAAACATTTGCACTCTGTACACAGTCCCAGTGGACTGGGGCTTAGTCGTCAGCTGACTTGCGCACGTCGAAACTGCCACAAGGTCCCCGCAGCAGCTCTGCCAGCAGGGCCAGCAGCTGGCCGTGCTCCTGCTGCACGGTGGGTGGCAGTGCGGCGAGCTCGCTGCGCAGGCTGCGCTCCACCATGCGGCCCAAGGCCCGGCGCAGCTCCCGCAGCAGCCGCACTGTGCGAGAGTCGCCCTCCAACCTTAGCAGGTCGCTGTCACTCAGCGAGATGGTGGCCCGGCGCCCATCATCTGCAGAAAAAGAGAAGATGGTGGGGACCCACAGTGAGGCCTGGCCGGCCCGAGGACATGGCCGGCACGCGCGCAGCAGTGGACACAACATGCACGGCACCCACCACGGACATGCACGTCCCCATCGGTCAGCAGCAACACGGCCAGCGGGTGCACCTGCGAGGAGTCCCGCACAAAGACGCTGCCGTTGGACTTGACAGCCATGAAATATGTCAGCCACCGGCTCCGCAGCCGTGTGGCCTCCCTGGGGAATAAAGGGCTGGGTGAGGCCACCCTCCTGGCCTGTCCTAGCTGCCCTGCCCGCCTAGCCTGGACCCCACCTGTTAATGGTCGACTTGTGCAGCAAGATGTTGCCTGATTTGGTCCTGTATGTGACACTGTTGGGCTTGAATTTGCCCTGTCTGGTCACCTTGCCCTGCCTCACCTGCAGGGATGAAGGAAAAGGAGTGGGCTGAGCAAGAAGCTGGGGACGGGGAAGGGGCTAGGGACAGCCACCTGGTTCCCGAGGCAGCACCTGGATGAGGTTGGGGTAGAGGCCTGCCATTAGCACGCCCTTCACTAGCTCTTCCTCCTCACTGTACTCATTGCACTGGGCAGTCGCCAGTGTGCAGTCTGAGGGCTTCCCCACCAGGAATGCTTCATAAATGTTCTCCGAGAACTGCTTGATGAGTCCTGGGAAAGCAAGATCGGGGTGAGCCGGGGCACCAGGTGCAATAGCCTGGTGGGGGAGAGGGAGTCAGGCTGGGTGGGGGCCACTGACCATGGATGAAGCGCAGGCTGGGGGCATAGAGCAGATTCTCCTCTAGGTAATTCTCCCGGGAGCTGCGGTCCTGCCAGCGCAGCACCTCTTCCCAGCCAGCCACGGCCCGCACGAAGGCTAGGTGGTCACTGCCGCTGTCGTGGCTCAATAGCGCCTTTACCTGTGGGTGGGTGGGGATGGATGGACTATAGGCAGCCACCTCAGGAGAGGAGGGGTGCAGGGCTGCAAGGGAGTGCCAACGGGCTGTGAGCAGGGACTGCTCTGACCTTGTCCACCTCCGCTCGGTTCTGCAGGCTGCTGCTAAAGGGGTCCCGGGTGAGGCAGGAGACGACCACCAGGAGCGGGTGCAGGCAACGGAAGATGGCTGCCAACACAATGGCCTTGGCCAGCCGGGGATCAGTGGAGATGTGGGCCAGGCGCTGCCCCAGGGTGGTCAGGTACTCGCGCTGGTCCAGCACCCCTGCAACACTCCAGCGGTCAGGCCTACCCACCCGACCCTGAGCCATTCTGGCCACCTAGCCACGACCACTCACCGATCTCCTGAAGCAAGATCACGGCTTCATCCACAGCCTTAATGTTTGGACTGTCCACGGCCTTGGACAGGAACTCCACTGCCTGCAGTGACAACACAGTCCATGAGCCTGTGTCCCACCCGTAGTGCCCAGGCCAGCCGGCCCGCCACGCCCACCGCACCGTCTTCTCCGGCATGTGGATCTTAGCCTGGAGCACCAGGTTCTCAAGGGGCGTGCGCAGGATCTCCGGCACTTGAAAGGGCACCATCTTCTCCAGCCGGCTCCGTGGGAACAGGTGGTAGGCAAAGCCTGACTGGCAGCGGCCCGCCCGGCCCCGGCGCTGGATCACATTGGCTCGTGACACCCACACAGTCTCCAGGCAAGATACCTGGGGGAAGGGGTGGATGAGCAGTGACAGATGCCACAGGACTTCCTCAGTACTCCCCATGCTCCTCTGTCACCTCACTTAACCCCTCAACAGCCCCCACCCCAACAGGGACACTGAGACCCCCCAAGTGTGGCCTTCTCCAGACACACACAGCAGATCCTGAGGCTGATCTGGGCCAGGGACCACCTCGGTACTGGGAGTTCTTCCCCCAGAGGCTGGCTGGGCCCAGGAGATGGGTGCCACCTTGGTCTTCAGGTCATAGCGTTCCTCCTTGTGCAGTCCGCTGTCCACCACGTGCACAATATCATTGACTGTGATGGAAGTCTCAGCAATATTCGTGGCCAAGACAATCTTGCGCACCCCAACTGGTGGCTGCTGGAATATGGCCTTCTGGTCCATCATGGGTACATTGGAGTGCACTAGAGGGCAGCAAGCACACACCAGTTATAGGCATGCTCCAGCCAACCTCCCTGTGGTAACAGCAGAGCAAGCATTTTCACCCCATTTTCCTGAAAGTGAGGTCCAGATTAGTGTGCTTAGGAAAGGCTGCAAAGCCAGCAACACGTCAGAACCCAGGCCCGAGTCTCAGGTCAGTCCCCAGGACGGAGGCCTTGTGTGTGGCTCTCACCTGGCAGGATGAGGTACTTGCTCTCGTGGACGCCCAGGGCCTCCTGCAGGCGCTGCTGCACTCCTTTGATCTCCTGCCAGCCGGGCAGGAAGCAGAGGATCCCACCTGTAAGGGGCTGCAGGCATGAGCCAGGGCTCCCAGCACATGGGGTCAGGTGGGCACAGGGCGGGGAAGCACCCACCTGGCTCCCCGCGGGCATCGATGTGCAGAACCAGGTCAGTGACGAGGTCCAAGTCGAGTGCGCATTCGTCCTCAGACTAGGGGAGGGGGTCAGAGAGGCCAGTCAACAGCCCCAGGTGAGGGGTCCCATGTCTCGGCAAAGCCAAGGCACCTGACACGTGGCCTGCAACCCTCACCACACCTTTGCTACAAGCCCCATCATTCCTACTTCTATGGAGATAACCAATTTGGGGAGGGTACCTGACCCCAGGCCACATGCCACCGGGGCAGGGAGGAAAGGCCAGAGTGCACCCTCACCTCGTGGTGTCGGTGGCGCTGTGGGTACTGGTGTTTGCCCAGCTTGGCCAGGATGTCCTCCAGGTAGTGCTCCTTGACAGGGTACATGAAGCCAGGCACCTTGATGACAGGGCAGCCACCGAAGTAGCGGGAGAAGCGCTCATTGTCGCCTGTGGCGCTCATGAGCACCAGCCGCAGGCCAGGGTTGAGCCGCTGCAGGCCCTTGAGCAGGATCAGCAGGAAGTCCGTGTTCACATCCCGCTCGTGCACCTCATCCACGATCACATGGCTCACACCCTCCAGGCCAGGGTTGCCCTGCAGCTTCCGTAGCAGTATGCCCACAGTGCAGAAGAGTAGGGCCCCACCCCGGGCTGGGGGCTTGCTCTCCAGGCGCACCTGGAAGCCCACGTTCCGGCGCAGGGAGGGGCCCAGCTCATGGCCCACACGCTGGGCCACCGACACGGCCGAGATGCGGCGAGGCTGTGTGATAATGACATTGCAGCGGGCGCCTCGGCCCTCGGTCACATAGCGCTCCAGCAGCAGCTGGGGAATGCGCGTCGTTTTCCCACAGCCTGTGTCCCCAGAGATGACTACAACCGGGTGCTGCTCTATGGCATTGAGGATGGCGTCCCGATGCGGATCCACAGGTAGCTGGGGGGCCTCCTGCCACACGGGCCCTCGCCGCCGCCACAGCTCCAGCAGGCTCTGGCTCAGACGCACCTCCTCCGCCTCTGACAGGGGCACGTAGGGCTTGCCAGTGATGGGGTCACTCAGGGGTCCAGAGTCCTTGCCCAAGGGCAAGATGTCATCACTCTGTAGTCGGAGCTCTGGGGAGGTCCAGGAATTGTCCACGGGGTACTGGATGGAGGACAGGAGAAGCAAGTGAAACAGTGAAAGAAATATCTCCCTCCTCACCCACACCCAGCCCTCTCCACGTAATTCAAGGGTGGCTTGCTCTGCCCCAGTCTCCTGAGGAGATGACAGTCCATGACTGACTGCCCTGGGACCCTTGTAGGCAAAACTGGGCTGCTTGGGGTGAGGTCGCTCCCAGACTCTGTCCTCATTCGGGAAAACAAGGGTTACCACTGCCTTTTGCAAGTGGAAGGTTGCAGTCTGAAGAAGATGGAGGCAGGTGGGGGGGTGGGGAGAAGGGCAGGGGCAGAAGGGGTCTCTCACCTGATTCAGAAAGGTCTCTATCTTACGGAGGATGGGCTCAGGCAACTGGATGGTACACGGCCGGCGCTGGGTCTCGCCCAGCTCGCGCAGGGAGGCCAGGTTGTACATGGCGTGTGTGAGCGGCTCGTTGTTCCGGTCCACCAGACCCAGGCTCTGCAGGGAGAACACACACAGCTCGGTCTGTGCCCACCTCCCTGGAAGCAACCCAGCCAGGTCAGGGGCTCCAGTGGAAAGTCATGCAGGGTGCCTCTGAGAAACTTTCCGCAGAGCAGCTGGGGCCCCCACAACAGCCCAATCTTACCTCCACGAATTCCCAGCCTGGACTTGTGTGACCTGTAACTAAGGGCCAGGCCCTTAACAACCCCCAACATATCTCACAGGCTCCCTCTGCCTTCACTGCTTCACCAAAGCCCACCCCGCCTCCTGTCTGCAAGGCACCTATCTGTCTGTGACCCCATCACACAAACGTACATGCAGTTTCTTTTCACGCAGCTTGATAAAATAAGCCACTGGAAGGGACCCACTGTACCGTGTTTCGCTATGTGCCCAAAGCCACCTCACGAGAGAAAAAATGAGGCATTCCAACACCTCAGGCAAGTGTGTAAAACCAGTCACTTGTCTAGTTTTGTGTCCCCATCACCTGTAATGTCTGGATTCTGCTTTCTCTCCAAAGCCCACCCAGATCAAACACTTCCTCCTCAAGTTCACCGTTGCAGGGACCAGCGCCTGGCCTCCTGGAGAGCCTCAATAACAAAGATCTAGTCCCTGAACCACTGGAGGTGCCAGTATAGCCACCACGCTGCAGGAGAGGCTTCCACCTTTCCCAGGACTGCAAGAGTTTACGGGCCAATGCTCTGCATGGCAGCCAGCATGCTGCTTTCCGAGACAGGACTTAGGCAGCCGCAAGCTTCTGATCACTAGTGCTGTGTCTATCGTGCTAAATCAGACCTCCTCTGAGTTACCCCAGGATCCCGAGTTTTGCTCTTGAGCCACAGGTAACGTCCATTCCCTGTTCTGTCCCCACTTACTCTCCCTGTCCTCCTATTCTCCAGGATCCTGTTATTTCTCACCATCAGCTGTACCTAAAATGCAGTTGCCAGAGCCAAACACAGACCAAAGGTGCATCTGACTATTCAGAGTAGAGCAAGGCCTCACTTCTCTCATTTTGGAAACTAAACCTCTGATGTGGATTCAGATCGCTAACTTCTTAGGCAGTCATGTCACAACGCTAAGTCCCACTGCTGGGCACCTGCTGACCTCCAAAGCCTCTTCGAGGAACTGCCAGCTGTAAGCCATACTGCCTTCACCTTGCTGTTGATTCTTCTTCAATCTTCATCCCGGATAAACGTCATATTACTTGTTTTGGCCACAAAGCCCAGGTTCTCAAGATATTTCTAGACACTGAGCCTGCCACTCAACACAGGCACCATTTTTCCAGCTTTTCACCATCCAGAATGATGAGCATGTCTCCTGTCAACTTTGCCCAGCTTCTGCCAAGAGTGCTGAAAAGGCTAGGCTCTCAGGCCAAGTCCTCCCAGAGGAACTGTGGCAAGTTCTGGAGACATCAGCCATAGCCTGACAAGCAAGGCTTGGATACCAGGTACTTCTGTGGCCAGGCTGAAGGCCCAGTATGGTGTATTTCATTTCCTGAAAGTGTGGACCGATTTGCCAAAAGTCAGGGAATGCTAGGTCACCTCACACATCATACCAGGGACCTTCCTGGACTCACCTTCAGTTTCTTGCAGGCCAAGGCTGCTGCTTTATTCTCAGCCTCTGCTTTGCGGCGCCCTTTGGCAACAAAGGTCATGGGACAGGGCCAGAGCAAGGTGAGGGTGGCCAGCTTGGTCTTGGTGCCCACTGTATGGAACTGCATGAGGTTCTACAGGGAAGGTGAGAGAGATGGTTACAGAAAGGCAGGCAATGAAAACACCTGTGGCATTCTCAGAATGCCAAGGAACCCAGACATGGAATGAACCCCTAGCAGGTGCCAAACAGCAGCCACACAAGCACCGCTGTACAGACAGAAGAGAAGCACTTCTCCTAGGCTAGAGTTACTGCCTAAGACAGTGTCTGGGCGATGCCACGACCTGCCCTCCTAAGTCACTGTCCTCTCAGCACCTTTAAGGTGAACATATGTGGTTGGAGCCGTGGGCTGAAGCTGTCAGCACGTGCTAGAAACCAGGCACATCCTGGGGCAGCACAAAGGCCTGTACCTGGAGACACTGTTTGTTAACCAGAGCCCCTCAGGACAGCAAAGATGAAAGTCCCACCTCAGTGAGATGGCCACCCACACCCCAATCCCCTCCTTTCCTGCCTGCCACACCTGAACAGATATGGGCCTCCCACTTCTACAGTCCCCAGCCCATTCCCTGTGCTCTGCCTTCCATTCTGTCCCCACCGTTTCACCCTCTTTGCCCTCCAAGGACTCCAGCTGGCCTAGGTGTGCACTGGGCCAACGGGCAGCTCCGGCCCTCCCACACACCTGTCGTTTCCCTCCTACCTGGACTTGGGGAAACCAGACACGACCAAGCCAGCTCCCCACCCACACACAATTCCCAGAGCTCCCACTCACCTTAGCTGTGGAGGAGGATGTTGCTATCTGAATCACCTTGGCCAGGAGGTTCTTGGGAAGCGGAAACTGGGTCAGAGCCCTAATAGCACTGTCATCGTCTGTCATTTCAAGGGAACCCCCCCTGGGAGGACCAAAAGTTTAGGTGAAAAAGCTCTATCTCTTCCAGGGCCAATTTCACCCCGGGATCTGAGACCCCACAGGCACGACACAGGGTTGTGACAGCAGGCAGCCAAGAGGCTCAATAAAGATGGCAGGCTGGACACCTCTGCTTGGCCTATGACCCTCAGACATGCAGCATGAGACATAGAGGGCAGGGGGCAGCAGAGTGGCTGCTGGGCCTCCTGAGGGACCCAACTATGAACTGGAAGAAAGGGCCATGCTGCTGTTTTACAAAAGCCCAGTGACAGGGTACAAGACCACAGCTGGTTCTGCCCCGAGAACAGGCAGACATACCACGAATAATGGGCAGAATCACACAAGCAGAGATGTGGGACAAAGGCCCTCCCATCTCAGAGAGGCTCCCAGGAACATCACCCCACTGCCATGTCACAGCGCAGCCAGCTTCCCCTGCACCCAGCCTCCAGGTCTACCTGAGCGGAGTGTGGGGGTCCTGCTGGGTCATGGACAGGAAGTCGGTGACATCAATGGTCCCCTCTTCTAGCTCTTCCTCCTCATCTTCCTCTTCCTCTCGGCCCAAGGAACGGGACAGGCCCCCAGGGCCCCCAGGTCGGATGCTCTCGGGATTCAGCTGCCGCCAGGAAGTGGGTGGCATGGTGGGTTCCGGGCGCCACCAGCTGTCAGCCGGAGAGCCAAAGCGGTCGGCTAGCACACGGTATTTGGCTGCATCAAACAGCTCATTCCGGGGACCCAGCAGACCCCAGCCCTGGGAGGAAAGGGGTGTTGTGAGGGTCCATACCACCCTCACACCTCAGCTTGCCTGGAACATCAATTATGTTTTTTGTTTTTGTTTTTTATGTGGGTAATTCCCTGGCTGGGAATCGAACCCAGGCCGCAGCGTTGATGGCACCGAAGTCTTAAGCCACTACACCACCAGGGAACTCCCGTATCAATTATGAATGGAGAGAAAGGCTGGCAAGCAACACTGAAGGTCTAGTGAATGCACAGTAACCAAAAACCTGAAAGCAACCCACGTCCAACCACCAGGAAGTGAGAAGCAACTATCACTATTCCATTACAAATAAGAGAGGACATCTGGCTCCAGGAAAAACCCAGAAACCCAAATGGAAATACATGTGGGAATGTTCTTCACAAAGGGGTTCCTCTCTGTGGTTTCTGAAACCACGGAAAGTAGGTAAGCACAGTGGGAGGGGAAAAAAATCACTTCCCTTGTTGGCTCAATAGCAAGGAACCACAAGGGGAAGGGCTCAGGACAGGTTCCACACCTTGTCAACCTCTACCTGCAAGACCATCAGACAAAGGGCAAGGAGTTTCCCAGGGTAAAGGTATGCAGGCTTCCGCTAGGGGAGGGTCACCTTGAACAGCTGGCAGGCCGCAGCTGCTGCCTGCCGCTCTGCGTCGATCTTCTTGCTACCATAGCCTTCTACCTCCACGCTCTTGGGCCACTTTATGTGGAGGGTGACTTTCTGGGGAAGAGATGACAGAATCAGGACCCTTGCCTCTCCAGACAGCAAGGAGGTTGCAAATCACACGGTGCGTCAACAACAAACCAAGGACTTCATAGTGGCAGCAGTACAGGACAGAACCCAGCCCTGTCACAGAGGATGTGTAAGACTAACTCTCCCCAGCCTCAAACCATTTGCCCGTTGCAAGCTCTTTTAATTCTTCAAAGCACCATGTTCTAGCCAGAGAGCAAGGTGGAACCCATCTTTAATGTTAAAAATTTGCATTCAGGATGGTTTGCCTGCTTGCTTCCAGAGATCTCAAGGCTGACAAGGCTTGGAGGAGTAGGAATTCTCATCACCAGCTCTAACCCTCTGCCATCCCAGTTAGTTGATGGGGGACTGTGTTACACAAGATGAGAACTCCTCACCTCACCTGTCCTGGGTTCCCTTTCCCTAAACCAGTCTCTTCTTCAAACCTAGCTTTGCTCTCAGATTCTCTGCTGACCGTTTTCAATTCAGAAGTGACTTCCTTGACAAAGAAATCTGAAGGAGAAAAGGACAGCCAGTCCTCTTCCTGAGAGTCAGACCAACACATCCCCTGCCACCAGTAGTTACCTTTTTCTTTGGTCCATTTGTATGCACATAGACCAGTTTGTCTTTTGCATGTGAGATGCCAAGGGCTCTTCCGATCACACTGTTGAGGAGGTTTTTGGGTTGTGGGAACTCTTTTAATAGGTCCCTAGAAGCTAAGAAAGTAAGAACAAAAGCATTATAATTGTTCTTTTTCTTTTAAAAACTCCATGGGGAGTGTATCAGAGCATCCCTGGGCTGGCTACTGAGGATGTTGGCTTGTGCCCCAAACCCCCCAGGAACATCTTAGAAGCAAAGGAATGCCTTCAGGGCTCACAAGGGAAAGTGGGGCTAGACCCAGTTGCATGGCTGTCTCCTGAGAAGTCCATAACCTACACACCACAAAAGCCTCGATAGCAACAAACCACCCATTCTGATGTATGGAAGAAGGCACTAAACAAGAAAAAAAAATTCACCACACACACAAGCTAGATATCAAGACAATGCAAGGCCCCTCCTAAAATAAAACACACACACAAAAGGGAGGACTGGCCCCAAAGCCTAAATACCAGGCCCCAGCTCTTAACTGTCAGCACCCTGCAAAAGGTCTCCCTAGAGTCAGATTGTATGTAGGGACACTGATTAGACACTGATTAGAGACCTCCAAAGCTGACACACTGGTGTGAGCTATTCCTTCCCCGAGTTCACTGGAGGCAAGCAGTGGCAGAGGGCAGCAGGCACCATAAGGGGTACCTCACTTTTACCTGGATCAATCCCAAAGCACAAATGAGTGAAATGTCCACCTAGAGACAGCTGATGCCAAACACAGGGTTTAGCCAGACCACAAAGAAGCCTGCTAGGAGCAGCTGAAAACAGAAGGAAGGGCTCCAAAGCACTAGAGCAGCCCTTCAAGAAATGCATGGTGTGCTTGCTTCGGCAGCACATATACTAAAATTGGAACGATACAGAGAAGATTAGCATGGCCCCTGCGCAAGGATGACACGCAAATTCGTGAAGCGTTCCATATTTTTTAAGCTAAATATAAGGTGATGGAAAGAGAAGTCACATTAGGTGGTGAACTTATTATACATCAAGTTGACAATGCACTGTAGAATTGTATGCCTGAAACCTATGTAATCCTTGCTAACAGATGTCACCCCAATAAGTCTAACAATAAAAATGAATTTAAAAAAAAATGCATGGTTAGAGACCCACTGAGGAGAGGGAAAGCCTCTGGCGCTTCAACTTTAACCAGCTCCAAAAGGAACTTTGTAGGGGTACAGAGACACAAGCACCTGCGTGAATCAATCATAAATCACCCAGGGAGCTTTCTCACAGCACTGGATAGACACCCCTATCCCTACAGGGCACCTGAGAATGGCTGTGATGTTGGCAAAGATTCTGTGCTTTGAAAAAGTTCCTCCAGGAGTTCTCATGTAATCCTGCTGCCTGGGCTGAGACTGCTTGGGGGGGGGGGGGGGGGCAGACTCCTGTACCAGCCGTCAAGAGGGAGGTTCTGGCTGCCTCTAAATAGTAACTTGTAAAAAAACCAAGAACCAAGCAGTAAAGAAAGAGCACTACCTAAGTAGACTCTGAAGGGTTTGATCCCAAGTACCAAATGTTAAATAGCCCATCAGACCCACAAGTATAAACAGGGGCATTGGTACCCCCTCCAGGTCTCTCTATCCATCCCTACTGAGCAGGGGAGCTTTCACTAGTTTCATTACCAGCACTTTTCAGGAGTGCTGGAGTCCAGCAGAGCCATCATCCTGTCTGTGTTCGAGATTTTGAAATCCCAGGTGTACTTTGGGCTCTTTCCCACACCAGTGGACATGTGCTTACTCTTGATGCTCTGACCCTTGACCCCGTCCGTGAAGGAGGGAGACGTTTACCCATTTTTCTGTCACTCTCTCGAGGTCCCGCACCTCTCACCTGTTCTTGCCAAGTGCAGGCGCTCCAGTCCCAGAACCTCCGTGCTCAAGGTCCATTTGGGTCTGTACTACACTGAGCTTTAAAACAGCAGGGCTGCAGCCCGCCAGCGAATGGCGGTCTTGGCCACCATCGGAGAGTGGGCCCAGCGCGCCAGGCCCGACCCCCCTCGCCACTGCCCTCACCGTTCACCATGCTTCCGTTGCCTTCCTCGGGCCCACAGGGGGCCACCCCTGCCTGGGCCTCGGCGGCCTCCTTGTTGCGATCGGGGCGGGCGCAGCCTGATGAGAAACCGCGGGAGCGTCCATGTCGCCCGGCACCACGAGGACCAGGTGGCCGTAGACGCGGAGAGACGCCGGTGGCCAGCGCCATGAACCTCCTGGCGGCCGCCATCACGCTCCCGCCGGCCCCTGCGGTCCGGGTGTTGGACAGGAACCGCGCTGAAGGGCGCAGGCGGCTCGCGCGCCCCCTGCCGGACGGGCGGACCCAGCTGCTAGGCCGCTGCACACAGCCCAGGGAGGGCCTCCCGGCGCCTCAGGCTCCAGTCAGGACGCGGGATCCAGGCCGGATCCTGCCAAAATCACTCCACAGTAAATCTAAATCCACAGACTCCTACCTGAATCTTAGGTAGGAAGAGGGAGTAAGATATTTTTGGAAGTAGTGCAGGCCTTAGCTCAATATCCATCCAAGAAAAGGAAGAAGCTCCTTCCGGGTCCTACCCTTGCGGATAAATACCTCACATGTCCTGGCAAACGGGCTTGCACTCCAGGCCACCCAGTGTTAAGAGAACTGCTAAGCTGGGGCACCCCCTCTCACTGAATGGCTCACGAAGTAAGCTTGGTGAAGAATCTGGAACCTGGACAGGGAAGACCTGACCACAACCAGACCAGATTTATCCCCCAGTGCTGGCTCAGCGGGGAAGGTACCAAATTTGGACATTGTGCCCAAGAACTAAGCTGGTGCAGCAGTGAAGGTCTGAGCTGCATTCCTGACTTGTTTGAAAGCCAGATGGGATTCTGTTTCCAAACGACCGCCTGGGTTCTAGCCAGGCTCATTCCTCATCTGCCTGCTACTGCACTGAGCAGGCCTTAGAGTCAGCTGCTAATCAGACTGAACCTGCATTTGGGGGCAGTGACGGTGACAACAAGGGGTCCTCAAGGTCTCAGTTGCTTGGAAGGAGGCCTTGGTCAGAGGTTGGCAGGGTAGTTGGGGGTAGGCTGGGAGGGTTTCGTTGGCTGGGTTTTTAATTCTAGATCTGACATCAATGATCCCCTGGAGAGATTATAAAAACATTGCTAGGAGTCACCCCAAGAGTTCCTTATGCATTAGGTCTGGAGTGGGGGCCTGAGAACCAGCACTGTGAGAGCTGCTGGCCTACAGCAAGAACATGGGATCTGAGTGCTAATATTCGGGCTTAGTCCCAGCTCTACCACTTACCAGCTGTGAACCCTGGGCAATGTCATCAATGGGAAAATTAGGACAAACTTGCTCTACACATTTGGCATGGCTGTGGCTAGGATAAAATGGCAAGTTTGGAAGGCGGCTTGACAGAGTGCTCTGTTAGAGAAGACCCTGCCCTCTGAAGTCTGAGATACCAGGGGACAGGTCCCTTAATGACCAACCTAGGACAGGATGGGCAGCTTCAACTCCCACTCCTCTATTCCCTCCTCGGTGGGTTTTTATCAAGAAAGAGGGGTAAAAGTAAAGGCAGCCTTGGCAGCCATGACCTGACCTCACACCGAGATGCCATCATCTGTATCAACCCCCTCCCCCCTGCCCCGAGCTCATCCATCTGGGACGGTAAGACCTTTGGGGCAGAACATGATTCTCCAAGGGCTCTGAATTTTGCCAAGCGGCCTTTTAATTTTTCAAAAGCTCAGGCATCCACCCAGTTTCAGGAGTAGTTTTCAAGGGTTCTTAGCAGCTCAAATGCCCTCAAAAGAATTCAGAAGCTTAGCAAGTCTAGTAGTGGCAGCAGGAGCTGAGGCCAAATTTTGAAAACTATGGTGTCTGAAAGCTGGAAGCAACAGCCTAGACAGAAAGACACAGGGCCTGGGCCCAGTCAGGAAGCCCTCTGCACAGCACTCTGCTCTGAGCGTCGCTGAGGCAGGCTAAATGCTACGGGCTCATGGATCTGCTTCCCAAGGGGCCAAAGTGGAAGGATGGGCCATAAGTTCATTGTTCAAGCTGAGGTTCATTATACTATTTTCTCCATTTTAGAAAATGTATTTCAAAGATGCTTGAAATCTTATATTAAAAAAAAAAGCATTAAGTGACGCCAACCAGCTAATTGGTTCCCAGGGAGCACCTTGTCCCCCTTTCCTATGTAATTTATTTTGGGTGGGCTCTAACAGCTGGCGTCACCGGAAGTAAATATCTCACCCCTGTAAACCTCCTTGCCTCTGGTAAAATGAGGACAACTCTTAGACCAGCTCTTGGAACCCTTCTGGTTCTGTGGTCTTCTCTCCCTTCGTCTAGAACAGGGGTTCCCAGACTATAGCCTGCAGATCAAATCTACCCACTGCCTGTTTTTATGAACAAAATTTTACTGGAATATAGCCATGCTCATTTCTTTATATATTATCACCACTGCTTTCATGCTATAATGGCAGAGTTAAGCTGCAAGAGAAACCATAAGGTCCGCAAAGCCTGGAATATTTACTCTCTGACCCTTAAAATTTGCCGACTCTTGCTTTAGAGAACCTTGAAGAAAGTTAGAGGGGCTCAGGCATGCCCCACTTCCTTTCCACCAGGATTAAGGCTTCTCCTCCACTTTCCATTCTTTGGGGAGACAGTGTTGACTCCTTTGCCTGTGAAAAAGAAGGGAAGTTCTAAAACGAGAAAGAGTTACTGACTCAGAGATCTCTCCATTCACTTCTGGATCAAGCACACCATCTGGTACCAAATGTGTTACACAGTGACATCTAAAAGCACAGAATCAAGGTGTGAAGGATCTGCTGAATCCTAAACTTTGGAGGCCCTAGGAAAAAGCAAAAGGAGGAAATCCAAGACAGTCCAGACTTTGGGCAGACCAGAGAGCTTCTAGCTGGTCTAGCAGTGAGAGGGACCACTTATAACTGAAGAAAGGGGCCTCAGCCCATGTCTGCCAATT
The DNA here is from genome assembly GCA_004026885.1 of Lyroderma lyra. Classification (NCBI taxonomy): domain Eukaryota; kingdom Metazoa; phylum Chordata; class Mammalia; order Chiroptera; family Megadermatidae; genus Lyroderma; species Lyroderma lyra. The sequence goes on along the minus strand of PVJL010000760.1, from coordinate 118,005 downwards.
CAGTCAACCAGTTAGATACTTTATGGATGGTCAAAATGGCAAGAAGTGGTCCACTTGGTTGGCAACAAGAAATGTCAAGGGAGCTACAGGGGCTAGATGGCCACCCTGACCACCCTGCCTGTCCTCACAGCTCTCCCAATCATGGATGTAAGGTTCCTGAGGTAAACCACCATACCAAGAGAAGGGGACACATCTGTATCAGAGAATGGACAGGAAAGGCCAGTCCCATGGCGCCCCAGGATCCTGCCAGGAATGTCAGCCCATGCTGCCTTCCCGTGCTCTATGTCTCAGATCTAGGTGGACGGGGAAGCTTAGAGGTGAGTTTCTTAGTTTATTCACCATTTATTTACCTCAGAAAGAGGCCTTGGTCAGAGATGGGCAGCAGAGCAGGGGCAGGGGATAGACTGGGAAAGAAGGTGCTAGTTTTGCCTAATTCCAAATCTGACTCTGATAGGCACTATAACCTATTCAAGTGGCCATGACCTTCTGAGTGCTGTTTTCCTATTTGAACATCAGAGACTGTTTCTGCCACTTACTTTCCTTCTGGAGGGCAGGGGCACCAGCAAAGCCCCTAGGGAATCAGCAGTCATGGCAGAAAGGTCTCATATGGCAGAAGAGGTCTGTTGCTTCTGTGATAAGAAACAGAGGCAAGAACCCTTTCTAGCTTGAGAGAGAGAGAGAGAGAAGGAAAGAAGGCAGAGATGCATACACCCATGGATGCCTCTGGAAACACAGCTGTGAGGAGACAATGGCTGGGGGTCTGTGCCCCTCTAAGGGGAGACAGAGTGAGGCCTATAGGGACGCCCCACAGGTAGGCAGCGACGTTCTCCTCTGCATATGCTCAAGGAGGCACTGCCTACCTGTCCTGCCTGGATAATCCCAACTAACCACCTTAACGCTTAGCCAAAGCACATCTGACACTCTCAGAGCCACTCACCTGCCATGTTGGAAATGTTAACGTTCAGCCTTTTCAAGTTACAGGGCATTTTAAGAAAGAAAAAAAAAAGGGGCAATCAACTCTTGTTTTGGCAACGGTAGGTGGTGGCATTTCTTTAATACCTAAGTCAAATGGTCAGAGGGGCCAGACGTACTCATGTCTAGACTGCTGGCCATCATCAGGCCACTGCCCCAGGAGGGCAGTGTGTGTGCACAGTGCATGGGAATGTGGCAGCCACATGTGCTGCAGAAATTGAGGTGCTTTGTGCTCCCTGCACCCTCCCTGAGCACTGACCTTCAAAGCACTTTACAGACAGAGCCTAAAGAGGACATGCTGTCTCCACATAAGGCAAAGACTCTAGGATCTGAACCACTGTCCTTCCACTAGGCACCTGGGGGAGGGGTGTGAACGGGCAGCTAGTGGTGGGGAGAAGGGCAGCCGTTAGCACAAGAAAGAGACCACCAGGAGCACTGGTCTTAGCAGACCTAGATGAGAGCTAAGTTTGAGGGAAGAGGAGACACTCCTGGCAGAGATCTTCCCTGGGTCCTACCTATTACTGGGCCCTTCCCTGAGTATCAGTGGGACCTGAGGCAAGCTGTCACCTGTCTGAGGGCTCTGACATTCTCCCCAATCAAAAGGGCCCCTACCTTGCCAAGTGGAATAAGAGGCAGATTTTAATGTCAATAAAGTGCTTTGAGGTGCTGGGGGGAGGCAGGGAAGGGATTTATTTACCAGGATCCCCGAAGTCTCCAAGATAGAGGACCCTGGGCCAAGCTCCAGCCCTGCTACGAGCACCCTGCATTTTCTTTCTTTTTTTTTTTTTTTTTTTTTTATGTGGGTAGTTCCCTGGCCAGGAATCGAACCCAGGCCGCAGCACTGACAGCACCAGCAACGAAGCCTTAAGCCACTACACCACCAGGGAACTCCCATCCTGCATTTTCTAAGCCCCTGAGCCAGGAACCGCCCAGAAGATCCAAACCCTGCAGATTGTCCATGCAGGTGCTCAACACTCAGACTGAACCTGGGCTTCACCACTTCTCACACAAGGAGGCCAATGAGACCATAGGGTCTAAGCCATGTGGCCAAGGGTCATGACATAGCCCAGGCCTTTCCAAATGATCTCGCCCTAAGAGCTCCAGTTGCTCTGCTACACCCACTCCTCCTTACTTACTTTCTAGAGGCCCATAGGCCTGGCCCCTGGGCCCATGCTGCTGCCCGCCTCCCCACAGACCCTGGACCAAGCTGGAGCTGGAGGTGAGGCTCCTCCCTTACCTCGAGAGATGGTCCCTCCAGGGGCAGGGTTGACACACATGGGTGGAAGGCGGGGTGGGGGAAGTTTGCACTGACGCTGCCTGTGCTGGGTCCGATCTGGGGAAAGAGGGAGAGTGTCAAGGAGGAACCTTCTCGCCTCGCACAGTTACAGACCCAGGACTCACTCACCCCAGAGCGTCGGTGAGGGGCTCTAGACAGCAGGGTTGCTGGACAGTATGTGGAGTCAGGCACAGATTCTGAGAAAGCGCCACCAGTGCCACGCAGAAAGAAGGCAGGTGTCTTACAGAGATGTGATACATGACAGCCCTGCAGAGATCCTTGGCTCTTGTAAGAGCCCTCAAACTCTCCCTATTCCCTTGGCCACCCTCTGAGGTTACCACCCACCCACGCACTTCCCAATAGTCCTGAGTGCTGAGCATGAGACAGGACAAGAACTGAAGGCCAAAACGCTGCAGTACCATGTCAGACCCCCGGGCTCCTCACTCATGGCCACTATCCCTGTATCCGCGGTGGGTTTCCCAGAGGGCCATGTTGGCCACCAGACCTCACACTGTTCTTCCTCTAAGAACCGGGCAAGAGAGGAATTGACTGATTGTTGGGGTTCTCCCTGAGGACCAATACCAGACACACACTCACTCCTCGCTCCTTCCAAAAGTTAATGACTTGCCATTCCAAATAGCTCCATTCATGTGGAGACTACTACTCACCAGCCATCTATAAAGTACATTTTAAGAAATCCCCAAAATTTGATGTACGTGAACTAAAGTTAAGACACTCATAGAGCCTTCTATGGGTAAGAAAGGGTCAAAGTCTTTTAAACAATGTAAATGGCAAAACATCAGGGATGCACTGGTCTGGGGCAGAGAGGCACAAGCACTTTGCTCTCTGTGCTCACTGGTTCTGGTGTAACAGACGAAGCAGGAGGAGCAGGGACATTCTGCCTTATACACTTGAGAAACCGCCTCTTCTATAATGATGCCCATTTCTGTAACGCAAATTGGCTCACCTACAATGGATAAACGGGAACGGTATCAGAACAGCACAAGAACCCTTGGTTCAAATGCAGTTTTTCTAAGGCAAGCGACCTGAAGAAGCAGGAGTAGGCCTTTAAATTTTAGCAGGAAAAGAAAAAGCCCTTCTGGCTATATTTTTAAAACATTAAAACTAGAGGGCCTGTGGGGAATCAAGGTGTGGCTACATGGGTGCTCACTATACAATTTCCTCAACATCTCAGAATGTTTGCAAATTTTCGTAATCAAATGCCGGGGAGAAAGAGCACACACTTGCACTCAGTCCTCCTCCCCACACTCTGTTTGGGCAGCCCCATTGGCTGAGAGCTCCATGGCCACCTGCGATGCCCCAACGGCTGCCAGGCCGTCCCCCTCAGAATGCATGTACATGTCAGCGTCGCATGGAGCTGCCTGTCCCAGTGGGCCAAAGCATCCCCCCATGTACCCATGACTGCTTTTGTCATACTCAGGTCAAAGAGTTGAGTTGTATTGCTCTCAACTCTTTTTCCCATAAGCCCTCTCATTATAAGATTGGTATGTGATTTTGCAGAAGACACATGTAGTGTTAGAGCAGAAATGCCTGTTTGGTCTTCTGGAACTCAGTGCCTAGATCGAAGATTATTTGATCGTGGAACTCATTCCAGCTCTGCCTTGAGGCTGAGGTTGGAAATGATCAGCTTGACCTCTCTGTTCTGTTTGAGGAGTGTCCTCATTCATACCCAGCGATGCTGGATTAAGAAAAACAACCCTAATGATTTGATGATTACCGATGATTTCATTAAACATTTTCAGTAACTGGGGCAAAGTTGGTATAATCTCACAACAACATCACTGAGCCCTCTGCTGACCATGGAGCCGGAAAAAACCTGCACATTCTTGTCAATCCAGTGTGTTTCAGTTCTATGTGCTGCCTCTAAAAGACTCAGCTTGCTCTGTGTGGCCGGATTCTGATGGCATTACAGCTGAGAGACAAGAAACCTATGTTACAATGCTGACCAAGGCAATAAGAGGTCACTTACCAGGCACGCAAGTATTCTAACTGGGAGGTGTTGGCAGCTCACTTGAATTACATAATGGGAAAGATGGCTGCCATAGGGAACCATCAGAACCATCAAATGGCCCGTCCCACTGATACTGTGAGCCACTGAGGACCAGGAAGCATCACGAAAACACAGCTATCTCCACCCTAGTGTCTCACATGTATTAGATGCTCAGTCAGGTAGCCACACAGCACACGGCATGCTGTCCAGCAAAATGTCAGCTCCGGTCTACAGCCCAAAGAAATCAAACTACTCACATTTACCAAGGACCGACCAAGCCAAACCTCAGGGCAGAAGACAGGCCACAGCCACGTGCTTTTCTACACCATCTTGAATCTTCACTGTGCCCCTTGAGAGAGGGGCTGGGAAGCAGGGTCAGGTAAGTTAACACCTTGCTAGTGTTAATGGGGACCGGATTCAAACCCCAGCTAGTCACACTGGAGAGCCCCAAGGCTCACACCACATTATATTTCCTCTCAAGAGTCATGACACCCTAGGGAGCCCATGCTCTCACCATGAGGAACCAAGAAACTTATAAAAACTCCCTAAAGAGAAAGAACAGTCCTATAGAACAATCAAAGTGTCAAAAGGCCACACCTGACCAACTGCCGAGGCCATGATGCAAACTACAAGTGATGCCAGCATTCAGAAGAGAGGAAAAGGCATTCAGCCTTGTGGTCAGGAATCGGGGAAAAGACGGGTTTGCCTGAAGCAAAATATTCAAGGCAGTGACTCTTCCTAATTGATGGTCTTCCCTGAGACCTCCAAGCATAAAATTGTTGTTTGGTGAGAATATGACCCTTATCTGTGTGGAAAGCAAGGCCTTAAATAAGACTGCATTAAGCCCTGAAGCTACTTAATTACCAACAAGAATTGAGTGTTTAGAGGTGTCAGGCCCTCTTCTAAGCTCTTCACATCTCTTAGCCCATCTGATCCTTGAAACGGCCCTAGGAGGGAAGAACTATGATCTGGCCCACTTACATCATGAGGAGATGGTGGCAGATGCTGTGTCACCTGCTCGGGCTTCCCCAGTGAGGGGTAGAACAGCAATGTGAACCAGGCATCTGGGTCTGAAGCTTTTGCTCAGTGAGGCTGCACTGCCTGCCACTAAACTGAGCACTAACGATGTCACCCCAATGGAAAACTTCTCAAACAAACCAATCCCCAGCCTAGAAGGTAAAATCACAAATACTATAAAGGGATAATGCCCCCAAACTCTCTCATACAGCACTCTCTCCCTATCATGTCACAGTTAGATAAATATTAATGACACAGGCCCTGGCCGCAGGGAGTTTCCAATCTAATGGTGCAATATTTAACATAACTCAGAGTGGACTAGGCATCAGGAAGTACAGATACTGAGCGGAGGAAAGTGGAGAGAAGAGAGATTGCATTTGGGTGACAGCATCGAGAAAGGCGCAGGGAGGAAATGGTATGAAACACTGCCCTGGAAAAATCGGCAGGATTTCAGTAAGCAGCGACTACGTGAGAGAGGGCGTTCCAGGGGAATGCACACCCAGGCCTGGGCAAGGGGTGGCACGGGTTATGAGCACTATGCAACAGGAAGGCTGAGGGAGAACTCTGGAAAGTCACCCAAAAAAGAGGTCCAATGATGACACACCGGTGAGGGTTTTTCCCAGCCTGCAGCTGCACATCCCAGGGAGGAAGGGCATGCGGCTAAAAACACACCTCGTTCTCACCTTTTCTGAATGAGTCCAGGCTGAACATTTCTGGCCAGGAGGGAAAGCTGGAATCCTAAAAAGAAGGACAGCCAAGAGGCAACGGTTAATATTCCTGGTCCAGGAACCCAGGGAAGACTTCAGTACCACAGAGAACACTGTCCAGAAGATGAGAAAAATGCAGCTCTTCACTAATGAGCCCGAAGTGCTGCTCCCGTCTTAAGGGCAGAAGGGCTATCTCCCCTCTAGAGTAATTATGTCCTGTGTTTCTAAGTGAGAGCTTTCTCCTTTGTCCTAAACTCCCAGGACCCTGATAAGCGATGCATTTCATCGTGAGAGACATATACTGGCACCTCATCATCACACCTGCAGTTTCCCTGGGACTCTGAGAAAGCAGTGAAATTCTACATGATCCCTTTTCTCATGTGGCATCAGGAAATAGAACTGACTGCTGTAAGGACAGACTGGCTCACTGGGCATTCACAAAACCTACTTATGTGCCTAGGAATGGATGTGACTGACAGTATCAAACAGTCACTCTAGAGGGATTCAAAACAAAAAGCTTTTCATGGCAGAATCTCTAATATAAATAACAAATATTACGTTGAAAGTTCACCTGTTGGCCAAAAATTTTGGTGCATTTTGCTCATTAGTACACTTAACTGAGGAATTTACCTAGAAACTTAAAAAAACATGAACGAGTAAGTAATGCCTCTAGTTTAACAATTTTGTTTTAAAAATACACTCAAACTCAGACTTATGGATGTTTTAAAAAATGCAGTACTCCTGGATTGGTGCATAACATTATATGGAACATTATATGGCCTTAATTTAAAAACACCTACACAACACTTTAGTAAATCAGGATAATGGCCAACATCCCTAGCAGTCTAATGGGGCCTACGTGCCTGTTCTGACTGCTACACCCTCTCAGGTGTGGGATGGTAGGGGCTGGAGGGCTGACCTGGGGCCAAATCTTTCAGGTCCACAGCAGGTCGGCCCTGGTGGCTTCCTCTCTCCCAGGGATACTGGAAATATCAGCCAATAGGATATGGTAGCTCAGAGAGAAAAACTTCAATACAATATCAACAATGCTTCAATTTACTTTAAGAAATCACATTCTGGGAGTTCCCTGGTGGTGTGGTGGCTTAAGGCTTCGGCACTGGCACTGTCAACGCTGGTTTGATTCCCAGCCAGGGAACTACCCACATGCCAAAAACAAAAACAAAACAAAACAAAACAAAAAAAGATTTCTGATAATGAAACACCATTTAACTCCAGGTACAGTCACCATGGGGTGATTCGAGGACACAGAGCTTCCATAATGACTAATTAAAAATTATACCCTTCTTCCAAGATAGTCACAGATGAATGTCATATGTGCCCTTTGCTCTGCAGTGTGGCTGAGCATGAGAGCCACCACTGCTGTATGTGCATGGTTAAATCAGCTTACCTTACAAGAGCAGTGACAGTCTCAGACTTCGTAGGCTTTCGAACTGGAGCTGAATTCTCTCCTTGCTATTCCTCATCACGAGGCTGGGCCTCCTCCTGGGAATTACAATCCTGGGTCACTGAAGAGATGGCCACCACAGGGAAAGAAAGTTGCTCTGAATCACTGAAATTCATTTACTAACTCTGGCAACAAGGACACGTTTTGTTAGTGGCATGAAACACACACCTTGGACACACTAGACTCACTTCAGGACCTGCCATGACCCACTCTAGCCCCTCGAATTGTGAGCTGCCCTACAGAAGCACCTGTAAAATACCAAGAAGGAGATCTCATGGTAAAGGGGCTTATAGTTCTGAGAGTCCACAAGTTTCTCCAAGCCCAGAGTACCACCTACTGTAGGTTTGAGGTCTACTCCCACCGTGACTATAATATGAACCCATTTAAGGTAGATAAAGCAGCTCTTCCAGACTGGGGAAATAACAAGTAGATGTTGAATACCATTTTTTTTAGTTTACAAAGTACTTCCACAGATGTTATCTCACTTAATACATGTAACTATCCAGTGAGGTTGTAATTTATCTTCCAGAGGTTACACAACTTGCCCAAGATCCCATAGTTGTCTCATGGCAGAATGGAAATCTACAGTTAGGAACTGGGCTCCAAAGATTTCCTTGTTTATACTACACTACTTTTCTAATCCCCATGACATCATGTCATTGCCTAGATTTCCCACAGGTCAGTCTTTGAAATAACTTTACAGTGACATGTTCAAAAGTTGAAAGGGGCAAGAAGTGCCCAACTGATAAATTTTGCACCATAACCTAAAACACATCAAGACTAAGTACGCTTTGGAGGTAAAGGGATTCCCTACACAGGTAAAAAAAAGAAAACAATGCAGCAAAGGATGTATTTCTTGTTCCTTAAACAGATACATAAATAAAGAGTATTATCCTAAGTCCCAAAAACTGTTTCAGGAAAAGAATCCTCCCTTCACAAAACTCGAAAACTCCAAGGTTTAAGTGTAAATTATAAGATGTTGTCAACACCCATAATGGCAGTGGGATTATTGCCATCAAAGAATCTGCAAGAGAAACAATCAATGTCTTTTTTCACTCTGGCCAGTAAATTGCAATCAAAAAATAGGTTGAGAGTCTGTTAAGTGGCCATCTGCAGTCCACCTGCTAAAGTTGTATTGCATGCCCCTGTGGACTGGGGGTGCAAAGTGGGACCACCTGTGCCTTGCAAAATCACAATTAAGATGACCAGTGTTGCTACAAGAGGACTAGATAGACAGCATGCTGATGGCATACTCCTGGCTTGAGGGTTCTGAGGACCCTTGGGACTCCAATTCACTGCAAACAAAGAACCCAACATGCATTTGGTCTTCCCCTGCAAAACGGGACAAGGCACCACCAGTAAACAAAGAACACCTCACCCCTTGGCCTCCCCCCGTGACAAGGTCGGTGCAAAAGGGGGCAAACCAGGGGGGCCAGATTGCACCAGGCCTCCCTTGGACGAACGGTCCAGGCCACAAGGGAGGCAGACAAAGGTCTCGGGACACTCCGGGGGCTTTCTCCAGGCCCTGCCTCGGGAAACCGAGCATCCCCTGAGGCGGAGGCGTTGTTGCGCCAATGATGCGGCCTCTCCCGCGGCCCCCGCGGGGCCCCTGGCTACCAAGTCGGCCCCAGCGGACCTGTCTGGCCCCCGCCCCCGCCCCGGCGCCATGGCAACGGTAGGCCGAGGCCTGGCTGCCTACGATCGGCCCAGCCGGCTTCCCGAGCAGGCCTAGGATGCCCGGCCTGTTCCTCGGGCCCGCCCGCTTCTCCGCCCTACTCTCCGCCAAGCCGGCGGTCGGACCCAGGCCCCTCATCACGCTGACCATCCCTAGCCACGGCAAGCTCTTCAAGAGGGCACGAAAGGGGAGAATAAAAAGCCCAATTCACCTGTTGTTACAGATGTGAAACAAGCCTTGGTGCACCGCGCATGATCCGGGGACCCCCCCAACCACAACCGGACTACAACTCCCACCAGCCTTGGCGCGGCCCCTTCCGGGTCCCAGGCGGAAGTCCCGCCCACCGCCCGGTCGCTCTCCGCCCCGCGCCTCTGGCCCCGCCTTTCGCGCTCGACCCCGCGTCTCAGTGGGTCTCGACTGCGTCCCCCTTGTGGGGGTCGCAGCGGTCTTTCGAGGCTCACATCGGCGGTCGGCCAACCCGCGGTGAGACCTAGACGCCGGACCCAATATGGGACGGCCGCAAAGGACGCAGGCGGGACTTCCGGCCCAGTCGCGAAGGGATGGGCCCGCGTGAAGATCTGGGGTCGCCGGGGGAGCTGGCCTAGGCGGCGGTGGGCTGCTACAGCTGCGCGTCTCATGGTGTAGCAGCATCCGACAGTGTGAGAGCGGGAGGGCTTTGGTATCCTTTGCGCACCCGCCCTACGCCTCTGGGTGCGAGTGAGGAAACAGGCCGGATCAGGGCTGAGCCGGGAACGAAATCCCACTTGGACTCCGGGCTTCCACCCGCCTTCCCCGCCACAGCTCGTTGCCACGGCTCTTCTCTTCTCCATCTCTCCTCCGATCTTCTGTTTCTTTAGGGAGGTGAGAACTCCCTCATGAGACTGTTAGGATGAAGTCAACGTGACTGCTCGTTGTAAATGTACAACGCTAAGGAAAGGACTAGGTGGCACTTGCTGGTCGCTGGGAGACCGCAGGTCAGAGTGCCGCTGGGCGGGTCTGGAGGTTCCGCCCCCCCCACGCTCCACCCCGCTGTCCCATTGCTTCAGAAGTGCAAAAGGGCATTGTTCCTGTTGAATGTTTCATTCCTTTTGATGAGGCTCCTGTGTGACGTTCCAGATTCAAAAGGGGAAAACAGTATGGGGAGCTCTGAAGCTGGGTCAGGATTTGATAGCTGGAGACTTAACATGTCCTTTAAGATGTGGCCATTGAGGATATATGAAGAATCGGTGCCATATCCTGTCATTTTTGTCCCAACAAATTCAACAAATATTTATATTTTCTTTCTACTTTGGACAGAAGGGTGAGGGAGGTGAGCGTGGGACATCATTCATTCAAATAAATAACCTATTCTGGGAAGGACACGGGGGTATCCTTTGCGTGTGGGGAATGATCCCTGCACAGATAGTTGAGTGATCTACATAGCAGTTGCTAAGCTCGTGTGGAGGACCCTAACCTCAAGGGGCTTTAGGGCCTATTGGAGAAGATGTAAACATTGTGTGAAGCAAATTGAAAGTGATAAATGCTGGAGAAGAAGTTAAAGGGCTTCAGAGAAAGGCGATTACTCTTGAATGGCAACATCAAAGAGAAAGAACCGTGTGAGCAAAGGCCCAGGTGGAACAAGGGGCAAATCCTAAGGATATACAGTGGTTCATTATGACCAGAGGATTGGACACGTGTACTGACTTTAGAGGAGATAGAAAAAACAGAGTTGGGAATGCTATGCCAAGGAATTGTTACCTTATTAGTAATCAATAACTTGTTTTACAGTTCTAAGTAGCAGAGTAAAAGAACCACTTCTAGGAAGTAAATTAATGAATTTTAGGAAGGTTCTGGAAATGTGATGATAGAATTGGCTAGAAAAGTAGAAGCTAGGATACTAATTAGATGAGTGGTAATGAGGGCTTGAACTATGCTCGGCAGTGAAAAAGGCAAAAAAATAAGATGGCAGTGGTAGAGCTCTGGGCTGCTTGGTGACCACAGGTGTGTGGAGAGATGACTGAGATGGTACCAGGATGACTGGATTATGCTCTTAAATTAATGGACACCAGAGTTGAAGATGGTGGATTCAGCTTCATACAGATTATGTTTGAAATGCTGTTGTGAATGTTAAAGTATGTGATCCCTACCCCAAAGGATATTCTAATCTTGTAGAAAGGATGAGAAAAGCATGTAAATAAACCTGGAGTAAGCACTGCAAAAGAGGGGCAAGTGGAAAATTAGAAATGCTTTAGCTTCTTACACATTTTGTATTTTTAGTTTTCTCTCTGAAGATCTTTCTCTTGTTCTTGAACCTTGAGGTTTTTTTTTTGTTTGTTTGTTTGTTTTGCTTTTTGGTATATGGGCAGCTCCCTGACTGGGAATCCAACCCAGGCCGCAGCGCTGACAGCGCCAATGCCGAAGCCTTAAGCCACTACACCATCAGGGAACTCCCCTTTGAGCTATTCTTAATGAACAGTTGAGGTGGGTAAAATGATCCACTTTATGTTAAGGTGAGTCTAGTTGGTGTCTTTTTCCTTCCCTTCCACATACGAAGACCGACCAGAAAGTATCCAGCCACATAATAATGAAAAATGGCATTTATGGCTGGATTTTTTCCGGACAGCCCCTGTATTTCACCTCTTGTTTCCTCGTAATTTCTGTATCACTGCCTTGTTTTCCTGTGTCCAGTCTCTTTAAACTTCATTCTTTGCTAACATCTCTGTCTAGAAACTTCTCTGTTTCTTCAGACAGGTTCCTACTTACTCTGCAGAAATAGGAGTATTTGGGCAACCAAGTATCACATTTTTTGGTATGCATTAATCATTTAATGCACAAATGTATTTTGAATTTTTGGTAAAAATATCAATTTTTTTCACAAAAATTTACTAATTGTGCATTATTAAGAGAAAAATATATTTTCAGTAACATAGTGTTTTTTACCTGGGGGGACAGAATGTTTAAATTTTTTTAATTTTTAAAGATAGGGACATGTACATTAAGTGGTTAAACACTGCTATAAAATCAGTTATATTTTACAAACTCTGTGTCATTGGCCTAACTGTACAAGTCACTTACTCTCAATCTTATAAAATACTTATTGGTATAACTGGAAAGAAAAAACATAGCAGCCAGGCTGCTTTATAGTGAACACTCTTTACCATGGTACTGCCAAAGGACCAACACACAGGCTTTTTAAAAAATAAGAATGAAATTGACTCCTGGTCAAGATGGTATTGTATTAAACATTTTGATGCCACTACCTTTGTTCCAAACACATAGAATTAAGAAGAAAAGATTAAAATTACATATCGTATTTGAAAATAAGATAAACATCTGTGTTGACCAGAGAGAAAGTGCTGGAATCTTGCTGGGCTATGGATCTAGAAACAAGCAGTCTGAAGTTCATTACCTATAAGGTAATAAGATTGAGGAAGTGCCCCATGTGATACGGAAATCTGGGGCCAGGATTGCTGCTTGCAGTTAGGACTTTTGATCGGGCTCCCTAAATTTAACAGAGATTGACAAAACAAAACACTATAAGCTATCCATGCATGAAGATATGGGGGGATCCAAAAGAAACCAGAATCATCTTCTGGAGGGCGGGCCCCTTGTAGTATGGGCTTCTCCCACTCGATGAGTGTTCTAGGAGCCCATCTGCATCCCGTGTACAGTGGTTCTCAACCTTCCTAAGGCCGCGACCCTTTAATACAGTTCCTCATGTTGTGGTGACCCCCAGAAAATTATTTTTGTTGCTACTTCATAACTAATTTTGCTACTGTGATGAATCGTAATGTAAATATCTGATATGTGTTTTCCAATGGTCTTAGGTGACCCCTGTGAAAGGGTCATTTGACCCCCAAAGGGGTTGCAACCCCCAGGTTGAGAACTGCTGGTGTACCAGCTAGCCTTGTTGTGCGTTTGGTTTCAGTGAATTTTTTTGGAGACTCTTTATGACGCATTTGCCCATTACATGATGAGTGATTTATATGAACAATATGTGGCATGACAACACACCTGCCCACACCGCTCTGAGTGTTCAGCAGTTTTTTGATCAAAAATGGCATGAGACTATGCCCCACCCTCCCTATTCACCCAGTCTCACCCCAAGCAACTTTCTTTGTTGTTTCCCCAGGTGGAAGAAAGTTCTCAAAGGGACATGTTTTGCAGATGTGGCAGAGGTGAAACAAAAAACAGCAGAAGCACTAAAAGGCATCAATATTGATGAGTTCAAAAACTTTTGAGCAGTGGAAAAAGCATCTCAATAGGGCTATTGCATCAAACGGAGAGTATTTTGAAGGTGACTGAAGTTTAAACATGTAGGAATAAATACACAATTTTTTATAAATAAGTTCCAGGGTTTTTGGGTCCCCCTTGTATAGTTAAATGAAATTGTATATTTAAGCAGCAGGTACAATTTTGAAAATGGACCTAAATCTATCCTCTCACTTGGTGCCTGTATCTCCTGTCTCCCAAATCTCATGGTGGAAACAAAGTTTCAAGTTACTAACCTAAGATTTGTTTCTGGTTTCCTGGAGCATTGAGTAGAGACCACAAAGTCATCAGGGAAGTTCCCTGGTGGTATAGTGGCTAAGGCTTCAGTGCTGTCAGTACTGCGGCCTGGGTTCGATTCCCAGCCAGGGAACTATCCACATTAAAAAAAAAAAAAAAAAAAATCATCAGGGAGGGATATGTATATGGGGGGAAAATTCCCATTCACATGGAGCTTATAGGTTAAGCTTCCAAAACATACAAGAAAACCTAACCAAAAGAAAGACAAAATCAGCCTGAAGGGATGAATTCACTGCAATGAAATGAAAATAATGGAGTGGGGGAGTTCCCTGATGGTGTAGTGGCTTAAGGCTTTGGCACTGGCGCTGTCAGTGCTGCGGCCTGGGTTCGATTCCCAACCGGGGAGCTACCCACATACCAAAAAGCAAAAAAAAAAGAAAAGAAAAGAATGGAGTGATCTGATAATGACGAGAATAAGTATGTTTAGACTATTCAAAGACAGAAAGGATGCTATTTTTAAAGAATAAGAAATTATGCGGGGGAGTTCCCTGATGGTGTACTGGCTTAAGGCTTCGGCGTTGGCACTGTCAGTGCTGCGGCCTGGGTTCGATTCCCAGTCAGGGAGCTACCCACATACCAAAAAGCAAAAAAAAAAAAAAAAAAAAAAAAAAAAAAAAAAAAAAAAAAAAAAAAAAAAAGAAATTATGCAATAAAAGTTGTCAGAAATGGTAACAGGTAAATATTTAAATAACCAGTTAGAAATCCTAGAAATTACAAATACAATGATTGAACAAACACTCCACCGACACCATGAACTCTAAACACGTTTTAGTGGAAAGGGGTTTAGTGAACTGAAAAGATGTATTCTGGGTGAGTAACTCATTACTAAGACAAAACTAGAAAGAAACAATTAACAAACATGGAGAATAACATGGAAGGCTTCAACGTGTATAAAAGGAATTGTAAATGATTACAGTATAGGAACTGCAAAGAAGTACTACTGCATTTAACAGTGTTTGAGAACATTCCAGAACTGAAGAAAGATGCAAATCCTTAGACCAATTGTGCACCCTGAATGCCAGCCATACAGGATAAGTAAAAACAAATATTCACTTGGACACAGAGCAATGAAACTATTGAATATCAAGGGTAAAGAAATCTTACAAGCTACAAGAGAGAAAAGGCATAAAATCTATTAATATGTTGGAAAGCAATTTGACAACATTCTTCCCAATACTAATAGATTTACTGAGAAATAACTGTCAACTTAGAATTCTGTATCCAGCTAGACTGTCTTTCTAAAGTGAGGAAAAGATAGAGATCTTACGTTATGTAATAAATAAGAGATGATCAGAACTACCTGAAGAATGTATTTTGCAAAAGAAAAAAAAAATTAACCCAGTGGGAAGGAATCTGATGTAATAAACAATGACAAAACATACTGATAAATTTGAATTTACCACTATTTACTACTGACTATTAAAATAGGTTTTTGTGCAGAAATAAAAGATAGAACTAAAATTTTAGGTAAAAATAAAAGAGAATATAAGGATGTGTTCATTTTGGGATGTTTAGGGTTATGAGGAAAAGAAACCCTGACTCTAAACTGGCTTGAAGTGTATATTAATACAAGTATATTGTCTCACATAACAGGAAGCCCTCAAGTAGGCCAGACCTCATAGCTGATGAATTCAGTCAGTTTAATATTGACTCAATAGTGTCATCAAGGACCCAGGTTCTTAACACTTACCTGTTTTCCACCTTCAGCGTAGTCCTGTTCCCAGGTTTCTAGCAAGAAGTCTTAAAAGTCGACTTTTCCTGTTTCACTAACCACAACTGGACCCCATTGGTGACCTTAGCCCTGGCAATGGGAAAAGAATCAACCCTTAGGGCAATCATGCCTCAGAAGGGGTAAAGTCTTTCTCAGGAGGCGGATAAAAACTGATAACAGGATTTTGTTAGGAATATTTATTTAGAATGCCTAAAAGCAATGTAAGTATAACTACTAAACAAATGGAAATACAATTCATAGCTTCCATGCCAGTCAAGGGAAATAAAAATTGAACAGAACAGAAAGCAGGAGAAAAAGACAAGCAAAGGAAAGTGGTAAACAAAATAAACATAGAAGATGATAGCAACACATCAAAACATAACAAAGGATCTTAAGCCACTCTTCTTGCTTGAACCTGCTCCTACCTCTTTGGAGTGTACTTTCGCTTCAATAAACTATCTCTTTGTTTTAACCTCTTAAAAAAAAAAAAAAGTGGGAATTCCCTGATGGTGTAGTGGCTTAAGCCTTCAGCGCTGGCACTGTCAGCGCTGCGGCCTGGGTTCGATTCCCAGTCAGGGAGCTACCCACGTACAAATTTTAAAAAAAATTAAAAAATAATAAATACAATTCTTCTATGAAGCACTAGAAGTCGGCAACATTCATCACTGCATTCCTTTCCCTATAGGATTTGACTGTACTTCTGTCAGATTCTCAAGAATCAGGAACAGGTTGCTTTTAGAGCTGACATATGATTGTTAGTTAAGGCTCATTCCCAACTGCAAAAAAAAACAAACAACAATTTTACAGCGCTTAGAATTCTGGCTACTTAGCATTTCAACTATAGTTGCCAGGAGTGTCTTTAATTGCCTGGTAGATCTAGGCAGTGGATTTAGAGGCCAGAATTTTTACAGATTACACTTCTTAATTTATGGGAATTGGGTAGCTGTTCTATGAGCATGGCTACTATAGCTATAAAACAAGGATTTAAGGGAGTTCCCTGATGGTGTAGTGGCTTAAGGCTTCGGCGCTGGCGCTGTCAGCGCTGCGGCCTGGGTTCGATTCCCAGTCAGGGAGCTACCCACATACCAAAAGGCAAAAAAAAAAAAAAACAAAAAAAAAAACACAAGGATTTAAGCAGGACTAATGCAGCTAGAGAGTCTTCATGGGAACTATGGACACCTAAATTTATACAAGTTCATGTCTTTACTGTTGTTGAAACAGTGTTTTGAATCTGTCTAACAGTTAACCTTAGAAGATCATATGGCTTGTTCTTGGAGGCGTGCTACTAGGTAGAATTCTATTTTGGACCCCCACCTTTTTATTTTTTCAAAAGGTTTTTGGACTTTGTTTTAATCCCTGCTAGAAAAAGCAGAGAATGAGCAGAATTCATAAATTGGAACACCCTTCTGCTCTAACCAGTTGTCCAATTTTGCCATTTTCATCTTTACTACATTAATTCCCATGGTAGCAGCTATTCGTCATGAGCCACTGACTGCAATTTGGTTGCTCAGGCTGAGTTTGAAGCCACTAATGATGTTTTAACTCGTGTTTCAGTAGACAGTAGCTCATGAATGATGGGCATGATATCAGCAACATACTCTCATATGGTTCAAGAAAAGAAGTACTTTGTACTACATTTGCAACTTTTTTCAAGTTTGGGATTACTCAAAAACTTTTAAAAAGCGATATAACCATTTTATTTGAAAATGTGTTTTTATAATGTGCTCTTGAATTATTTTTGATGAAAAATTTTAGATGTTTTTCTGAAAAAAAAAAGGTGTATGATTTTCCAAATTATTTTAGAAGTTATTTGAGCAAAAAAATTGGAATATATTGCACTGGAAAGACCAACTTCCCCCTCTATGGCACCTGGCAAATGAAATTGCTTTGGAAACTCCTCCAGTGCATTTTCTCTGCTGTATTCACATGCTATTATTAGAAAACACATTGTATTGGTGAAGAGGGGGAAGTAGTACTCCAGCGTCCCATCCCTGGGTTCAAAAACCTGACTTTAGAGTCATTAGTCAAGTATTAGTACTTGCTAGGCAGGTACTTAATCTCTCTCTGCCTCAATATCCTTATTGCTGGGAATGTAGGTATATTTAGCACAGGGCACCGCACATAAGTACACCATAAGCACCAGCTATTATCATTATTTCTAAAGTCTGAGCTCTCAGAGGTCATGATCCATGTCTTACTCATAAATTATTCTCATTGCTTCTGTCCTAGATTATCAGGTCATCTTTTCTTAAGTGTTTCTTCCTCTGATCTCTCATTCACTATTGCAATTATCTTCCTAATCTATAAATCTGATCATGTCATTATCTCTGTTCAAGCTGATTTCCCAACGTTTACAGGATAAAGTAAAATTTCACTGCCACAACCAAGTGACATTTCTGCTTCCAGCCCACGGATTTAAGGAGTTTCACCAAGCATGCTTTCACACTTTAATGCCTTTGTTCTAGTTTCCATGTGTCTGAAATGTCTTTCCTTCCAATCACATTCTATTCATTCTTAAAAATTGGTTTCAAAAATTCACCACTTTCTCACAATTAGTCACCAGCTGTTCTAGGGTCATATAGCATTATGTACATAACTCCATAATGGCCAATCATACTTCGTTAATAATTTAAAACCTTTCTGACTCTGTGTGGTTCATTCATTCATTCATCAAATAGTCATTGAACAATATTTATTAGATAGCAGGCCCCGTTCCCGACACCTGTTAACTAGACTAGGTTCACACGTAATTTATGTGGACGATTATTAACAAAAGAAAAATACCGGGGGACGGGTGTTTCCCTGTTGGTGTAGCGGCTAGGCTTCGGTGCTCTCAACGCCGCGGCCTGGGTTCAATTCCCAGCCAGGGAATACCCCTCCCCCCAAAAAAAATACCAAGTCGTGGTGAGTGCTAGTTATTAGCTGTTCAAGATTGTTGTCAGGGATCACTTTTCTTAAGTGCCTTTAAGCTAAGAATTTGAAAGCGCCTTAGTGACAATTAGAGGGAACAGCTGGTGCCAGGGCACCGAGGCAGAAATAAGTTGAAATGGCTGGAGCCGAGGGGGAGGAAAGTTTGTCGTGTGAAGCCGAAGGAGCTCCAGGTGAATGTCCCAGAGGGCTGTCACACAGCCACTTCGTGCAGGGTCTGAGGGCAAGAGGAGGCAGGCACAGATTCCTGTGAGGGAGTTCTTGAACGGCGAGTACTGATACCCCGAACAGGCTTTCTCCTCGGAATTTCTAACACCAGCCTGTTTCTCTCCGGGGGTGGAAAGCGATGACGTAGAACCTCCATGCAATTGCTGACCGCATAACGATCCGACAAAAGAACTCGGAAAAAGCTGGTAGCGCAGACAACCAGGCTGAGTAGCATCAGACAGAAGCGAGGCCTGCAGTGGCAGGCGGAAGAGGCGGGAGAAGGTGCTCGTCCCAGGGCCCCCAGGCGCAAATGCTGCGCATGCGTGTGCGCGTGCCTTCTTCGGTTCGGGCGCCTGTCTGAGAAGGGCGGGGCCGGGCATCCGCGCCGGAAGGGGGTTGGCTGGGCGGGGCCTGGAGGCGGGGAGGTGGCTGTGCGCGCGCGCGCGGTTGCGAACGGGGAACACCGCGAGGGCCGTGGCGGGCCGGGTTGTGGGCACTACGGACGGCGACGATGACCTCGGTGACTGGCGGCGGCGGGCCCGGAGCGGCGGCAGGCGCCGCAGGTGCGGGAGGTGCGGCAGTGGCCGCGGGCCTGGCCGTTTATCGGCGCAAGGACGGGGGCCCGGCCAGCAAGTTTTGGGAGAGCCCGGAGACGGTGTCCCAGCTGGATTCGGTGCGGGTCTGGCTGGGCAAGCACTACAAGAAGGTGGGTTCACGCGCCCGTGGGGGCCGGGAGGCCACGCGACGCGAGACCGGGGGCAGCTACTGGCCTCGCGAGCCTCAGGTCGCCCCTCCCCCCCTGCGCGCCACGAGGAACAACAAAGGCAGGCGCCGGGCTCGCCACGCCCCCGCGGTCGGCTCTGGGCGCCCGTGCGTGCGGGGTCTCCCCTCTAGGGCCCTGCTTCTTGGAGCTCACGCACGCCGGGCGAAGCTCATGCTCACTGAGGTGAGCAGGAACAATCGAGCTCAGCAACCAGGAGGGTGTGAATCTTCTCTTTTGTTAGGTGCCTTAGGTGTGTGAACGGTGATTGTTGAAAACTGTCTTGAGCCGGTGTGGAAAAGCAGCTTCGTTTTGTGGACAGACTGGTCTTCATAGTCAAGTGAGGTAACTAGAGATTTGCTAGAGAAGGAATATTGGCGATTGTGCTTGGAAGGTAGTAACAGCAGAGTAATGTAAGGAATTACAATATTGGTGAGAACTAACATTAAAAACTGACTTTTAATTTTTTTTAATATGGGTAATTCCCTGGCTGGGAATCGAACCCAGGCGTAGCGTTGACAGCACCAAAGCCTTAGCCACTATACCACCAGGGAACTCCTGACTTTTTATTAAATAGTGTTTTTAGCTGTATGTATTGTAGGAGTACAACAGTTTATGTTCACTTGTACCTGCGTGTTTCTCAGGCCTTCCCCGAGGATCCAGTTTATATAAAATTCCCCACTTTCATATCATCATTATTTTCTTTTTAAAATTATTTTTTCATTTTATTCTGTTTCTCCTACCTTTGGGAATTAAGTTCCGCGGAGTCAGTGCTATTGAAAGTTGTGACTTAACGCTTGATTATAGCAAATGTTTTTTTAACTTCCTCTTTATTTAAATACTTAGGAATGACCCCCTTAGAAGGTGTAATGAGACAGACAAAAATACTCCCTCTGCCCCCAAGTTTCCGGAACACCCTTTTCAGTTCTGTATTTCTTTTTGGAGGGCTGTAGTTATTTAGCACTGAAGCCAGGGTCTTGTTAGGCCTGTTGACTGCAATGTGTCTTTGAACATGATTGGTACTCATTGCCTCGTCCTTAGGAGTTACTTAGTAAATAGTTGTTGAATGAATGAAAAGGTAAAGTAGTCTGGGAACCTGTTCATTTGGGGTCCACAGCGCAGTAAAGCCAGTTGGCTTTGGGAAATTGTTAGGCATGGGCAGGGATCTTGGGTTCCATTGACATTACACTATGGTACTTCAGAAATGACTGTTTCTTATCTGAAGTTTTAGGAAGTGGGAGACTGTATTCTTATTTATAGTATATTTTTAGATGTTTTGATTTTTTTCCCCTCCCTGAAATTTTGGAGTCACATTTGGGGTTGTAGATTGATTTTTCTCATCTGCCTGTAAGTAGGCAAGAATATTTTTCTCACTTATACAGTGCTAAATTGGTCATTTTTTGTGTGTGTAGGCAATAGACCTTCTGGAGGTGGCTGAGGGAATTGACTATGTATTATGAAAGTATTATATTTCATTTTATTTTTTATTTATTTTTTTTATGTGGGTAGTTCCCTGGCTGGTAATCGAACCCAAGCCGCAGTGTTGACAGTGCCGAAGCCTTAGCCACTACACCACCAGGGAACTCCCGAAAGTATTATATTATATTTTATTTTATTTTATTTTTTTTGTAGTATGTGGGTAGTTCCCTGGCGGGAATCGAACCCAGGCCGCAGCATTGACAAGCGCCAGCGCCGAAGCCTTAAGCCACTACACCACCAGGGAACTCCCTGAAAGTATTATATTTTAATATGTGTCCTTCAGCGGATGCTTTGGGTCTTAATTTCTTTTTTTCTTTTTTTTTTTTAAGATGTTCCTTTTTAGTTGGTACTAGACCTAAACTTACTTACTTATTTATTTATTTATTTTTAGCTTTTTGGTATGTGGGTAGCTCCCTGACTGGGAAACGAACCCAGGCCACAGCACTGACAGCCAAAGCCTTAAGCCACTACACCATCAGGGAACTCCCTGGGTCTTAATTTCAGTGTTTCTTCATGTAGTTTTTTTTTTCCTCCAGTCTGGATTTTTTGCCCCAGTTTTACTGAGATACAGTTGATCTGTAAATACTGTATTACTTTATCAATGTAACTTTGACAAAGAAAAATACTCAGAAGTAATATTCTTTTGGATTATTCCTTTACGATGCCCATAGGACTGTTGTACACATCAGATACCAAGGAAGAGAAAAGAAAAAGAGAAATAACTATTTCTACTTCTCCAATTCTGTATGCATCTGTTTGGTCCCAATTTTAAGAGGGTAGCTTCAGGCTTTAGGTAGCCTGCAGGTTAATGTTGGCTTAGTGTCCCTGAGGCCTTAAGACAAAGTCAAAGTTAGGTTTGATTTCTCAGGGTTTCATAAAGCCAGAGTGTATTACTCACATTCAGAATGGAATCTGACAGCCAGAATCATACCAGTTTCTGTGAATGGTGTTGGAGTGGTGAAAGTATTATTAACCAGAAGGTTCTTTGCTGCTTTTGTACACACTGTATCTCTACTAGTACACAAAAATTTAACTAAATTTTTCTATTGCATTTAATACTGCACTTTCAGATTGATAAATCTGGAACTAAATAAAATAAACATGATCTTAGTAGTCCCTTCTTTATTGATGGGTCTATCCATGCAGTTAGAGAACAGCTGAGCAGCGGCCATCTCCTGGCACTTAAAACGTAACTGACTTAAATCCTCACAACAGTCCTGAATGATAGACATTTATTTCATTTTAGATGTAAGAGGAGCCCGAGGCTCCAGATTTAAGTAACTTCTCTGAGATTACAGTTAGGGGACAGATTTGGGATCAGTGAATCCTGCCTGGCTCTAAACCTCCAATTTTCTTGCTATACATCCTCTCTCTTTATTGTTTTTTTGTTTGTTTGTTTTGTTTTGTTTTGTTTTGTTTTTTGCTTTTTGGTATGTGGGTAGCTCCCTGATTGGCAATAGAACCCAGGCCGCAGCGCTGACAGCGCCAGCGCCAAAGCCTTAAGCCACTGCACTATCAGGGAACTCCCCATCCTCTCTCTTTAGGGAACTCAAAATGTTGTGGAAAAGATAGACACCTACCCAGGAGATTAGATTGCACATTAAAAGAGAACTTTGTTGCATTTTCATTTTCTAAGTGCCCTTTGTAGGTGTTCAGTAAATATTTGTTCAATGAATGAACCGATTAATTTAGTCTAGGAACCTATTCATTTTAGGAGTGTCCAACCTTTTGACTTCCCTGAGCTACATTGGAAGGAGAATTGTCTGGGCCACACATAGAATACACTAACACTAACTACAGCTGATGAGCCAAAAAAGTCCGTGCATAATTTTTATAACGTTTTAAGAAAGTTTACGAATTTCTGTTGGGTCACATTCAAAGCCGGCCTGGGCCTCATGCGGCCTGTGAGCCATAGGTTGGACAAGCTTGGTTTAGAAGATTTCATGTAAAATAAAACACTCCCAACAAAATACCAGTCTTCAGCAAAGTTAACTGCATGCTGGTGATTTCATTTGGAGTGGAAAGCTAAATTATCTGAACAACTAAAAATTTGAAAGGATACTGAGCTTTAAGAAGAATTGTCCTTATATATTATGCTCTTTGTTTGGCAGTAGCGCAGATTGAGAGCCATTCAACTTAAATGTACAGTAAGGATAGACTGCAGCTAGTATTTTTGCCATATATAACTTAAAAATTATTTATTGTATTATAATACAAACATACCTTAATCTTGAAATGTTTGATGGTACTGGGGAAGAGCTTTGTTTCAGGAAGAATTTACTTCTTTGATAGCTTTTGTGAAACTGAAGAAAGTATAGATGTTTTTCCTGCTCAAAATTGGAGGTTTTTAAAAAAATTATTGAATGTATTGGTTTCTCAAAGTGATATTGAGAATTTAATACCAAATTAAAATTTTGCATTTAATTCAACTCACTAATTTATGCTTTCCCAGTTATCTTTCTTTTCTCTGAAGCTAGCTTGCTGTCTACACCTGGTTTGGCCTTTTGACATTCTCCACATCAGTGTGTATAACTTCACATTTGTTTTAAAACAGTTTTTTTTATTGTGTGAAAAAAAAAACAACCCCAAAATTTACCACCCTAATTAACTAATTTTAAGAGCACACACATGTATTTTTTTGATGGGTAAAAACAACCATTTTATTATGCTCAAAACCTAATTGCATAAAACAATCATTTTATTATGCCTGAAGTTCTGTGTGTGGGAATTTGAAAGGGTGTAGTGGGGATAATTGTGTCTGCTCAATGATGTATGGGGCTTCTGCTGGGGAGATTTGATGATTGGGGGTGTGACTTGAAAGCTGTGAGCCAAAATCATCTGGAACCATCTTTACTCATGTGTTTGTGGTTGTGTGGTTGTGTTGTCATTCTTATGGAGTGTCAGCTGGGGCTGGTGACCATAAATCTCTATGTGGCCTCTCCGAGTAGCCTGGGCTTCCTCTTCCTCAAAGTGTGGTGGTGTCAGGGTTGTAGTTCAGGGCTCCAAACCTGAGTGTCCCCAAAAGAACTATGTGGAAGCTGTATGACTTTTTAAAACTTATCCTTAGAAGTCATGTAGTGTAATTTGTATGCATTCTACAAGTGAGTCATTAAGGATCCACTTGATTCAATTGAAGAGGGCATAGACCCCATCTCTAGATGAGAGGAGTGTCAAAGAATTTATGGAACTGTTTTAAAAACAACACACTTAGCTCTCTGGCCGCCAGTTGTGTACATTCATCCCACATACAAAATGTACTAGCCAATAGGTCTCATCCCATTGTAGAATTAGGCTCCACTTTGAGGTCCAGGACCTCATTGTCTGAGGTCTGGGTGCAGATGAGATAGCTTGGGTTTGCTTTCTTGGGCATGGTATCTCTCTTTCTAAAGATCTGTTAAGTACAGAGACTTGTCTGTCCCTCCCTGCCCCCTCCAGCATTTGTTTTTGTGAGCTCCTCTGCAACAGAGAACATGTCTCAAGACATTTATAACTCTGCCCCCATGCCAGTGCTTAATAGGTATTAGGAAGTAAGCTAATGTTCTCTTCTGTATGATTGGGCCAGTTTTTGAATCCCTGTCTTTATCTTGCAGTATGTTCATGCGGATGCTCCTACCAATAAAACACTGGCTGGACTGGTGGTGCAGCTTCTCCAGTTTCAGGAAGATGCCTTTGGGAAGCATGTCACCAACCCAGCCTTCACCAAACTCCCTGTAAGTACATCAGCTTTTAGCTATAGAATGTTATTGCTCTTTAACTGTAGGAAGCTTCTCTTTCAGGTATCATTAACATTTACATTCAACATCACAGCAGTTATTATGTAGACTTAACTGTTAACATTATATACTATGTTATAGTTTTCTTACAGTTTCTGCTGTAGTCAGTCTTTATTTTTTCTCCTAATTCATTTCTTGTGGCTAGAATAGTGTTTTGTGAAATTTTTATATTTAGTAGGAGGTATTCTTCTGAGCCTGTGTGAGAATATAATTTTGTTCTTGCAATTGATATTTTGACTGATAGTTTGGCTGGGTATAGAAATACTGGGCTATGCTTTATTTCTTTTTGAAATCTGTAGGTTTTGTTCTTTTCTTAATATTTGATTTTGTAGAGGAAAATCTGATCCCAGTTGATTTCCCCCTTTTTTTTTTTTTTAATATTTTATTTATTTATTTATTTTTTTGCTTTTTGGTATGTGGGTAACTCCCTGACTGGGAATCGAACCCAGGCCACAGCGCTGACAGCGCCACCGCTGAAGCCTTAAGCCACTACACCATCAGGGAACTCCGATTTCCCCCTTTTTTATACTGATCTTTGAAATCTTTTTTATCTTTGAAATTCAGAAATATGTCTACTTATGATATTAATAAGTTACGATCTGAAGACTCAACTATGTATCTTCAGCTCAGAGAACATTCAGTCTTTTAATTTTCTCTGCTGTCCTGTACAACTTTTTTTTCTAAATGGTTTGAGGGTTTTTGTTTTTATTATTGATTGATTGATTGATTGGTTCCCTGAGTGGGAATCAAACTCAGGCTGTAGCGGTGAGAGCACCGAAGCCCAGCCATTACACCACCAAGTCCTGTACAACTTTAAAATAATTTTTGAACTCTGTACAAATACTAGATTTCCAGGGACTACCTGTCATGTCTTTTCTCATAATTTTTGTCTTTCAATTTTCTGATTTGGATTTTGCTGTTTTCAGTCTGCTGTTTGCTACCTTCATTGAATTTATTATCCATAGACTTTTTTTTTTTAATCTCAAAAGCTTCTGATTTGGGTATTCTTACTTTATCACTAAACCTTTTGTTTTAATAACTCACTTATCTCTCAGATATAATTGAGAATAAGAAATAGTATTGTTTTACTGATCTTGCAATAAATGTGTTGTTTTACTTAGAGTATTTTTGCCATCCAGTTATTTTTAGTCAAATACAGTGATTTTTTTTTTTTTTTTTTTTTAATCATGTTAGAAAGTTTTCTCCACTCATAGGTGATAAAGGAATTCAGCCAGGTGTTCTTTGAGTATTGACATGGTTTCATTTTTTTACATTTCACACTCTCATCCATTTAGAATTTATCTTGATATTCAGTAGGAGCAATGAATCTAGTTTATCTTTTTCTGTATGATTATCTGGTTATTCCAATAACATTTATTAAAAAGTGCTTCTTTCATCACTGATGTGAGCTCAGCAAATATTAAGCATTTCATTATATACCAAATTCTGAGAATTCTAAGAGTAATACAGTGTGGTGTTTGTCCTCTGGAAGCTCACACTTCAGTAGGCTTTATGAAGAGCCTTTGACTTTCCTGATCTCAGGAAATGTTTTCCTGGAGAAAAGATATTTGAACTGAGTTCTGAAAGTTGAGTATCAGTTCTTTGGGAAAATGCGGGAGGATGGGATTTGCAGGCAGTGATAGCAATGTGTAAAAGCATAAAGGCCTGAGAAAATTTGGTACTTGAAGGAAGTTGCAAATAGTTCAGTAGGTTAGGACTGAGGACAGTGGGCGGATAGGGCAGAATCAGTCCTAAGAGGACAAGTTCACTATATTAGAAGTGTGGCTTTAATCTTAAATATGATGGGGAGCTACAAGGGAGAGAGAGTAGAAGATAACTTAGTCAGTTTTGGGTTTTAGAATAATCCTGTAGGCTTCAGTGTGAAGAATGGATTGGAAACTTTGAAAGCTGGTTAGTTTTCCATGAAGAGGCTGCTCTGAAGCCAAGTGAACTGTGACAATAGCCCATTAAGGAAGCAGTGGATTCAAAGAGGACAGAAAGGGATTGGAAGGGTTTAAAGGGTAGAATTTTGTGACTTTTTTGGGGGAGCAGGTGTAGGTTGTGGGGCTGGAATAAGAAAGAATTCATGAAGATGACTATGCTGAGCAGATACCTTTGAATGAAGGGGAAAGCCAGAGGGAAAAGCAGATTTTTGGAGGAAGGTATTTAGTCTGAATCAAGCTTGTCCAACCTATGGCCCACAGGCCACAATAGGGCACAGGATGACTTTGAATGTGGCGCAATTCAGATTCGTAAACTTTCTTAAAACATTACGAAAATTATACACAGACCTGTTTTTTAGTTCATCAGCTGTTGTTAGTGTTAGTGTATTTTCTGTGTGGCCCAAGACCATTCTTCTTCCAGTATGGCCCAGGGAAGCCAGAGGTTGGTCTAAATGTTGAGGTTGGCTTTCATAGGCCCTTCAGGTTTAGAAATCCCACAGATAGGAAATGAGATCTGGAGTTTGAGAAAAGGTTGGATTAGAGAAAGAGATTTGGGAGTTAACTGGGTGCTGGTTGAAATCAGAGTTACAGAGCAAGGTCATTCCTTCTTTTTAATGTATTTTCTAGCTTATCCTTTAAAAACACCTACATTTTAATGTGTGATTTGTGTTCTGTATATGTAATGTATCAGCATCATAGTAAGGACATGTATGTAATTTCTAAATAAATTTAGATATTGGAGGTATGTGCTCAGGTTTTTGTTTGTTTGTTTTATTTTGTTTTGTTTTGTTTTTGGTATGTGGGTAGCTCCCTGACTGGGAATCGAACCCAGGCTGCAGCGCTGACAGTGCCAGTGACGAAGCCTTAAGCCACTACACCATCAGGGAACTCCCTGTTTGTTTGTTTTTTAATGTGGGTATTTTCCTGGCTGGGAATCGAACCCAGGCCGCAGCATTGACAGCACCGAAGCCTTAGCCACTACACCACCAGGGAACTCCACGTGCTCAGTTTTTTACTAAAAATTAACTACTCAACTGGATAATTAGTGTATTTTGTTTTCTGAACCATGTGACTGAGAATTTTTGGGGGAATAACTTGTAAGTTTAAAATTAATTTAAAATTAAAATTTGCAAGTATAACACAAATTTTCTCTTTATTCAGAATCCTCAGTTAGCATTTTACCACATTTACTTTATCATTTGGTTTTTCTGTGTGGTGTGGGTCTATTTTCTGATTCATTTGAAAGCTTCATGTTTCTTTTCTTGTAAATACTCAAGTGTGTTTTCCTGTTTGAAGTAGTTCATCATTTAAAACACTGTCATATAATACAAATAAATTGTGCTTTACCAAGTATAACATATTTTAGAATAAACTTTACACATAACATTATATAATGTATTTTATTTAATGTAATTTACATTATATTGGCATTCTTAATTAGGATTATGTGAATATGTTTAAAAATAGTATTCATTTATTACTTTTTGCGGGGGTGGCTCCCTGGCTGGTAGTTGAACCCAGACCGCGGCTTTGAGAGCACTGAAGCCTAGCCACTACACCACCAGGGAACCCTCCCAAAAATAGTATTTATGGTGGACTTTATTTGTGGGATATTTATCTCCTGGGAACTAAACCATTGTTTTTTCCTGATTTTAAAGATTAGGGAGAAATATTTTTAGGGATAAAGCATAATTAAACATAATTTCTGGTTTAGTGCCAGTGGGACCGGATGTACTTCTATTCCTCTCAAAACAGTGTTTAACATTTTTCCAAATAAAAGGCAGGATATCATGTGTAATTGTGTAAAACAAAAGTGGGTAAGAGGTAGAAGTGAAGAATGGTTCAGTGAAACTTATAACCTGCTTACCTTCAAAAAAATTTTTTTTCTTGAATAAACAGTACTAGGATAAGAGAGTTCACTGTTTGGGCTGATTCTTTTTCTCAGTCAAAGTGGAACTTTTGTTTGTTTGTTTGTTTGTTTTGTTTTGTTTTGTTGCTTTTTTTTGGTATGTGGGTAGCTCCCTGACTGGGAATCGAACCCAGGCCGCAGCGCTGACAGCGCCAACGCTGAAGCCTTAAGCCACTGCACCATCAGGGAACTCCCCAAAGTGGAACTTTAATTTCACAAATTATACTGTATATTAAAAAGCTGGCTAAACATGGGGTATGTTCTAGCTAATGTAACTGAGAAGTTAACAGTAATTTAGGAAAAAAGTATTTCATAAAGCTAAAAATAGGCAAATATAAATATGAATTGAAACAAAAAAGTGTTTTTATCTCCACCACAAGTAAAAGTTTTTAATTTTCCTTGATTCCTTCAAGGCTTAGTACATATGCATACATAGCATAAACATAATTGTAATGATAGGATAGAGCCAGTTTTATATTCTGCCTTTTAGAAAAGATTCTAAGTGTCTGTGTTTTAAAACAACAAAGCTCTTAGTCCTAGGCTATTAAAAGGTGAAGTCAAAGTCTGAAATAGTTGGAATTTTAAATATGTTCATGAGATGTTCAAAATTTCCAACTTGTCGTTACACCTAAAAAATAAATTATTTAATTTGCCACTATGACCTAACTTACATTCTGTCGTTCTGTGAATTTCAGAATGGAGAGACTGTTTTGGGGAACATGGCACTAGAAATAACATGTTAAGTTCTTGTTTGCCCTTGAAGTATGTAGCTTAGAATGAAAGTAGGGTACAGGCAGCCATCTAAGTGAAATGGTGTTGGGACATTGAGTTTGGTGCGGTGATTTAGTTTCACTTCCTTAAAACTTCTCACTGGGGGAGTTCCCTGATGGTGTAGTGGCTTAAGGCTTCGACGCTGGCGCTGTCAGCACTGTGGCCTGGGTTCAATTCCCAGTCAGGGAGCTAGCTACCCATATACCAAAAAGCAAAAAAAAAAAAAAACAACAAACAAACAAACAAAAAAAACTTCTCACTGTAAAATAAAATATACAGAAAAATGAGTGAAACACATGTTGACATAAATAATTACAGAGAAAACACTGGGTGGTTTCACTGTCCTAAAAAATCCTCTGTGCTCTGCCTGTTCATCCCTTCTGCACTAACCCCTGACACTCTTGATTCTTTTAATATCTTTATAATTTTGCCTCTTCCGAAGTGTCATGTAATTGGAATATGTGAGGAGAGAACCCCTCCAAACTGGAATTTATTTGTAAAATTTTGTGTATTTATTCTTACATTTGTCCTTTTTTATTTTATTTTATTTTATTTATTTATTTTTTATATGGGTATTTCCCTGGCTGGGAATCGAACCCAGGCCACAGCATTGACAGCGCAGAAGCCTAGCCACTGCACCACCAGGGAACTCCCGTTAACATTATTATTTCAAAGATGATAGGAATGGTTATTTCTTATTATAAATTTCTAACTTTATTACATTAGGAACACATTTTAATATTGATTCTTTGTAACTTGTTGAGTTCACAGATGTTTTGAAAGCTGTCAGTCCAGTTTAGGTACTCTCCCCCCCCCCCCCCGCCTCTGGTTGCTTTTATGATCGTTTGTCTTTCCTGTTACACATTTGCACTGTATAGTGTGTCTAGGTATGGACTATTTTATGTATTTTTAATATAGTTCTCAAGACTGATGTGTTTCTCGACGCTTTGGATTTATATCCTTTGCAATCTCTAAGAAATTTTAACTTTTATTCTGCTGTGTCTACTTGTAATCTTTATAATGTGACAGTTGTGCTTTTAGTGTCATTGAATGTTGTTCATTTTAGGACAACACTCATGTATGTTACATGTATGTTTTCAATTTTTTCTGTCTTTTTAGTGCCTTTAATCATTTTATACTGATTTTATACAAGCCTTACAACATTTTTTCTATCATATGAAAATTTTAGGATTCCGATCTTGCTGTTTGTTGACCTAAAAACACTTGTGTTTTGTTTCTTTGAGTGTTGAATTTTGGCCTGTGAGCTCTCCTTCAGTGGAACTTCATCTCTGAGTCCTGTTGCCCTGAGCTGAGAATTTACTCTTAAGGTGTTTCAGAGGACTTGCCAAATTTAGGACCAATTCTTATTTTAATTTGGCATGAACTTCCTAGACTGAGTGGTTAGTGTCAGTTCCAAACCTAAACTCTTGAGAAGGGAACTTTGTTTTCCTCTTTAGTTTTTGGTTGGCAGATATGTTTCCTAGCTTATCCTTTTCCTCATGGTACCACCTACTGACACCCCTGGGTTTATATGTGTGTAGTGGGTGATTGTCTTAGTTCTCATGTCCTCCCTTGCTTAGGTCTATGGTCTTATTTTCTGTCCTTACATAGGCCCTAAAACCTTAGCCTTTAGATCAGCAGTGTCCCACCTTTTGGCTTCCCTGGGCCACATTGAAAGAAAAATTGTCTTGGGCCGCTCTTAAAATACATTAACACTAACAATAGCTGATGACCTAAAAAAATGGTAGGAAAAAAATCTCATAATGCTTTAAGAATTTGTATTGGGCCTCATTCAAAGCCATCCTGGGCCGCAGGTTGGACATGCCTGATTTAGATAATCAAAGTTGACATCGTTGCCTATTTAATGCCCTCATTATCCCCTCCCCAGTATCAGTCTAGAATCATATATTTACCTCACAAGATTGCTATTTTGATTTTTTTTCTTTGATATTTACACTTGGAAATTTGCTTTCTTTATAGAAGTTAAATCATATATTTAAAATAACGTCTGTTATATTTTGAATGTCAGCTAATACTTAAAATATATATATGGTCATGGGATGTAGAGTATAGTACAGGGAAGATAGTCAATGGTATAACAACCATGTAAAGCATCAAATGAAAAACAGACCTGTTGGGGTTATCACTATATAAAGACTGTAAATGTTTAAGCATTATGGTCTCTGGTACATGCAAAACTAATAAAATAAATTTTGAAAAAGATTTAAATAGCAAAAAGAACAAGTAAAAAAGAATTATATATATTTTTTGAGATCAGGTAGAAGTTCTGAGAAAAGAAGCTTCTAGAAATCAGTAACTATAATAGGAACATTTAAATGGCAGTTGATGAAAGCAAGCATCTAAATGTAGACAGTGTCAAAAGTTAAAAACTGCTCAGTTCACCAAAGAAAACAGTAATAAATTGAACTTTATTATAATTAAAAAAATGATGTCTGTTATGTTTTATCCACCTGTATTTGTGGTGGTAGGGTTCTCTGGTTATTTAGTCTGCCTTATTGCTGGAGCCAGAAACACTTTTTCATCTGTGAAATGAATGAAAAAAGGGCAACTTCATAGGACTGTTGATAGGAGTAAATGAAGTAATGTAGGCCTCATGGTAAATTCTCAGTAATTGGTAGCAAGGATACTACTTTTTGTTCTCCCCAAGAATAAGAAATTGGGGCAGTGATTACCTATGGTTAGAGATGCTAATTAGAGGACTACAGTGGACTCTTGAACAACATGGGTTTGAACTGTGCGGGTTCACTTACATGCAGATTTTTTTCAGTGAATACTATAAATGTATTTTTTCTTCCTTATGATTTTCTTAACATTTTCTCTTCTCTAGCTTACTTTATTGTAAGAATACAGTATATGATACATGTAACATAGAAAATATGCTTTATGTTCTCGGTAAGGCTTCTGGTCAGCAGTAGGCTATTAGTAGTTAAGTTTTGGGGGGAATCAGAAGTTATCCACAGATTTTCAGTGTGTCTAACCCTCACGTTGTTCATTGGGGGTCAGTGTCTCTGATCCTCACATTGTTCAGTGGTCAACTGTATTATAACTTCTCTTACTGATAAATTGGGAACTATGTCTGGAAAGCACAGTTTTTAACTCCAAAGCAGTTAAAATACACAAAGGAACTTAAGAATTATTTGACTGTCATCATATTTTTGTGAGGTAAAACGATTCTGAAGGCAGAGCAATGTGTTTTCCCTCCATAATTGTTGTCAGCATGTGGAAGTGACTTTGTGAATTCCTTTGAACTTTCTTGGTTCCTTGGGCATGCTCAGTGTCTGCTCCTTTAATCACTTCTCACATCCATTTTCTGGCGCAGTCGTTTCTTAATGAATGGACCAAAACATGACACTGTCAGTATATGCTACCCACACATACATACACTGTCCTCCTTTATCATTATTGTCATTATTTAATAAGCCAAGGAAATAAGGACACTTTGGCACAAGTTTAAAACACTTTTAAGTATTCCACTTAGATTTAGATTTATCTTTTCGAGGTTTCATTCTGCTCAAAAGAATTTTAGGTGAGCTATAAATAGGTACGATGAGACCACTTATATACATCCAGAATAAGATTAGATTAAAATTCCAATTTAGTTGCCAGAGATAGAATAGCTTCTCAAACACAGCCTGTTGAAGCTGTCCCTGACCTCCAGAGTCTCTAATTGGGTGTGGAATTGTGAGATACTCACATAAGGCATGATGTTGCTCGTTCTGGAATGCTCAAGTTTTGGTACCCTATTGCCCTTTTATTCTTTATGTTTTTCATTACTCATGGAGAGGAATTTACCCTTGGTAGCCTATGCTCTGCTTTAGAGAATGTTTAAGAAATGAGCTTTTATACTTGAAATATATTCAGTGTCATTTAGAGCAAGGCCTCTTTAGGTGGTTGGGATGAGGATTGAGTCAGGAAACACAGTCAAGGCCCAGTGGGTGTCCCTAAGAAGTGTCTTGTCTGCCTCCTCTTCTCCATCCCCTGACTCTGGTCTGCTAGTTTTTTACCTGGGTGATTCCGATACTGAGCTTGTCATGAGGACCAAAAACCCAAATTCATTTCTGTGCAAGCTCTAAGACTCCTTGCTGTGCAATGAGAGTCCCTTTTGTTTTTGTTTTTTGTTATGTGGGTAGTTCCCTGGCTGGGAATCAAACCCAGGCCGCAGTGTTGACAGCGCCAGCGCCGAAACCTTAAGCCACTACACCACGAGGGAACTCCCTGTTTTTTATTCTGCCACATTTTTAAGGATGTTTTTCTTGTTGCACATAATTGCTGAAACTCATGCCCAAGACAGGTTTATGAATTTTCCTCTTTTCCTTATTTCAGATCTTACCACTGGAAAATTGTAGGCCTCGGTTTTCTACTTCTTCATTCATCACTTGTCCCTGTAATAGTTGACAGAAGTTATTTATTTTTTTTGTCTTAAGTGTATATCTCATAATGATTTAATTTCTCAAATTTAATACCTGTCAAAAAATTGACCTGGAGTTCCCTGATGGTGTAGTGGCTTAAGGCTTCGGCGCTGGCGCTGTCAGTGT
This sequence comes from Lyroderma lyra, assembly GCA_004026885.1. Lineage (NCBI taxonomy): Eukaryota > Metazoa > Chordata > Mammalia > Chiroptera > Megadermatidae > Lyroderma > Lyroderma lyra. Next base: position 84,297 of record PVJL010000760.1, on the reverse strand, counting down.
TGCAGCCTGGGTTCGATTCCCAGCCAGGGAGCTACCCAATTACCAAAAAGCAAAAAAAAAAAAAAAAAAATTGACCTTAACCATAAACTGTGTATACAGATGTTTTATTGTTCTGGCTTTGTGCTCAATATGTATTTCTCAGAAATGATTTTAGTATAGCTAAACTGTTGAAAGTTTTTGCAGATTACCTACTTTGTCAGGCACTTGGGGAGGTGTATTGGTGTTAAAGATATGAATATAATACTTCCTGTCCTCAAGGAGTTCATGTTATAGCTAAATCTATAAAGCAGTCATTTCAGTATTGTGCTGTGAATGGTGTGCATGTGTGCAATAGTCATAGGCATATGTGGTTTGAGGGACCATTTTAGTCCTATCTCTGGGCATTTAGGGAAGGATTAGTAGGAGAACTAAGTCTCACTTTACTTAAATATGTACCTACCCTAGCACATTATTCTACTTTAAGATGAGAAGGCTACAAAATTGTAATGACTTGGTGTATTTTCTCAGATAAAAATTTGTCAATGATAAGAATTGCATCCAGATACATTTGTTTTAGAATATGTAATGCAACATATGGGATGTAGTGGGAATAGTGTTGGGCAAAAAAATTACACACTCAGAACCCATGTATTTAAAAAGACAGGATAATGAGACTGACTTAGAGGGCTTACTTGTCAGCTCGATTTGGAAAAGTTTACCTTAATGATACATTCTAACATTTTTTACTTTAAAAATTTTTTGTAGGAAAATATATAATAAAACTTATCATTTTATTCATTTTTAAGTACACAGTTCGGTGGTATTAAGTACATTCACACTGTTGTACAAACATCACCACTGTCCATCTCCAGAATATTGTTTTCCCAGACTGAAACTCTTCCCATTTCTCCCTTTTTTCAGCCCCAGCAGCCGCCATTCTATTTTATGTCTCTCTTCCTAATAATTGATATCATATAGTTCTTTTCATTGTATTATTATTATTATTATTTTTATTATTATTTTTATTTTTATTTTTATTTTGCTTTTGGGTATGTGGGTAGCTCCCTGACTGGGAAACGAACCCAGGACGCATTGGTTAGTAAAATTATACAGGTTTCAAGTGAACAGTTCTATAATACATCATCTGTGTGTTGCATATTAAGATTTTATTTCTATAATGTGAAAATCATTCAGCATTTGATTTATTTGAACTATACTTTTATAATCCATAAAGTATAAATATCTTAAATTGTGCATATTTTAGCTATAAATTTGTATGTAATTAAATACAGTACTGCTGTGTTTCAGTGGTCATTAAATATAACAATTTAGTTACAATTTTTTGATAATTTAAAGTCAGGAAACTAACTTGGAAAAAATTTAATATGTACTAATATTTCTTATACTACAGGAAAAGCATATTATTGGAAATTTATCTATTACTGGAATTTTAACATTTTAAAAATCAAAAATTTAAATTTACCAGTGAGGTTTGTAATGTATCAGTATGTTGTCTATTTTTTAGTCCTGTTGAAACATTTTAATAAAATTTTTGAAAAGAGTTTTTCAGACTGTTTACTTACAAATATGTTAATTGAATTAAAAAAGAAATATTTTTGGTATCCAGTTTTGGAAAAATTTCTTTATATCTCTGTTCTGTAAAGTATTTAAGGAGTTGCTTATATCTTTGAGTTTATAAAACTCAAAAAGAATTCAGACATAACTAATTTTGTCAGAACTTTTATTTTTCTCATGTGTAACTTGTGTCATTTATAGGCAAAATGTTTCATGGATTTCAAAGCTGGAGGCACCTTGTGTCACATTCTTGGAGCTGCTTACAAGTATAAAAATGAACAGGGATGGTAAGTTTTTGTATTTATTTACATGTTTTGATATGATATTTGTTACTTAATGTTAAATGCTATTCCTTCTTTGTATGGCGTTGGAGAATTCTGTAAGTACATTATGCCTAATGTGCAGAGTAGGTTGTCTTTTATCTATCTAGAGCCTTACTTGTGCCTGTATCCAAGAAAAATAATCTAACAACTTTTGCATTTATTAGGCAAGTTATTTTTCATATATCATTATAGATGGGTGTGCAGTATTAGCAAATTAAAAGATAGGCTCACTGTGAAATACATGTGTGTATTATAAGCTTACAGTGTGCTGAAAGATAGTGGTTTTAAGTGTTTTTGTGAGCTAAGCCTTCAACAAGAGAGTCATCATGTTGGCTATCCTCAGGACACAGATAAAAGGAGTCTGGCTCAAAGGCATCCAGATCATTGCTAGGGCAGTGCTGGAGCAGGATGAGAATCCCTGCTCTTGTTCCTACAGCTTCTCCTGTCCCATGCGTGCATGCATGCATGTGGTGTGTGTGTGTGTGTGTGTGTGTGTGTGTGTGTGTCTTTGTATGTCTGTGTACATATATGGGCTTTCTTCCTTTTCTTTCTTGAACTCCGGGGTTTCCATCTCTGTGGGAAGTTCAGTTGCTAGGGCTAGTGAATGTTTGTTTAATGGTGATGGATCTGAGTGCAAGGGCAATGGGAGAGTCACTTCACCAGGAGGGGTGTTGAGGGAGTTGCTGGAAGGTATTGACTTGAGGTTGCTTGGTGGTTTTAATTGTATTGTCTGTGTGCAGTTTGTAATCTTAGCATTTTTCATGGAGAATACTCATGAAATATAAAATGTAATATAAAAGTTAAGCTAATTTATTACTTTATGATTGAGAAATGCAAATAAGTATTCACATCAATAATCAGGACAAGTTTATAATAAATCAATGATTAAGTGATTTATTTATAGTAAATAAAAAGGGTTATAGACCTGTCTGTATTTGCTTCAACTTGTTATATATTTGTGGGTGTTTTAATAGATAATGGTTAATAGACTAAATGACCATGGGAGTTTATCGTTATCAGAGGCACCTTTCTGTTTTTCTGTTCTGTTTCCAGCTCTGGTATTTGAATTCTAACCAGAGTATTCTCTGATCTTGGATTCACAACATGCCTGGGTACTGTCAGCTTTTGTTTGGACTCTAGCTCTAGATTTCCATTGGAACTCTTTTCTCTACTTGTTTTCTTGTCCATCTTGTATCCTAAATCCTGACTGTCTTGAAAGACAGTCTCACAGTGAAATGACTGTTCCTAAATCACATGCTAATGGAACTTGCTTTGTGAGCCAGCACAGTGAAGTATTTTTATCTCAAAGGATTTAAAGGTGATTTTGAAGGATGTGTAAAGTAAAATGTCCTTCAGTTAAAAATGGGGGGCTGAAAAAGGAGTAAAGGATAGTTAAAGACTTTAAGAGGAGTGAGGAATGAGTTTTTCCCATTCTTTTACTCCAGTTGTACCAGACTCTTCCCCTTTCATGTGTAATTACACGCTCAGTTGCAGTGCACACCTTCCCTCATCTTCTGTGACTTGCACACGTGCAGAAGGGATTGCTTACACTCCGATCTTACATGGAGATCTGATTAGTGACCCGTCGTCTTGACAATGCCTCTGGCTTGCCCCATGCCCAGCGTTCCCTTCTGAACCTTGTTTGTCTTTAGTTGAACCTCACAGTCTTGCTCCAAAGTTTTCTGGTTTCCTTATGGCCTAATGCTCTCTTTTCCTCCTGTTCTTTCTGGTTCTTCTTTCTTACTAACTTCCTATGGTCTTTTAGCTCCTGGCGAGTCAAGCTGGAGTGTCATGTGTGTAAGGTTGAATACGAACACCTGGTAATGACTGGCGTGTTTGTGAATGGACTGTACAGATGAAGATCCAGAATCAGAGTGTTTGATTTTGATCTTTCTGGATGTCTCTAAACAGTCAAAAATAGTGAGTGCCTTATTTGTGGTTTTTCAGGGAAGGATAAAACTTTGAGCTAATTTCAAATTTAATTGCATATAATTGAGGGATACCAAGCAGGGTGATTTTTGACATGCTATGGAAATCCAGAAACATTTCCCGAAGATCGAGAAGGTAAAGGCAGAAAAGGTTCAATTCAGTAACGAAGTAAATGCCATTGCCCTCATGCAGAGGTATTGTATTCATATTTTATGCTACTCAGAGAGATCATTGATTAAAAATATTTTGTTTGTACTTTACTGGTACTGTTTGGCAGTGGAGAACAAGATTTCATTCAGCAGAAAGTTTAGGATTTGTTTTAATGTGAGAAGTGACCTTTTATTTTTTTCTCTGACATTATTTGCTGCTGACATTTACTTCTTGCAGACATGCTCAGACCTTTCTATTTCTGGTGTACATATGTTAATTAGAATTACATATGTACACCATGTTGGGTTGTCCAACTTTTATGTCTGCTTCAGATTAAAATTTTTTTTTAGATATTGCAAAAGGTTTCCGGCATTGGCTTTCAAACTTTAGGAATCATTTGGAGTCTCTGTTGAAAATATAAATTACTGGGCTTCATGGACAGATTGTCAGCTACTGAGAATCTGCATTTTCAGAAAGCATTCTAGATGGTTCTTAGGCCTCACTTTGAGATAACGCTGGTGATTCAGGTTGTTGTTCTAGCCCAAAGGCAGGTTAGATGTTTTAACTTGGGAAGAGTTATCCCTTTTAATAGTGTATTTTAAAACACTGCCTTCTGGGAGTTCCCTGGTGGTGTAGTGGCTAAGGCTTTGGCACTGTCAACGCCTGGGTTAGACTCCCAGCCAGGGAACTACCCACATTTCAAAACAAAACAAAACAAAACACTGCCTTCTGTTAGCCATCTGGCTTTTTTATATGAAAAAGTAGTATAGTAAGGATCTTAACCAGTTTACTTATCTCAAAGTCACACTCGTATTGGGCTATAATTTTTATCTACTTATGTGTAATAGACCTCCCTCCCCCCATACGTGCATACTTATTTACAAGCACTCATAATCTTTAGGCTGATAGCTACCATTTTGGTGTGTGGTGTACTAGTAATGGTCTCCGGGCTTCCATAGGTTGTGTCATGAAGCAAAGCCCTTTACTCAAGGCCACCTTCAGTCACTTCCCACACAACTGTTTGCTGTACTGTTGTCTGCTGTTTGCCTTGCCTCCAGCTCAGTGTATTTTAGTTTTTGCCTTTTAGAAGTTTGCCTCTCAAGCCCATTTTCCCAGCTGTTAAAATTATTCTCTAGGATCTATTGTTGATTATTTGTATTTGGACTGTATTTTCTATATATAGCTAAGGATGAGGAGGGAACATCCTTAAATATATTTACAAGAGGCTGCAAATACAGCAATACAGCTAGCTAATGAAGGTCCTTTTGACAGAAAGTAGGTATCGCCTTAGTTTGAAAGGTTGCTACAGACATTGCCCAGCAGGTTGCTAGAGAAAAACAAAGTAGAAGACTCATAATTAATTAATAAGCCTCAGTGGAGAGCTCATATTTGCAATCTGAATGGCCAAAAGGTTCAAAAATCAGAAAGAAAGAAAATGTTTTCATTTGTTGTCTCTTTCTCGGGTTGTGGTAGCATACACAGGGTACGAATATCTCTTAAAAATTTTTTTTTCCCTTTTCTAGAACCTTCCTGTGAGGTCTGCCCAGATAGGATCATAAAGAATTAAGATATTCTAGTTGAAATAACAAGAAGCATAATATAGTTGCCAAATCATCTTCCAACAAAATTGTACTAATTTATTATCCTGCCAGCAATGTATTGAGTGTGTAGCTTTCCCTTCTCATTGGCCAACAGTGTATTTATTTGTATTTTGTATTACCTCACCTTTCTTTGCCAATCTGTGGTAGATTCAAAAGGGTTTCAGACTTTTAGTTTCAGTTTGCATTTCTACTATGCACATGTTTGAGCATCTTTCTACATTATTATACAAATTGCAAAGCTTATTTCACTGCTCTTGATAATTGTAAGATAAGCCAGAGAAAATAATTCAACTAAAGGTTATACCATATTTACCTAAGTTCTTCATTTAAATTTTTAAAAATATCCACCTATTTTAAATACTTATTTTGCTTACATAGAATACTACTTATTTAGGAAAGCTTTAATCTTTCACATTACTAAATCTGGCAAATCATTCTAGTTGCTACAGAAAAACAAACTACATGTAAAAGCAGAGAGAATAAGGTAATGAACTACTATTTACCATCATGCATTGTTAACTTTATATAGTTTCTTTTGTAAATATTGCACTGTGTTTATTTCTAAAATAGGATTTTAAAAACATAATAGTATACCATTAACACAACTAAAAATAATTACCTATAATTTTTTTAGTATAATTAAATATCCACTTATTCAAGTTTCCTGATGATCTCATGAATGGATTTTATATTTTGTTTGAATCAGCATTCAGACAAAGATTCACACATTGCACTTGGTTGATCATGACTCAAGTCTCTTTAAACAAATTTAGTTTTCCTCCTTAAACTCACTCTCTCCTTCCTTTTTTCCCTCACATCTTTTTTTTTTTTTTTTTAACAGTTTGTCTTATAGAATTGACTATGTTCTGCATTTTTCTGATACTGACCTTGGGATATTATTTAACATTGTCATCTAAATTTCTGGTGAAGTGGTTGTCAGAGCTGATTCAGGTTCAGGGTTTTGTTGTTTTGTTTTGGTTTTTTGGTTTTGCCTCCTCGAATAACATTTCATTCCGCATAGTTTTGTTTAGTGTAGTTCTAACAATGAGATGCTGTAGGCACTTGACTCTTATTTATATCAATTAGATAATGGTAAAATTGGTTTTGTTATTATGTCATTTCATTTAAAGTTGTAGAACCTATTCATGAGGTTCAGTGAAAATTTACTATGCTCCATAGACAATGTTATGTTTCTCCATCTGGAGGCGTATAATGTGTGGTGGTTTCTCTGTAATGGACAGTTGTATCCTATCACTACAGCTTTATCAAGTGGCATTTTTCTAATTTCAAAAAATTTAGAACATAGACATTCTATTATATTATAGGTCTTTAATGTTATTTAGATTATTCCTTGTTAATGACTTAATTCTGCCATTCTTTCTTCATTTATTAGCTGGTGTGTTTTTCTAAAGAGAAACTACTTATTAACATTTTGAAAAGCAGGATAAATTCTTAATTCTTTCTCTATTAATAGATTCATTTAACTTTTACTATTCATTTGCAGATCAGTCCCGGTAGCCCTCTTTTAATTTGTTTAATTACTGCTTTCAAACCATCCCTCATGTTAATAGAGATAATTCCCTTCAGCTCTTATTATTTGAGTAATTTATTAAGGAGGCAGTTCCTCTGTGAATAATGAGTAAACTGTTGTGTAAACAGTTCTGTAAGTGATGCATTTCTGGATATAGTTCTCCTGTTACCAGAAGCCTGTGAAAGAGTAATTCTGTCTTTAGAAAGGGGAGACACACACATCTCTTTTTTTACACATCTGGTTTTTTTTATTGTGCTGAAAGTAGCCAGGAAGGCCAGCAGCTGTGAATTGTTCCAGTTAATCTGTTGATAATCTGTTGTCTTGCCAGTTAATAGAAATTGCTTGGAATTTCTAACCTGCCCCTTCCTCAGAAGAGGTTAGGGAAGGAGGATACTCAAAAACCAAAAGAATGGGATTTAAGGAAAAAAGTTCTGTGTACCAAGGTTAAATCAAGATATGGTTACTCTGGACAGTTTCCTCTTATCTATAAATGCCATTTTTAAAGCTGTAACTAATTCTGTTCTCAGTTACTAATTTCTTTGCTGTAGTGGACACTTTGTTTAATTTCTGAATTGGAATTGCTTTAGGAAACATTTCAGTCTTGTCCTAGTGTAATAATGAAAAAGTCATAATAAATATTAGACCTCAGCCATATAAATATTAATTTATTGAGTGGTTTGCTTTATAAAGACACATTTTGTTAGCCACTAGGTCTACACAGGAAAGAAAATTTTAAACCTTCTCCTTTTCCTCATGGCATCTAATAACGTATCTTGCCAACGAGATGATTCTGTTGTGGGGCTGTAATAGCAATGTGCACAGGATGTGTTAGGAACTTGAAGGAAGACAGAGCAAGTGACAGTACCAAGCCATTGAGTGGGTGGTAACATTCTGGAGAGGCTACAGAGTTTAGAAAGAAAGGTTGGAGGTATAACGAGCATCTCCAGGGTAAAACAGGATGACATGACAATTAAAAGCATGAGCTCTGGACTCAGTCTAATCCTAGGTAGTACATGGTAGTAATAATTTTTTAAAAAGTTATAGAAACACTATGCGTGCCTCCTAAATTATAGAATAGCCAACCTAGAGAATTATCTGAAGACTAGCTGAACAGAAGTTTTGTAACTAAGGCAATAAGAAGAAGGCAACTAGAGATTGATAGGGAGGGATGGAGACTTGGATTTGGCACAGAGAGTCCCAAACAAGGTGAACCTAAAAGAGGCCAACACCAAGACACATCATGATTAAAATGACAAAGGTTAAAGATAGAGAATCCTAATAGCAACAAGAGAAAGGCAAATAGTTACTACTTAGAAGGGACTTAAGCTGATTTCTCAACAGAAACTTTGCAGGCCAGATTGGCATAAAATAGAGTGATGAAAAGCAAGGACCTACACAACCAGCACTACTCAACCCAGCAAGGCTATCATTTAAAATTGAAACTAAGATAAAGAAACCTAGAAGAATTTATCATCACCAAACTAGTATTACAAGAAAAAGAAGGGTCATTCTACTCTCTTCCCCTCTTCTCACTACTGTACTTGACTAGTCTTGAAGAAAAAAAAAAAAAAAAGGGAAAAAAATTACCGCCATCGTTAACATTTATAGATCATTTACTAACAGTATAAATACTATACTAAGCTCTTAACATCTATATTTTACTTAACCTTCGCAAAAACCCATAATGGGACATTGAACTCATGAAGAAATTGATCTTTGGATGGATGCCGTCCTTCCTCGGTGCAGCCTGAGCACCCGGCCTGACCCCAGCCATGGGGTGCTGCTACAGCAGCGAGAACAAGGACTTGGACCAGGAACGAGAGGAGTGGAAGCTGCTGTTGGACCCTAGCAGCACCCCCCACCCGCCCAAAGCCCTCAATGGAGCTGAGCCCAACTACCATAGCCTGCCTTCCGCTCGCACAGATGAGCATGCTCTGCTCTCCTCCGTTCTTGCCAAGACAGCAAGAAACATCATCTACGTTTGCTGCAGACTCCCAGGGCATGGAGCAGCATGGGTACATGGACTGAGCAAGGCAGTACAGCACCTGCTTGGCTATGCTGAGTAGCAGCCTGACTCATTGGAAGAAGCTGCTGCTGCTGCTGCTGTCTCTCACCAGCCAACCCCACCAGGTGCTGGCCAGCAAGCCCAACCCCTTCTCAGACTTGCAGCAGGTCTCCAGGATAGCTGCTTATGCCTACAATGTACTTTCTCAGATCTGTGTGGATGCAAAAGAGGAGCTGGTTGTACAGTATTCCAGGATTCCATGAAGACAGATCCTTGGACAGCTCTTCTCCTCTCTTCACCCTACCTTCACCCTGCCTCCCCTGGCCCCCAGCCTCAGTGCAACTTGTACAGTACTGTAACCTGCTGCTAATCACAGAGAAGAATGCAGGAGGAGAAGAGTGAGGCTAGAAGCTGGAGCAAGTGAGGATGTAGTAAGGAAGGATAGAACCATTTGGGACTGACCTTTGAAGCCCTGGCCAGGGGTCAGGTGGGGATCAAAAGGACAGGGCCTGGTAGGTCTGCACTGTCACTGGGAAGGTGGAGGTATCACAGTGAGGGCGATCACTAGAGGACCTGTCGAGGCCCCCTTCCCACTCTTCCTTTTGGCCTCACTCCTGTGTCCCTCTCTCCCTGACTTGGTGCTCATATGCACCTCACTAGGGTTTATGAGCTTGAATTTGAATGAATTGAGTTTGTATTTCTAGCACCCTGGGTTTTTACATGTTTTGGGTTTTATTTTTATTTTTATTTTTTGGTCTTGTTTCGATTTGTCTCACTTGATAAAGGAAATGTATTTTAAAAAAAGAAGAAATTGATCCTTGGATTAGTAAATCACTCAAGATTACATAAGTAAAATGGGGCAGGATTAGAACCCAGTGCAGTTTGACTCCATAATCTACACTCTGAAACACAAGCTATATTCCTGGAATTAAAATGGAGCAAAAACAAAGATAAGTGTTGAGTAAACATAGGAACAAATTACTTAAGTATATGTGAAGTAATAGGCTTTATTGAAGAATGGGTGTAGTAGTTCACTGCATTTAAATCTGTGGATTGCAAAATAAGATTTAAGAAAAATAGGATACTTCATGGAACGGGTGATTAATTTTGGCTGGAGCGAATCTTAAAAGCCGTAAATTATTCTTTTATGTATTGACAGTGAGCTTCTTTATACTACCGAGAGAATACCCTCATACATTTATAGAGTGCTATTTTAATTTCAAATCTTTCCAACTCAGTTTGCATTGAATTCTAAAACAAAATCTTCACTTTTGTTTAAGGTAGGAGACAAGTTAACTAATGATTTTCTAATTTTTTTAGGCGGAGGTTTGATCTACAGAATCCATCTCGAATGGATCGTAATGTTGAGATGTTTATGAACATTGAAAAAATATTGGTGCAGGTAACTCAGAAAGTTAAATTATTACAAAATTTTTCCTTGAATATACTTTAATTTCTAAGATTGGCTTCATTAGATTGCCAAAAAAATCAAAGGAAGAATGATTTTCTGAAATAATTTTCATGTGTTATTTTTATGTGTTTTGGGGGGATTAGAACTATAAAGTATGACAGACGTATCATTTATAGAATATTGATTATAAACTTCTGGTGAAATAATATGTGATACTTTTCTTTATTAATTTCACCTAACCCATCATTTAAATCTTTAATATTTAGTATAAATACTTTCTTACCCTACTAGTCACTTGTTTATACAGTCATTTTTCTTTGGATTTGTTGTACCATAAATACCTTATTTCTCCAACAAGATTGCAGGAGATAATACTTCATTTTCTTCTTTTCTTTCCTAGTATTTTTATTGATTGGTAATTCATTAATCATTGAATTAACCTTCCTGGGACGAGGCACCTGACTAAAATTTAACTAGGTATTATCATTAACTTACTGCCTAAAAACTTGTCTCATGGACTGTTAGCTAGAGAAATAACTGAGTTCTTTTTGTTTGTTGGTTGATTTTTGGTGCTGTTTTGGGGAGTTAATATACAGTTTTAATCACTGCTATGTGTGAGATTAGAAATGGGAAAAAGGAGCTATCTATAATTGGCAATTCATATATTTTAAGTAACTTACATGATGAACCAAAGTAAGTGCATACCTCCCCCCAGCCAACAAAAGGTGTGGGTGAAAACACTACATTAGACTTAGACTGTTGAGGTAAGTTTGGGTAGAATTGGTTAGGAGGATCAATTGGTACCTTAGTGAAAAAGATGATAAATTTCTTTGTCATGATTCTGAACATTTTTTTGTCTAGGTGTACCTACCTACAGAGAAGGGATAGTGGAATGTCATTAAGTAGCCTGCTGAATACCTAGGTTTTTATATTGAAATAAGAATTAAATTCTATGCTAAAGTACATCTTCCCATTTTAAGCAATATGGCTTTGAGTCCCAACTTTTGCCATTAGCGTGATACACAAATAATGTGGCATTATTTCAAAACCAAGAGAATTTCAAAATCTTTTCTTACTTTTTCTTAGAGCAATTGTCTGACCAGACCCAACATCTACCTCATTCCAGACATTGATCTGAAGTTGGCTAACAAATTGAAAGATATCATCAAACGACATCAGGTAATAGACATTATCACTTCAAAAATATTGTGTAGTAGTAAACAAGTTCTAAATCTCAACCATAGATCTTTTGAGTTTTGTTTATATCTGCAATAAATGAAAGTTTTCTCTCTTTGGGTTCTTATGGCACTAAATTTTTTTCTCTCCACTGACGTTAACTTTTTTTCTTTTAACCTATTCTTTTATTTGCGGGGGGTGGGTGGGGGGGTGTAGTTTCCTGGCTGGGAATCGAACCGAGGCCGCAGCGTTGAAAGTGCCAAAGCCTAGCCGCTATACCACCAGGGAACTCTCTCCACTGACATTTAATTCTTAGCCTAGAGTAGCATTTTCCCCCTGGTGTTAATTGCAGTACACTTGACACATAACAGTATGTAAGTTTAAAGTATATAATGTGATGACTTGATACATATATGTATCCTAGAGTAGTATTTAATAAAGTCATTGCTAAAGAGTCTTCATAGTCTAGTCTTAACTGTGAAATGCACTTATGGGAAGTAAAAGAGACCAGCGTGTGATCACAGAGTCAAACAGTGAGAGTTGTTGACATAATTGATGATAGGAGAAGATCAAATAGTATTGCAGGTAAACCTTACTCCCCCTTTGTTATATGTATCTTATTTATATTTGTGGGAAATTCTTTTTTCCCTATAAGCTTACTTTGTCTTGATCACATGTACCACTGCTAACTTCCAATATCTTCACTTCCTTCCTGTAACTTCATTTTAGGCTGAGATTTTAGGTATTTACGGCCTGTAGGTTTGTGATTACGTGTGGCTAAACTGTAATGTAAGCAAACACATGTCACGATAAACTAGCTGAAGAGACAGACCTACATAGGAGATAATTTTCTGAAACAACATCATTTGAGTGACAGCATTTTACGAATCCTTAGGTTTAATTGAAAGGCCTCATTAAATATCTTTCTTTTTTCTGCTGCAAGAGAGATTGCCATTTGAATTATATTTTAGCATTTAGTAAAATATTTTCCAAGTTCCTAAAGCCAAGGGTTTCTAATACTGCTTATAGAGATTTAGTTTAGTTTAAAGTGTGTGTGTGTGTGTGTGTGTGTGTGTGTGTGTATGTATATATATGTGTGTGTGTATGTATGTATGTATGTATGTATATGAATAAATCCCTGCCAAAGAGAAAGGTATTGTGTCGTCACATCAGGCAATCAGAAGTCCGTTTCCTCTTTCACTAGCATTATGATTTTGAACAAATCGCTTAACCTTCTCTTCTCTTTTGCCCTGTCTGTTCAAAAGTGTGCCCAGACACTTAGAATGATTGAGAATTCCTTGCCTTATTTGATAGCAAATTCATCTTTAGATAACCCTAAATTTTAGAATTTTCCTCCTGTTGAAAATAGCATTATTATGTTTTTCTGATTATAATAATAAATGCTCAATTGTCAAAGACAAAATCCAGGAAATTTTGTTACGGTGCTACGTACACCTGATTTTAAGACTTCTTCTTATTCTTATGGTCTCTAGAATAGAGCATTATTGTGTCTAAATGTCTTCCATTCAGTTCTGGACTGAATGCAGTGTTTTACCCATGGCCTAGTTAAAACTTGACTTTAGCATTTGTATCATCCACTTTTCTAATGTTGACCTAAAACAACAGTAACATATATATATGTTAGAGCCAAGTCGATGTCCATTCTGTGTGTGTGTGTGTGTGTGTGTTGCCCTTGATTGTATATGGGTCATGGCTGTAAACATGACCCATATACAATCAACATGCTCTGATTCATTTCAGATAATAATGATAATTTATGATGACTTTGTAATAACTTTTTTTAGAATTAGAAGTACTCATAGTACTGATAAAGTTACCCATAGAGAATTACATAGAGAATAAGCTGAAAGGCACTTGTATTATTTTTCTATTCAACAATATAAACTGTGTCTACAGATAATTTTTGTTCTTGTTAATCACTGTCCCTTTCCTTGACTAAAAATAATAAAAATACTATAGTCTGAAAATAATACTCTTAAAATATAATAAGTAAAATAATACCTTTATAATTCTCAGGCAGTTTGCATCTAGCATCTCCTGGTTTGTGGGCCACATGCTTTATTTTTATGTTATTTGTTCATTTGCTTTCAGGGGACATTTACTGATGAGAAGTCAAAAGCTTCCCACCATGTGTATCCATATTCTTCCTCACAAGAGGATGGTAAGTTAGTTTTTGGTTGTGAACTGATAAACTCTCACTTCACTAGATTTTTAAGTTGTGTCAACAGAGATTTAAACAATATAACCAGCTTTTTTAGAAAGAGACTATCCAGTATTAGATTAATTCCACAAGTTTAAACTTATAGTTTTCCTTTTTGTTGTTGTTGTTGAATTGAACTGAGCAAACTAATTCTATGATGTCTAACTTTCTAATCATTAGACTTTCATTTCTTTGTTGGTAATTATTATCTGGGTGTTAAGTCTAGGTATGCCTTATGTATTAACTTTGTTAAGCTTTTCTATGTCTCTGTGTTCTGAAAATTAAGAGACATTGCAAGATAGAAGAACATTTCTGAGGAAGATCGGCTCACTGGCTGTCAAAACTGGGCCCCCTCAGAAATGCTATTAGTTCTGTGAATTTATAGCAGTTCAGATTCTGATCTTCAGCACCACTGTTCTGAAAGTTGAGTTTGTCAGTAGCCGTAGATCATTAAACCTGTGGAAACTGATTTGTGCTAATTATTCTTTCAAAGGTTTGAAAATTGCGAAGCAAAATATAATTATTAGTTAACCAAATTAATTAATTTAGATTGAGAAATAAATCTCTTATAGGGATCCAGTATTCTGATAAGCACCATATATACTTGTAGGAAATCTATGTAAGAAGCTGAATTATATCAGATTTGAACTGCTAATTACCCCACGTTGATTTTTTTCCTGACCAGTGTGTTAGGCTAGAAGTCAGTAACAGAAAGATTACCAGACAATTTTCACATGGTATAAAATTAAGACACATATTGGCCAAATAATCTATAGATGAAAGAAGAAACTACATTGGAAATGAAAAATCTTTGAATCTGAGTAATTATGAAATGAACAATAAAGTATAAAAACCTTAAACTTTGTGGGATGCAGCTGTAACTACGTATATCCAAAAGGAAATTTATATCTAAATGTGTATATTAGGAAAGAAGAAAGATTGAAAAATCAGTGGTCTATACATAATCTTTCTCAAGAAATTAGAAAAATAACATTAAATTAAAACTGAAGAAAGAAGGAAATAATAGTGCAAAAATTAGTGAAGTACAAAATATCCAATAGTAAAGTGCTCAGCAGTATCAGACATAGTTCTCAGAAAAGACTAATAAGGCTCTTAAAAGCTTGTTGCAATTAGGTGACAAAAAAAACAAAAAACAAACAAACAATGCCAGGAATGGAAGAGGAGGAGGGACATTATTACAGATTCTATGGATATCAAAAACAGTTATAAATGATTAGGTTGGTTTGTCTGGTTGATTGGTTGGTTGGTTGTTTTCTTGTGTGTTCTTTTCAAATCTGAGAAACCATTGCCTACCTAGAGTCAGGAAGTTTTACATCTATCTTCTAAGAAATTTATAGTTTTAGCTGTTGCATTTAAGTCTTTCCCTTGTCACTTTTGATAACTGAAAATTTGATTGTATTTTTAGCAGTCACAATTTTAGCTGTATGATTATTACGCTTTTAAAAAGTGCAAAACACCTCACCTTTTTTTAAAAATGGGTGATTTCTGATTTTATCCTGTTAGGTAGTAGCAACTAGTTTCCACTAGATGGAGGTGGTGGATAGCTGTAAGTATTAGAATACTGATTGTGTTGCTGCCTAATTCTAATAAGATTTCTCCAATAAAACTGGTATAAATGTTTAGGTTGTGAACTTTTGAGGGGAAAATTGACTTTGACAGAAAATTTGAACTGCAGTTGTTATATTTTAGCTACTTAGTAATTCCTTCTTCATGTGAGTTTTCCCATTGTTAAAATACAACCTATTTACTATACCAAACTGATGTTTACTTGGTATTGCTATCAGTAGTTAGAGTGATCGTTAGGAGATGGCATTTAAATTTAATTTTTGCTATATTGAAGGTTATCTTTTTAACATAAAACATCCTACACACCAGGATTTTCCTTAGAAAAAGTGGCTGTTAAGTAAATGTTGGCTCTGAGTGAAGCCCTGAGCTGGGTTCCTCACCTGGTACTTGTTTCAGGTAAGTTTACAGACGCTAATACTAGCCACAGCACATTAAAAATTGTGTTGTAAAACCCCCGAAAATGCAATACACCTTTTATGGAGAGTAGTTAAAATTTAAAGTAGTAGGTGGTATTTAATGGTGCTTAATATGTTAGTAAGATTTTGAGTATGGCATGCTAGAAAGGAGTACAAAATACAGAAAGCATCTAGGTAATAAATTATGAAATTTAAGGAAAAGCAAATGACAAGGTTGGGCTTTATTGTCTCATGACGGTAGGAGGTAAGAGTGGATAAGTGAGAAGATAGTTGTTCTGGTTTAAAGAACTTTGTCTTACCTGGAACCTATGTAATTTTTACTAATCAATGTCACTTCAGTAAATTTAACAATAAAAAAAATAAAGAGCTTTGTTTTTATTTGGTGGATGAAGGAAACGGTAGACAATGTTGATCATTTTGGTGAAGAGAAACATGCAACCTAGGCTGTATTAGGAAAATTTGCCTGGGAGCGGATTTCTGGCCAGAGAGCAAGACCCATTGGGAAGCTCTGAATTAAATTGCTGAAGATAAGTAACATTTTATCATTGGATGGGATAAATCCATAAATCTGGAGAGCAAGGGAGATTAGTCAGATAGTAAGGCAGGATAGTCCCTATCTTAAAAGTCAGGGGAAAATAAGGAAATGAAAGCATTTCCAAACACAGGAGGTAGGCAGTAGAATTGTTCTACAAAGTATGGCCTGAGACAGGGCATTTGAATTTGTCAGTTAGGAAATAATTAATATCCTTAGAGAATGAAAGTTCAGTAATTAGCAAGTGAGAGCAAGTTGTGGAGTTGGTGGAAGAGCACCATTTTCTCAGAATGTATGGCAAGGAAAAGAAATGGAGCAGGCCACCCAGCAGGTGGTCTGGGTTTTGTTTCTCAGATCTGCCCAGAAATGTACTATAAAGTAATAGACACCTAGAAGGAATAGAGAGATTGGTTTAAGTTGAATTATTCATTTTATGAAAAAGAATATCTACTTTCTCATGGAGGAAAATAAATGAAGAAAATAGAAAATATATTTTTCCTTTACTAAGAAAACAGTAAATCTTACTCAAAATAAATAATTTAGATAAATAAATAAGTCCCTTAGGCTTTGTCTGTTCTTCTTTTTTTCTTTTTTCTTCTTCTTTTTTTTTTTTTGGTTCATTTGACTTGATAACTTCAAATGACTAATGTTTGAGTTTGTTGATCCTTCTGATTGTTCAAGTCTGATGTTGAACCCCTCTATTGAATTTTTCAATTTATTTATTACATTTTTCAACTCCAGAATTTCAGTCTGGGTTGTTTTTTTTTTTCTCCTTTTTTTTATAGTTTCCATCTCTTTGTTGATATTCTCATGTTCATGAATCATTTTTCTAATTTTGTTTAGTTTAACTGTGTTCTCTTATAGTGCATTGAGTCTCCTTAAAACAGTTATTTTGAATTTGTCAGGTAATTCTTAGATCTTTGTTTCTTTAGGGTTGGTTTGAGATTCATTTTATTTCCTTGGTCCATTTTCCCTTTATCATTGTGTGTCTTGTTATTTTTCTGCTGCATTTTGTGCATTTGCAAAAATACCCACCTCTTCTAGTCATTATGTTCTGACTTTGTACAGGGGAAGATCTTCACCAATCAGGTCAGCTTGAGATCCTTGGCATCCCTCAAACATTTTGTGGGGATGTGTCTTCTCTGGATTTGTGTGTACAGTTTCCCAGTTGGAGAGGTTTTCTGGTTTCTCTTTCACCAGTTTATAATCTCTTTTTCTCTCTAGTATGTATCTGCTGTACCACAAGTTCTCTGTTGCTGCAGCAAGCCACTGAGCTCTCTTTCCACCTCTGCAGTATCCAGGCTTCCAAAGTATGTTGGTTTTGTGTCAGCATTCTGAGTCAGTTGAGACAGAAACCTGTCCCTTGGGCAGCCACCCGAAAAGCTAGAAAGTTGGATACATGGTCCACTCTTTTTCCCTACCAAGAGAGAAGTCAGGATCTGGATGCTTTATCCTGATTGCACTGAACTGAGCCAGCCTGTCTGTGGAACTGCTGGTTTGCTGGTGCTGCAGGAGCTGCTGAGCTCTTGTTCTCCATGGTCACCTTGCATCCAAATTATGTCAGTTCCATCAGTGCTCTCAGGCAGGTGAGTAAAACCAGTCCTTTGGGCCACCCCCTGAAAAGTGAGAATATTGGGTGTACTTTCACTCTTCTCTTTTCAGCCCAAGAAGGGAGCTGTGAGCTGAACTTCTCCTGAGCGAACCTCACTGAACTCTGCCAGCTTGAGAGAATTGCGCTTGTGGTTGATAGGAAATGGCTTTTCTTACTGTCTCAGTGATGCTCTTCTTGATTTTGACCTTGCCAGGGGCACTGAGACTTTCCCATTGGTTTCTAGAATTCTCATAAAGGCTTTCTGGACCATATATTATTAAGCCAGTGACTGGTGGATCAAAGCCTGGGGCTTCCTGTTCTGCTGACATCACTTCCTATATATTATTCCTTTTTATGGCCAAATAGCATTCCATTGTATAGATACACTCATATGTACTACTTTTTGTTTAGTCAGTTGAAAATTGATGGACATTTATTTATAAATAATATGATTATGGTTATTTGTGTAAAAGTTATTGTGTGGACATAATGCTTCTAATTCTTTGTGTTTTTACCTAGGCAGTGGAATACTGAGTTATATTGGCAACTCTGTGTTAAACATTTTGAGGTACTGCCAACCTGTTTTCCAAAGTGGCAATACCATTTTAAAATCCCAACAGCATTTTATGAAGATACCAATTTTCTCTGCATTCTTATTTGCACTTTTTATTTGCTATTTTTTTATATTAACCATCCTAGTGAGTGTCAGACAGTATCTTATTATGATTTTGGTTTGCATTTCCCTAATTGTTAATGACTCCAAGCATCTTTTCATGTGCATTTTGGCCGTTTGTGTATCTTTGGAGAGATGTCTTTTCAGATCTTTTTTCTGTTTTTCACTTGGATTATGTGCCTTTTTATTGTTGAGTTGTAAAAGTTACTTAATATGTGTTGACTTTGGGCTAATTTTTACTCATAAAATTGTGGGGTTTTTTATTGGTTCTGTGTAGCTTATCATCTCTGGGAAGAGTATAAATTCACATCTCTAACCTTTAGTTATTTTTGCTATGAAAAAATTTAAAAGCAGTTAGTGCCACAGTCTCTATCAAAGTCAGCTTTAGGAGGGATGAACATCCTCTTTTGTTTACCTCCCAAAGCTGCACACCCTTTCAAGATGGATAGTATCCTAAAAGGCAGCTCTTAGTAGTTAGAGTCAGTATATTTTGTTTATACAGAGTGAGTTCTGAAAGGTCCACTGGCCTCCTCTTCACTTTTTCCCTGGTCATATTGTGACATCAGGTTAAGGAACAGGGACTGATTTCTTACCTTTCACTTTCTTTCAAGACAGTTAGATGAGCAATTAGATGCTTAACAAAGAGCCTATGCTTGTGGACTTGATGGCTTTAGTCAGTGAGGGGCTATTTCATGTTGAAATTGGCAGTGAAAAACTAATTTTACTTCACCTGATTTTACTTAGTTTTTTCGATTTTGCTGTTTCTTGGGTTTCAAGAGGTTTCATTAGTTCTCCCTTAGTACCTAGAAACAAGTTTCCTAAGCTACTTTTAGACAACCAAGGAAATAGTATAACAAGCGCTAAAGTATAGATGTAATTCAACTATAATTAAAAATCAGTTCAGATCATCTGATTATATCAATTTGCACCTATCTTTGGTAAGGAAACTTGAAATAAAAATACCTGTTTTATGTGATCATATTGCTCTAAGTCTTGTTGAGAAGGCTAAATTAACAGAGAGGAGGTCATTAAAGAATAACAAAAATAGTATTGGTAAAAGCTTTGACATAGCACTATAGAGCACCAGAGAAAGCGAATCAAGAGAAGTAGTTGGTAAAGCTTTCATCAAGGAGTTGGAGCATGAGTTACACCTTGAAATATGTGTGGTGATTGCAGAGCCTCACAGAAAAGGGGAGGAGAGGTTCTACATTGAAAATGAGGCTGTGAAGAATATAGTGATTGTGATTTGGGTGGACATGGAGACAGAGGCAGGTGTGTGGGAGGGGAGTATTGGCACTGCACGGGACATTTGTTTTGTCAGGATACCAGGTCTGGAATCTACTAAGTCTGAATACATGGCTGGAAAACTTCCCCTTAAAATATGGTAGGTAGCATTCAGTTATGAGAAAAATTTTCTTTGTGTGGGGGGCTTCTTAGCAAACCAAAAACTTGAGTGAAAATTAAGTCTCAATAATAGTTTATTCATTTATTTTGTCAGCTTGACTAAAGTCTTGTCTTTTTCCCTTTCAGAAGAATGGTTGAGACCTGTGATGAGAAAGGACAAGCAGGTGTTAGTTCATTGGGGGTTTTACCCAGACAGGTAATGTTGCTTTGTCCTGTGATCTAGCATAAAGGTTTTTGTCAGTGCAAGCCAGAATTACTTATATATAGTTTCACTTTATGAATAGTAACAACATTGTTGGTTAGTTTTAGTCATTGATCTCACTCTTTTGAGACTGTTTTCTTATTTTAGTTACAGCATTCATGAAGTCACATGGCTTTATTTTTCTTAATAAACTGTTATGTTTGCTGCATTTGCCAAAACAGTTCTTCATTATGGTGTTAGGCCGCTCATTTTTATTTGTTTCCTTCAAGAAATGAAATTTTCTCCCTGGTATTTTATGACTGATTAATTTTATTTGTTTATTCAAAAGCTACTCAGGCCATACTATGAAGGTGGTGCTGTTTTTATATATCATAACTCATGTTATGTTTGAGTATCTGAATATGAATAAAGAATATAAATAAGAAGTGAAAGTGGTGGTCCTTGTTTTTAATATTGTGCCAACATAAGGCACTTAGGAATAAGGATAAGCTTCATGTATTCTACGTCTTAAACCTCTGGGAGAGCTGCTCCGGTGGTGGTTTTGCTGTTGCCATGTTGCATGGAGATTGCCTCCATTGTGGATTTTCATGTCAGATCAGTGTTCTTTCACTTGTACAAGTGTATTATTCTAGCCTTCCCATATTATTGGAAGTAAATTCCAAACATACCATTTCAATATGTATTTCTGAAAGCTAAGGAGCAAAACGTAACACCATTTCTTAATATCACATACCCAGTCAGTATTGTCATGTAAGTGATACATTTGATTGATTGGTATTTGTTATAATTCAACCACATCTTGTGATTATTTGATACATTTTTGAAGTATTTTTTAATTTACAAGTTCTCCCTCCCTCTCCTTCTGCATCCCCACAAGTGTATTATTTAAGAAACCAGGTTGTCTTGCAATTTACCACAGTGTGAATTTTTTATGGCATCACTGTGATGTATTTGAACATGTTTCTCTGTTCTCTGTATTTCCTTTAACTTTGTGGTTGGCTCCGTTTCAGTTTAGGGAAGTAACAAGGCTGTTGCATCGGTGTGTGTTCCATCTGGAGACACAGAAAGTCTGGTTATGTGCTGTTTTTAAGTTACTCTATTTGAGTAACGATTTTACCTATAAATCTATTTGTTGTATGCCTGAAACAAATGTAATTCTTGCTAACAGATGTCTTCCCAAAAAGTCTAACAATAAAAATGAATTAAAGAAAAAAAGAACAGAGGAAAAATATCTATTTGTTAAAGAGGGATATATGTCTTTAGATATATTCAAAATTTTAAGAGTATATGCACATTCTTTTTACAGTTTGAGGTGATTAGAACCAAATCAAGTCAGCTTGCTAATCAACCTCTTTTGAATCATAATTGACTACTTTAAATGAACTAATAGGTTTTTTAAAATAATACCATTTAAATAAATGCTTTCTATGAAGTAATTCTAGTCTTGAGGCTTCAAGTAGTTGTTGGCACTATTAAACTTTTCAGTGTTACAAGAACTAGTATAGGAAATCAGTTTGCCTTTTAAAACTCTTGGATGGAAACTCAAATTTATGATGATAAACCACATAACACATTATAAGACAACCTGTTTGCTAGCCTTTTCTTCATATGTCAAATAAGATGTTGTGGCTAGCTCAAGTCTTTTCGAGGGGACTTGTTAGTTCACTTTATTAACTACAGTTTGTGCCCTTACTTTTACCTGTTTAAGGTTTCTACTCAAGGCTTTTAAAGAATATAGGGTTACCAATTTTTTCTTTACCTGGTATAGTTAATTAATTGGCAAATGAACTTTTTTCCTCTACTCATGTTTTAGTATTCCTAGAAAATTTAACCAGAGTGCTCTTAATAGATAGGTAGAGCTTTGCTTGTTCCAGATGCTTTTGAACTGACTTCTGAGTCCTGGCTACAGGAAGCCATTGCTTGTTACCATATTTGTATTTCATTTAGGTATCACTATTGTAGTACTGACAAAGTTTTAATTTGATAGTTGATTTTATGCTTATTTCAAAATCATGGAGGTGTAAGGGGAGTGACTTATGTAAGAGATGTGAAGATATGAGGGATGAGCTTTATATGGATATATAGGTAGTAAGGAGCATATGTAAAGGGCATGAAATGGCCACTGCCTAGCATGTTTAAAGAATGCCACAGCCCATGTGGCTTGTATATATGAGTGTCTGGAAAAAATCCCAACCATGAACACCTCTATTTTTCATATTACATGGCTGGATACTTTCTGGACAGCCCTCATATTATGAGTGAGAGGAGAGAAGTAGGAGACAGGGTCAGAGTAGCAGCCATAGATCTGGCAAACCATTGTGCAGATTTTGACTTTTACTTCTGAGTTAGGTGAGAGTTGTTGGAAAGGTTTGAGCAGTGGAGTGATGTGGACTGATTTAGTTTTCAAAAGGATCTCTCTGATTGCTGTGTGAAAAATTGACTCTCCGGCTTTGGACAGGAGTGGAAGGCTGAGAAGTAAAAAGATTCTGGACATTTTGAAGGTAGAACTAGTACACGTTATTGATGGTTTGAATATAGGATGTGATTGAGAGTTAAGTTAAGGATGTCTCCAAGGATTTTAACTAGAACAACTGGACAGATGGAGTTGGCATTTACTGAGAATTAGACTGACCAAGTGTATTATATACCATTTTAAACGGGATAGGAAGCAAACATACTGTCCTGTTTCAAATGAGATGTGTGGTCAGCCTGATACTGAGTTTAGCTAGTGAGACTAGGCTAACCATGCGTACTGTTTGAAATGGGACAATACCATTGTTTTCTGTCTTGTTTGAAATGATAGGTCTGGTCAGCCTACTGAGAAATGGGGCTGATTGGCTAGAGCCCATTTTGGAGTCAGGATGTTGAATTTTGAGTGGGTTAGGTTTGAAAGGCGTATTAGACATCTAAGAAGATATGTGTAGTGGCAGTTGGGGTCATGAGTCCAGAATTCAGAGAACAGTCATCAGTCTGTATTTGAAGCTGTGGGGTTGTATGAGATCACCAAGAGAATGACTAGATAAGATGATGATTGTTCCAAAAACTGAAACCTGGGACCTTCCAGTGTGGATGACGTTTGGGAGAAGAGGAGAAACTGTGTACACTGATGAGAGGCTGATGACCAGAAGATACTAGTTGATGGTAGAGGCCCATGCCAACTAAGGGAAATGCTTTGAAGAGACAGTGATCAACTCTGAAATTCTGTCGACTAAGGCTTGAAATTTGGGTTTTACAAATGAAGATTGCTTTAGACCTCTACAGAAGTTTTCTTGTTAGAGTGGTAGAGACAAAAGTGTATGGTAAATTGCTATTACAAGATCTTTCTGAAATATATTTTTATCTTTTGAGAAAAGTTGTTTTAGTGAATAAATTTGGGTTCTAATTGGTTTTTCCATTTTCATTTCCTTTATAGTTATGACACTTGGGTCCATAGTAATGATGTTGACGTGGAAATTGAAGAGCCACCAATTCCAGAAAAGCCATGGAAGGTGAAGGATGTTTTTAAAAAGAATTTCATTCTTTTATAACTTAACACTTTTCCATATGAGGAAAATGAGATGAACAAAAATGATTTTTTTTTTTTAAAGAAAGTCTTTATTTGGAATAATTTCAAACTTACAGAAAAGTTGCAAGAATAGGAACAATACATGGCATACCTGTGTATCCTTTATCCAGATTTGCCTCTTGTTAACATTTCATTTCCCTCTGTGTTTATATACAGGGTCTGGCAGATTTTTTATGACCTGGTAATCTGTACCAAATCTTGATTACAAAATCATAAGCATATAATTCTGTAACAACAATATATATTTAATTGATTGATTGATTGATTGATTATGTAGGTAGTTCCCTGTCTGGGAATCGAACTCAGGTCGCAGTGTTGACAGCACAGAAGCCTCACCACCACACCACCAGGGAACTCCCAAAACAATATTTTAACTACTTAAAAAAGAGTGTTACTTCTCCCAGACCCTGTATGTATGTTTTATTCTGAAGCATTTGAGATAATAATGTATACTCCTAAACGTAGTGTATGTTTCCTAAGAAAAATTGTCATACATAAGCACAGTACAGTAAATTTAACATTGACCTTCAGTACTTTACTGTCCATATTTCCAGGTTTGCCACTTGACCCAATGATGTTTTTTATAGCGTTTTTTTCTCTTTAGTACAGAACCCTGTCTAATATGAGCTGTTGAATTCATATGTCATGTTTCTCTAACTTTCTTTAACTTCTAACATTACCATAGTGTTTTCTTGCCTTTTATGATGTTTTTGAATTTTAAGAGAGTATTTCTCATTTGAATATTTGGATTTTTTTCTCATGGTTAGTTCAGGTTATGCATTCCATTCAGAACACTACATGAGTATTATAATGTCGTGTTTTTCTCAGGGCATCATGTTAATAGGGAGGCATACTGTATCCATTTGGTCCTCACCGGTGATGTTAATCACCTACTTAAGGTGTTTTCTCATCACTCCACTGCATAGTTACTTTTCCTCAATTATAATTTACAAACAATCCTTGAGATTCTTTTAGACCAAGCTTGTCCAACCTGCAGCCCACGAGCTGCATGAAGCCCACAATGGCTTTGAGTGTGGTCCAACACAAATTTGTAAACTTTCTTAAAACATTATGAGATTTTTTTGCAACTTCTTTTTTAGCCCATCAGCTATCGTTAGTGTTAGCGTATTTTATGTGCGGCCCAAGACAGTTCTTCCAGTGTGGCCCAGGGAAGCCAAAAGGTTGGACACCCCTGTTTTAGGCCGTAGATACCCTACTTCTCATTAAAATCCCTCCATCGCCCAGATTTATCATCCACATAGCAGTTCTTACCTGAACCAGTCTCTCCTTTGACGATTGCACAGTGATAATTTTTCACTCCAGCCCTCCTTCCATATTTGCCAGTTGGCTTTCAGAGTCTATAAACAAGAGCCCTTTCCCCTCATGTATGTATTATCCATATATGTTGTCAGTAAGGATTGTGGAGTTCTTATTTTTCAGTGGTCAGTAATTCATCACTTAACTATTTTAGTGCTGAAATTGTTTCCTGTTTGGTCAGTAGGAGCCCATTCATGCTAGCCTGTACATTCTCATGACAACTACTCAACATAGGACATAGCAGGATGTTCCAGACTCATCTTGTGCCCTCCATTCCTCATACCTAGAATGAGCTGTTTACTCTGAGAGTTCTCATTCCTTTTAGTGGGAAAAAGGATTAGAAACCAAGATCTGGGTATAAGTAAGCTCATTGCTACTAAAGTATTTTTGCTTCTAGACTCTTTCTGCCAGAGAAATAGGAAATATAGCTATCACATATATATATGCACAAATGTACATGTGTATTCACATACACATATGTGCATATAAACATAATATACATATTTTAGAAATAATTCTAATTCATCACACTGTTCCTTTTTGCTCTCCCCTATTCCATATTTGTGTGTTTCTACTAGAGGAGGAACCCTGGCTACCATCATCAACACACTTACTCAATCTCTTAATACATTTGAATTTGTTTCAGAATTGCATTTTCTGTGCCACTGCAGAACACAAAATACTAAAAGAGTGCAAGATGTGTTTATGGTTCTCCCTGTCCCCCTGTCCTGCCCAAGACTGAGGGCAAATTGGCAAATAGTGTGTTCATGAGTTACTTGGATGAACTCTTTTTCTGACCCCCATTCAATGAGGTGGTTACTGATTTAAAGTACAGTTGGTTTTATTTCTTACCATTTCTTTTCAGTTTTAGTGTTTCTGCTTCCTCTTCTCATCTAAATTTGATTTAATTTGGTTTTGAATATAAAATTCGAACGTGCTTCCAAACAATGTGTATTTCCTCACATACTCCTTCTATCTATCCCCTTAACCTCCATTCCTTGTAGAACAAACTTACTGTTCTCTGGTTTAGCCTTCTTGTATTTCTTTTTGTCGAGATATGTAGATGCTGGCCTGTTTTATTTTTTCTCCCCCCTCTTGTATACTTTGCTTTCTCCGCTAATAGTCTTTCCTGGATATTCTCTGTGTTCATACCAGCACTGTGCTTCATTATTATGTATACTAATTACACTGGTTGCTTATGCTTCGAAATTTTAATAGTTTGCATTATTTTGGAATGATAGCAATAAATAACCTTGTGCCATAATGTGTTCTCATATTGTTTTGAGGTGTATTGTCACGGTAAATTTTTAGAATTGCGATTGCTGGGTTGAAGAGTAAATAAAAATAATGTAATTTTGTTAGATTTGTGCCTCTCCCATAGGAGTTTGTACCATTTTGCATTCTTGTAAGCAGTGAGGTGAAAGTGCCTCTTCTCTCATAATTTGATTCACAGAGTATGTTTTGTCAAGCTTTTACATTTCTGCTGGTCCTTCTGTTTAGTTTTAATTTCTATTTTTCTTTTTTGTGAGTGAAGTCGAACATCTTTTTATATTTGAAAGGGCTGTTTTTATGTTTTTTTTGTGACCTCTCTTTTTTAGGCCTTTTCCTCAGTTTTCTGTAAGATACTTTCTTTTGTCCCTTTGAGTTCTAAATTCCTTA
Organism: Lyroderma lyra; assembly: GCA_004026885.1. Lineage (NCBI taxonomy): Eukaryota > Metazoa > Chordata > Mammalia > Chiroptera > Megadermatidae > Lyroderma > Lyroderma lyra. Next base: position 57,450 of record PVJL010000760.1, on the reverse strand, counting down.
AGTGCTGAGAAGGTTAGTCGTTTATGAGATGTATATTGCAAATATTAGTTGTATTTTGACTTCAATTTTAGTATTTTTTGCCATGCCAAAGTTGATTGTTTTTATGTGGTCAAATTTCTCCTTTACCTATTAATGCATCAAGATTTTAGGCAGAGTAATAAAGCCTTTCTTGCTTCAGGTTGTTGAAGAATTTTACTTTTTTTTTTTTAAAGTACTTATGTTGTTTCACTTCTGACATTTAGATTTCTTATCTGTTGTGAGTTTATTCTGGGTATGATAAAAGGAATGGATCTGTGTCTTTTTCAAATAGCTATCCAATTGTATATCTGTTTATTTAAATGACCAACTTTGCCTGGTGATTTGAGATACCATCTTTATTGTAAACTAGGTTTCCCTATGTAGGCGATTTATACATATTCTCTTAATATTGTAGATCTGATCTTTTCATTTTTAGCTCTTAAGTACTTTTTTCTGTTTTTCCCTCTCTTTTTTCCTCCATTAAAATTTCCAGGCTGCTACTAGTCAATTCTAATTCCAAATGGAATAGTTTGTTTTTCCGTTAGGAATATTGCTCTTTTATGTGCACCCTTTATAGTTTATTAATTAAAAAATACAGAAACACACCTTTATAACTTATTAATTTAAAAATGTCTATTTTGTCTTGATTTTTATAACATTCCTTTTAATGAAAAATAGTATCTCACTTTAGAGATGAAACTGCTATACCTGTTCCTACTGTTAACAGAAGTCTCTTTAAAGCCAGATTCTAAATTATTCATTAGGTAGGGAAATGTTAAATTTATTTCTAACAAAGAAAGGTCAAGTTTTAAAAATTTATACTTAGTGTGTAGACTTGAAAAAAATTTTAATAATTTCTTTTGTTTCTCTATATAAAGTTAGCCTCTGGGTTATAAGTAAGTGTTGTACTGTATCTCTTTTAGAGGGTCAGTATGAGAAAGGTCTGCTTGATGCCTTTTATGTCTACCAACCCCATGACTCCTGGGTATAATTTACTGCAATGGCAAATGCTAGTAAGGCATGATAGCAATTTTTTTGGTTTTGTTTTTAGAAAAATAGAATGGCTTTTAAAAGAAATTCTGCAGTTCGTGAATGTCCCATCAGCAATAAAAGCAATTATAATAACCTTAGATCAACAAATTTTAAACTTTTGTTGATTATCTATCTCTACGAAGCAATATTTAAAACTCTTGTACATTCAGTTGGCATATAAGAATTTTCATTGGAATTTAAATAGTTACTGAGTATGTGGAATCTATCATATTTAAATACTATTTCTTAATGAATCCCATGAAATTTAAATACCATTGTGATTTGTACCACCATTCTCCATTTAAAAAGTAAATGTATATGGTTTTCTTTAAGTCATACTTGTTATATACTTTTTCTTCTTGAACCTGTATTTTTATTTTACTTAGAATATTACCCAATGTAATGCTTTTTAATATACTTGGTGATCTTATCACTGAAACCTAGGGGAGAAGAGCTAAAGAGTGTGTCTTTAGAAAATTTGAACTGGAATTCTTTTTTTTGTTTTCTATATTTTATAAAACAATACCCATGTATTGTTTTGTGTTGTAAAGGAAATGTGGTTGCTATGACAAAGATAGCACTTTATTTAAAAAATTAAATTGTGAATATAAATATTTATAAAATATGGATAACAAAAATGGATCAAAGTAAAAGCAAACACCTGTGTACTTAACATTCCCAATAAACAAGAACGTTACCATTAACTTTGAAGCATTCCAGGTGTTCGTCCCATGCTCTACCCACTAAGAGATAACCATTATTCTAAATGTTCTGCTTATCTTTTTCCATACACACACACACACACACACACACACACACACACACACATATCTATGTATATATAACTGCACAAACCCTCTTGTTTCAAAAGTTTTTAATATCAGTGGCATCAGTATTACATTCGTTTGGGACTTTCAGCATTGTATCCTTGAGATTTCATCCATAGTGTATGGTAGCATGAATATTGAGATCTTCTTAAATCAGTATATGGTTGAAGCATTAACCTAAACAGCCAACTTTGTAACCACTCTCCCCTTTTATTTGTTTGTTTGTTTGTTTGTTTGTATGTGGGTGATTCCCTGGCCGGGAATCGAACCCAGGCTGCAGCGATGAAGCCTTAAGCCACTACGCCACCAGGGAACTCCCACTCCCCCCTTTTTAATAAGAAGGGCAATAGGGAGCTGAGATTGGTAAAATATTTTCCTTAGAAATTCCATGCTCCCTGATGGTGTTTGCCATGTTTATCTTATTTTTATATCTAGGCAGCTTTCATAGGTGTAGTTGCTGTTCTCTTTGCTCTTGTGATTATATTTTAATGGTTCTTAATCAGGCATGTTAATTGTAACAACCCCCACCCACCCCCACACTCTCCCATGACTTGAGATATGAACAGCAGTCCCCACACAGGTAAGAATTGTCTAGTCTCAGTTCCAGTTGTGTTTCCCTTGAGAAATACTGTGGAATAAAAAAGAAACAATACAGGCTAGGTGTGTGGTTTAAATATTTACCTATATCTCTACAACATCCAAAGAACCTTTATTTTATTAATTCTTACTCAGAAACATGAACAAAAAAGTAAGAGAAGTGGCCATGTGAAGGACTGGGAACAACCCTGAGTCTGACTCTCACTTCTTCATCTTGGCCCCAGCCTTGGCTGTCCTTGAAAAGTCTCTGTAGAGCACCATGGTGCACAATGGGTACTTGACAGGACTTTGTGATAGGTCTCTGGAAATGTCCTTTTTATTGTTACGTAGAGTATTGTTGAATGCATAAACCTAGAGACATCCTTTGTGCCTAACACAATGACTGTTTGGCCCTGTGCTGTTGAATGTTTTTATCAGTGATTTTCATGAAGTAAAGAAGCCATGATTAGTGAAGTAGAACAAAGACAAGTATTACATGGTACCACTTATATGTGAAACCTAAAAAATAAAAAAGAAAAGGAAGTCAAACTGCTAGAAATAGAGTAGGAAAGTGGCTGTGTGACTGGTGGGAAACAGGGAGAGGTTAGTAAAAGGTACCAGCTATAGAATGAATAAGGCCTGAGACTCTTAACGTAAAATACCGTGACTGTAGTTGATAACACTGTATTGTGTAATTGAAATTGCTAAGTGTAGAACTTAAATGTTCTCATGAACACAAAAAGATAAGTATGTGAGGTGAAGGACGTGTTAGTTAATGAGATGGGTGAGTCCTTTCACAATGTATACTTATATCAAATTATCACATTGTACACCTTAACTATCTTATTGTTTTGTCATTTATACCCCATGAAAGCTGAAATTTAAGAAAAAGGTGGCAGGATTAAATGAATGAAGGGTCTTATTGATCAAAACCTCAGTTCTACACAAACTTGGTGATCCTTGTTTATTCAAAGACATGGAATAAAAATTACAAATGGTTAAAGTGGACACTCACATGTCATTGTTCGTTTTATGTTCTTAATTTGTTTTATGCAGTCGAAGATTTGAGAATAGTCAGCTTCTTTCCTTTAAAATACTTTCAAAGCTTCTTTCCTTTTTAATGCTTTTACGTACTTTGAAGTGATTTTATTACCTATGTAGATGTTCACACTTTCATGTGGTTTTAGGTTCATGCAAAGTGGATTTTGGACACCGATGTTTTCAATGAGTGGATGAATGAAGAGGATTATGAGGTAGATGAGAACAGGAAGCCTGTGAGTTTTCGTCAGCGAGTCCCAACAAAGAATGAAGAGGTATTTGATTTGGCATCATTTCTCTCCACTAGATGTTTCTTCTTTCCTGGCCTGAATGTTCTCAATATTCATTGATAAACTGTTCCATTCAAACCAAGATGCATTAGTGATGAAGTATACATGAGAAGTACGAAATCACTGTAACAGCTGTTTCAGGAGTTGTCATCCCGAAAAAGGAGCATGAAAACCTCAGGCTCACTAAGATTTTGGGGGGGGGGGGTGGTTCCCTGAGCGGGGATCGAACCCAGGCTGTAGCAATACAAGCCCTGAAGCCTAGCCACTACACCACCAGGGAACCACCCCTTACTAAGATTTAAAGTGGCCCATGCAGTATCACAGTGATAAAACTGATTTTGTTCTCTAGATCTTGAGTTTTAATTTTATATACCAGATATCACAGGATAATTTAACTTAGTTGTTGGTTTTACAAGGGAGAATGCCTTTAGTTTTAATACTTTTAACAACTTTGTTAATATACACATAATAGTACATCTTTTGTGTCATATTGTTCTCTCATATTTTTACTGATGAATCAAGAATAGTTTCTGGTACATTTCATGACGTCATTCAGCCTTTCTGTTTTACTCATTTAATAGCATGTATTTTATGTTTTGCCAGTAGTTATTGAAAATGCCTTTCCCATGTAGAAGCACAGAATGTGAACAGGAGGAATGTTTAGTTTTGTGGGGCTTGGGCATGTCTGTGCGGTAGCATAGTTTGAATACCTATAGAATGGTGCTGACATTTCCACTGGTAATGCATTACCTGGAAGGTCAGAGGAAGCCTTTTGACTGCTGGTGACTGAGGATACTTAATCATGTGCTTTTCATTTGCTCTGAGCTTGTAAGTTTGTTACTGTCTTTGTGAAAACTCACCTTTGGAAGAGGATTCATGGAAACTGAGGAGTCTGCAAAGCTGGCTGATACTTATTTCCATTTACTTCTTCCTAGCCAGTCAGAAGTCCAGAGAGAAGAGATAGAAAAGCATCAGCTAATGCTCGAAAGAGGAAACATTCGCCCTCCCCTCCACCTCCCACACCCACAGAATCACGGAAGAAGAGTGGGAAGAAAGGGTAAGTACTGCAGTGTGTTTCAAAGGGCATTAAAGCAAATTCCCAAGGACTCCTGGAGTTTTACCTTCACAGTGGAAGTTTTACTGAAAGAAAGTCTTACTGTGACTTGATTGGAAGTCTGCTTTGATAGCTCATTTTGTTATGGCGGTTATCTGACGGGATCTCATCCTGTATTTATATAAAGGCACCTGAATACAGCCTTTTTTGTATCTTAAGTATATATTGAGAAGCGTGACTGATAAGGAATTTAAGAAATAATATTTACCATACTTATTGTCAATGTTTCTTTCTCTGATTCTACTACCTGTCCCATTTGTGATCAAAATGACTCATTGGACATGAACCTGTTACTGCTATTTTGCAAAAGTGCATCAAGGTAGTGCCTTGTTTAGGGTGTTACATTTGTACTTAGTAAATCTGGCTTGAGTAGAGATTTTGGTTTCTATTGAATAGGTGATGGTTGTAGGGATTAAGTGAGACTTTAAAGTTCTTGCACGATGCCTGGCATGAAGTAGTAGATACTTAATTACTGGTAAATAATAATTTATTATTACGTCTTAAGTAAATACTAATTGCAGGAGTCTAGCTCAAAATATTTTTAATAAAATTTATAAATAATATTAATGAACCAGCCACAGTCATAAAAAGGATTTTCTTATTTTTGTCAAGTCACATATATTATAACATAAAAATTAAAAATGCAAAAATAGTTTTTCCTTAGGTTATTTTTAGGGGTAGGCTTGTTTCTTAAATTTTTAATCTGAATCTTGATGTTCAGCGATTTCAGAGTTACCTGAGATCCTTGTGAAGAAGCTTGAAGTCACATGTGCTTCTCTTCCTACTTGGGGGGCCAAGATGGGGTGCCAGGACACTAGTGGGCACTGAACCAATGTGTGAAGTCCAGGAGGCTCACAGTAGTGGCATTTAGCCTGTACTCTGTATAAAATCCACCACATGAGCTTCCAAAAATAAATGCATGCATGTCCTTTAATTGACTATATCTGCATTCTAGTGAGTAGGACTTCACTTAAGTTTCCCCTTAGAATTCTGTATTGAACTAAAATGTCGAAATCTGTTCTCCTGTTTGTTTTGTCTTCTCTGCATCTTTTCTTTCCTTTTTAAATATTTTGTCTCCCCATTATTTTTAGGTTTATAGGCCTGTCATGTAATTTTTTTCAAAAATTTTAACTTATATACCTCATTCTAACCTCTACCAACATGTTTCTCTTAGAAGAGAGCTTTGAGTATTCTCTTGGCAGTGTGAGGACTCAGGCTGGTTCATCCTGTGTTTCTTCCTTCCCACTCTCACTTGTCATGTACTTTAGATTACTTATCCATTTCTTCCCAATACAAGTTGTTTTTTTTTTTTCTTATGTCTTTAGTCATCATCCTGAATGAAACATTGCCTACTGCTTGGTGAATTGTTACTGTTCCCAACATTCCCAGCTTAACTGTCATCTTCATGCTGGACTAACTCTTTCTCTGAGCTTTTTTTTTTCCTCTTGGTACTTTTATCCATTTCTCTGTGTTGGTATGCATCACAGTACATGAGTTAGGTAATGATTTCTGTCTTCTATCTCTTGTAATTCCTTAAGGTAAGGAATCATTCTATTTTTGTTCCTTTCTAACATGCTTTCTGGTGTGTATTAGCTTTAAAAATAAATACTGATTTGACTGAATTGGTGGTGAAAGAGCAATACAATTTTTACAAAAAGAATTATTACCATTGTAAGTGATTCTACCTTACAGTGCCTAGTATTTTTATGATATAAAGAACCAGGAAAATATAGTTGAATATATGAGAAACTATCTCATGTAAGTAATTGCTTATGATCAGAGATAAAATATGTGCCATATTTCCTTATTTTTTTTATTATACTAATTTAAGCCCCTTTTTAGGATGTGGTCTATAATTTGTCTAGCAGGATCTCTATGTCTCTTTCTTATGCCCAATAGCTTTTATTTCCCCTTTGGTTGTAATTTTGGGAGAGTATCTAATTTGATTTCTTTAGTCTTTTAAAGTGATTCTGAGCATAGATTCTATCAACAGTGAAGGTAAAGCCTTGAAATTGCTTGCTATAAGTGGCTATCATCAGTCTTGTTTATTTTTCATGTACCTTGTATGTTTTAGCCAGGCTAGTCTTTATGGGAAGCGCAGAAGTCAGAAAGAGGAAGATGAGCAAGAAGATCTTACCAAGGAAATGGAAGACCCAACACCTGTGCCCAACATAGAGGAAGTGGTACTTCCAAAAAATGGTTTGTATTCTGCCTAGACCATGACAGTGTTAGATGTGATTTAATCATTCTCAACATTGCTGTGGAATGGTTGATTTCTTGTTCCCATTTCTCAACTTTCAAGTATGAATAGATTCCCCCTGTAAATGTTGTTATGTATGAAGTTTCCTCTTTCCCAATCTTTTCGTGTACTTTTGCTGTTTGTTTATTGAGAAAATACACTGTGACCAAAAAGTTCGCTAAATTAGTAATGCTTTAAATTTAATGTTTTTAAAAATCCCAACAGAATCAATATATGTGAGGAAAAATGGAATACTTATCTATGTACAGTATAATGTGTTTGAGTCGGTTTTTGGAAGGAAGCAATATACTCTTAACTGTGGTTATGGATTTGTCAATTTTTCTCTATTTCATATATTTAGGATTATTATGTCCTCCTGATGGATTGACCAACCCTTGTGTCATGTAGTGTGCTTATTTTGACATCTAGGTTTTCTGATAATAATGAAGCACCATCTGACCACATCGTTTTTTAAATTTCTACATTTTATTTTTTATTAGTCTTCAGGTGTACTGCAAACTACAGTATAGCAGTCTTATAAATTGCACATCTTTTTCCTTATGCTTTCAACTTATATCTCTTTTGTATTCATTTATTTTCAACTTGTTTATTTAAAAAATTGCTCTTTAAAGCAGCATATTGTTGAGCCTTATTCCCCACCCCCAATTTAGGCATTTTCTGTTTTTAATTGGAGTTATGCAGTCACTTAAATTTAATGTAAATATTGGTATGGTTGGGTTTAAGTATACCATCATGCCACTTTTTATTTTTGTTTTTAATCCCTCTATTGTCTTCTCCCCTTTTTTGCTTTAATCCACTGCTTTTAATGTTTATTCTGACTCCTCTGTTTTCTTTTCTTTTAGAATTTACGGGTGTGTGTGTGTGTGTGTGTGTATGTGTAATAGTTTTAATTGAGATGTACTTTATATAGCATAAAGTTCACCATTTTAAAGCATGTATTTTAGTGTTTTTTAGTATATTCATTATGTTGTGCAACCATCACCACTGTCTTAATTCTAGCACATTTACATTCACCTGAAAAGAATCTCTATACCTGTTGGAATTAGTCCCCCATACCTTGCAAGCACTGTTCTGTCCTCTGTCCCTGTCTTTTCTTATTTTCTGTGTGCTTTTTAGCTATTGTTTTCCTAGTGGTTTGCTCTGGGTATTACGGTATACAACAACTGTCTGGAAAAAATCCAGCCTTCAATGGCCTCTGTTTTTTCATATATGGCTGGATACTTTCCTGATAGCCCTCATATAGCCTTAATTTATCAAATCTATTTATAAGTCACTATTGTCTAGTTGAGAGGAAACTGTGTGAAATTTATCATAATATAATTTGTCTTTTGTGTTTTTATGTATTTTATTTTCACATGTGTTAAATCCCCACAGACTCTTTTTTTATTGTTCTTTTTTTAAACCGTCTGTTGTATTTTTAAGATATTAAATTATGAAGAACATACAATCTATAACATGTTACATGCATTTCTAAAAAGCATTGGATTATGTAAAATTGGGCACTAAAACCCACACAAATTATTTTTAAGGTCATAATGGAAGAGAATATTATAAACATAATCTAAGGATGCACTTTAAATAAAAGAGCTATGCACATGGTAGTAGTCCTAACAGATACCTAAACTGTAAAGCTATAATAATTAACATAGTATGGTTTGGACAAAGGAATAGATTAATTTATTAGTGGAATAACATGGCCAGTTTAAATATAGACCCATATATGTTTATATGTTTATGAATTTCATTTATTGTGAATTTCACGCGATAAGTCATTTTGGAAAAGACCACAGTGTTCCATAAATAATTCTGGTAGAATTTAGTATTCTTTTTATCATTTAAGAGTAAACTTTGAGTGGATTAAAGTGTTTACTAAAAAAATGCTGTAAAAGTAACTTTCAAGTACTAATGCACTTTAAACAAGCGTGAGCCTTGGAGAAAATATTCATTACCCACTTAACAAATAATTAGAACCCTAAATATGTGTAAGATTCTTAAACCTCATAGAGTAAAGGTCAGTGTATAACATACTGGTAATTTCACTAAAAATGGAGCCAAGAAATGTGTGAAAAGATGCTCAACTGCACTTAACCGAGGACATATAAATTACTAAAGTAAATGTTTTCAGTCGTAAAATTTTCAAAGCTTAGAATGTAGATGATTCCCAAAGTATAAATGTTTTGATAAAATGGGTAAACCCAAATGCTATTGATGGAAGTGCAAATTGATGAAGTCACTTAATACAATTTGGCTATATCTGTTAAATTTTTAAATTGTATGTCCAGAAGCAGTTTTAATTTCAAGAGTCCATCTTAAATAATTACATACATGCCTAATGGTTAAGTATAAAAGAATGTTGATTACAGAATAGCAAAAAATTGAAAATAAACCAACTTTCCACCACTGTAGGGCTACTTACTTTGTGATCCACACCTGAGCACATTGGATCTATTAAAAATGAAAGGGTGTAGGTATAACTAAAATTTTCTGACATGGAAATATTACACAGGAACACTGTCATGTGAGAAAATTAGAATGCAAAGGACAATATGAACATTTATGTAAGATTTTTTAAATCCTCAAAATATGTTTTAAAAGGTATTGATTCTCCCTCAGTTTATCTGAATGACGGGCACAAAAATGGATATCAACAATGTACAGAAACCTTAATAAAAAATACTTTTAGGAAAGGGATAAAAGTGTTCTTTTCATGTTTTACTCTATATTGTTAACTTTTATGATGAAAAAATGTTGGTGCTTTGCTAATTAATTACAAATGTAGTATGTTACTTTAAGTGGCAATGCTCTCAACAGGCTCATGGCTTGGACCTGAAGGTGAGTACTGAGTGTGGGTACAGTTGCAGTGAGATTCATGTATTTTAAGTTCATCTGCTATTCTGTTTTCTTCTTAAAAACAAGTAGAACTTTCTCCCTAAAACATGATTCTCTTTTTTCTTTCTAGTAAATCCAAAGAAAGATAGTGAAAATACACCTGTTAAAGGAGGAACTGTAGCAGATCTAGGTAAAAACCAAAAACCACCTATGCATTTCTGTTTTGCTTCTCTGATACTTTGATTTACTTTTTTAACTGAGAGATGTTGCTTTCCATTACTGTGCTTTCCAGCACATTTATTAACTATGGCTATGTTTAGTACCATTGTGGTTTGGTTTGCTACCATATTAGGAAATTCAATTTCCAACCATTTACTCTTTCCAGTCCTACTGATCTGCCCCTCTCACAACATAATGTTTTCCTGCAAACTAGCAAAGGTTAGGTAATGTTATACATTAATCAGAATTTCTGAGTTTTAAAGAAATTGTTGCAATTAAAGCACTTTTTATAATCTCTCAAATTCTTAACAACATGTGCAAATTAAATTTGCATCTTTAGAACAAAAATTCATTGTTAATACTCTGTGTAAGCCAACCTAAAGTTTTCTAAACAGTAGAAAGTGAGAATCCCGTTATCCTTCAAATTATAGAGAACATTTTCATAAGTGAAGTATAATTCTTGGATGTGCTAGGAGGGTAGAAAAGAGGAGTGCAGTCGCTTGTTCTAGTTTTGAAAAATAGGGGTGGTTTATTCCTGAGGGATTTTTACAGAGTAATAATCTTGATTACTTTCATCTTGGGTAGAAAAGTCAAAGGAGGACCTAGTGTTTTCAGCATATACTAAATATTTCACTTAATGGAATTTTAGAGCTGAAAGGAATTTTCAAGGTCTCCTTCTGCAGAAAAAGAGACTTCAATTTCTTTATCTCCTAGTTAAGTGAATTCTGCATTTCATAAATTACATGCTTCTTGCTGGCTGATATGAGGGAGTGTTTGGAAGAGTTGTTCTACCTTATTTCAGTAAATATATCCTGATGTTTTCTGGCTTAAAGCCTGTCATTGAATATCAATGGATGAATCTGTTTTTGACTATATGTAAAATAGAAGCAAAAAATTATCTCAATGACAGTTTATGTAAAGCTGATATTAGGTCAACAAAATAGAGTAGTTTCTCATATCCTTGTGGGTACATTCCAAGACCCCAAGTGGATGCCTGAAACTACGGATAGTACCATAACTTGTATGTATTACGAGGTCTGCACTTAAGTTTATGAACTTGCTGCCATGCACTTATGTTGGCAGCACTGTACAAACAACTTGGTAAGGTTTCATAACCTTGGTATATCTGTGTCTCACAGCTGTATTTGTTTCGATGTGTGGCAGTGTCTTGCTGAGTGGCGTTCATTATCGTTGCGCATTTGTGTGTGTCATTGAGAGAAGTGTCAGAGCTTGAAAGCAACGAACAAACATTAAATTTGTTGTTCAAGAGTGGAAGTAAAATCAGGGACATGTTAGTCCAAATTTATGGGGATAATACCATGAAGAAAATGGGAGTTTGCAAATGAATTAAACTTTTTTCTGAGGGGAGAGAAAGTGTTACTGATGAAGAGAGGCCAGGTGGCCAGTAACAAGCAGATCTGACAAAAACATTGCAACAGTTCATTGAGTTGTGCATCCAAATTGTCGACTGACTGTGAGAATGATAGCAGACCAAGTAAACATCGATAGAGAAACGGTTTGGAAAATCTCACCTGAAAATCTTGGCATGAGAAAGGTGTGTGGAAAAATAGTCCTGAAGGAGCTCACTGATGAAAAAAAACATAGGAGAGTTGAAATGTGATGAGACCTTTTGGAGAGGCAAGATGTTTGGGCCATGTTATCACTGGTGATGAAACATGGCCACCAATACAACCCTAAACAAAGCATCAAAGTGCACAATGAAAGTCAGCCAATTCTCCATGACCAAGAAAAAAGTTCCATCAGTTCAAGAGTCACAGCGATGTTGCGACCCTTTTTTAATATCATAGGGATTGTTCATTATGAATTTGTACCAACTGGACACTCAACCAGGTTTACTATTTGAAAGTGCTGAAAAGACTACAAATTAAAAATTAGATGAAAATGACCTGAACTTTTTGCAGTTTAAGGCTCTTGCATTACAATGCACCAGCTCACACGGCACTGTCTGTGAGGGAGTTTTTAGCCAGTAAACAAATAGCTGTATTGGAGCACCCACCCTACTCACCTGATCTGGTCCCCAGTGATTTTTTTTCTTTACTCAAAGATAAAGGAAATAATGAAAGGAAGACATTTTCATGACATTCAAGACATCAAGGGTCATACAATGATAGCTCTGATGGCCATTCCAGAGAAAGAGTTCCAAAACTGCTTTGAAGCGTGGATTAGGCACTGGCAACTGTGCATAGCTTCCCAAGGGGAGCACTTCAAAGATGACCATAGTGATAATTCAGTGATGAGGGATGTAGCACTTTTTCTAGGATGAGTTCATGAACTTAATTGTCAGACCTCATTAACAGCTACATAGAAAGTATTAATAGTCAGATCATGAGGGAAAATGACACAGACTGGGTGCAGGTATTTTTATGCTCTCTCACATGTGGGGTCCCATAGAGCACACTCTTTCCAGAACAACAAAAATGCAGCAACACACATGCACTGTTTCTGCTCAGGAAAACAGAGGGTCTACGAACAAATGTTTTTCAAGGATGCCCTGGCTATGTAGCGTCCCCTCTGCCTAGCACTTAAAAAATTCTAGTCTTCCAGAGGTAAAGCTAGATTTCCTCATAAGCCATGTTGCTTGCATAGTCCATGCATCGTAGCCCACCCTTCTTACCAGAACACATTGAGAGTCTTATCCTCAGATTCCATACAGATACTGTCAGTGGGCCAGATTGGGCCCATGGACTGTCAATTCCTGACCCTGGTCTAAACAGCTTATTTAGTATTATACTTTTCAAATATCAGGTTCTTAGAATACTTGTTAAGTGAATAAGTTAAAAAATGACTTTCCCATGTTCTCCTTAAATTTCACAGTGCCTACCCTTTTTATACTGGCACTTTTACTTTTTTCAGTGGTAATTACCTGCCTGTTTAAATTACATGTAATTATATGTGGGTTTGCTCTCATTCTTTTGCAAGGCCAACATTTAGGTCCTAGAGTCCCCTGTCCTCAGAAGGCATTAACACCTTTACCAGGACTTTGTAGGGAATGATTATAACCTCTTCCTTTATTTTTCATTCTTTACTCACTTCCTCTGGGATCCAAAATGTCATTACTTTGTTTCACCAAACCTCAGGAGGCAAATGCCCTAATCAAGTCCCTTACCTGTTGTTAAGCAAGATCATGACTAAGATAGCAATAATTAATTTAATTATAAATTCCCGCTTGGAAATTTTAAGTTATTTATGTGTTGAATTTCTGTTCATCTCTGTGCTTTTGTGTACAGTTTTAATTTACTGCATTTTTGAGATAAATTTGTTTTAATACCCTATTTCCTTTTCTCCATTATTAGTTACTATATCTTAAAGTTTCCAAGTAATCCAAATAGCATGTACTTTTATTTTATATTATGATGTGTTTTGATTTTACAGATGAACAAGATGAAGAAACAGTTACAACAGGAGGAAAGGTAATGATTTAGTTATCCTGGTGTAGGAGAAACTCTCTAAGGGTCCTATGTATTGAGCACTAGGAATACTGAATTAAAAATGTCCTTCGAGATACTCTATTTTGAGGCCCTAATGATTTTTTAATTTATTTTACATACACCCAAAATAATTTGTTTCTTGACTCCCAAAATTTTGTCTAAAGCAAATTTCTGTCTTCCCAGATAGTGTACCCAAGGAAGCCATGATTTTGAAATTAATAGTAAATTAATATGCAAAACCATGTTTTTAGATAGAACCATTTGCAAAATCTCCATAAAATTGTGATAGAAATCAGAAGCAGTTTTGAGCAGTGGAAATGATTCAGAGTGTACACCTTCTATTTGGACTACCCGGAGTTATATTAATATCTAGTTTGTAACTCAGTAGCTCTGTGCATGATTTTCTCATCTACAATGGAGGCAATAAATAGTGCCTGCTGTTGTTACTGTTAGGAGTAAATCAGATAAAGCATGATGGCTGTTAGCTGATACTTAGTACTCTGTCTTTGTGATAGGGAAAGACTTGTCATTGTGCCTTATTAGTGTCCTCAAGTCACCTATTTACAAATAACTTGAATACTAGTAATTTAGATTTGTAGTCCTATGATTATGTAAAATTGGACAAGTACGAAGCAAGCTATTGTGAAAAGTTTTGGGCTATGAGTCTGAATTCCTCGTTGTATAAACTTTAATTACCATGTACAAATTAATTAACTTATTTAATCTTATAAGACATTTACCTTCTTTGTGTTGATTTCCTCATTTGTAAAAGGGAGGAATAAAATCTGCTATGTCATCTGGACATCTTGTGAAGATACCTTAAAAATTGTGAAAGGCTATTTTTACTTGAAATTTGTTTTCTGTGGTATATATCAGCTAGCTTCATTTTCTGTGATGTAATATGAGAAGTTTGAAAGCTGTTAAAGATCTCTTTGTAGTTCTCTCTTTCCCTGAACTTTGGCTTCTTTTCTATAGGAAGACGAAGATCCCAGCAAAGGTGATCAGAGTCGGTCAGTTGACTCTGGTGAAGATAATGTGACAGAGCAGACCAATCACATTATTATTCCTAGCTATGCATCATGGTTTGATTATAACTGGTGAGTGGGCCACTTATATCTGTCAGCATGTTGCTTAGGAGTGGGAAAATGTTCCTTGAAATTATATTGTGCTATTCTGCCCAAGTCCCCACAGCAGTAATCACTGTCACATTGGATGAAGGAAGATGGAAAGTGCTTTTATTTTACCTTTGGAATGTGTTCTTTTCTTTAAAACAACTTTAGAATGGAAATTAGATTGTGTTGTAACTTACATTTGTAAAGTTTTGTAAGTTTGAATCTAACTCACTTGGAATCAGTTGTAATTCAGATGTATATTACTGGATTCTGAAACATTTAAGAAATTATATAAAGAAAAATTCATTTCACTGCCCAATAATGGCTTCATTTTAACAGGAAATATTTTCACATTAGGAGGCCTTTCACATTACAAACTCTGTTATGTAAAAAAATTCAGGAAAACAGACCTTAGCATCCTCGCTGTTATTTACCATAACCACTGTGGCATAGTTGGAGTATGGTTAGAAATAACTGGAGTCCTAGACATTTTATTGATCGATTACTCATTGAGGTGTGAGTATTTCATATTGGGTGGATTTTTGTTTGTTTGCTTTGTTATTTTTAAATATATTAGCAGAACTTACCCCACCAAAGGGCTGTTAGCTTCTCTTAAGATACTTTCATTGGAAGGTTGTATACTTACCCCAGTGATGCTGCCCTGACTCAGAACCTTGTGGACTTGTTTGGATATTTTGCTCACTGTTAATAATTCTTATGATATCATTCTTTAAGGATAAATGTGATTTTAACTGCATGTTACATATGTATAATTTTTGTTCAAAACCCCAAGGTATTTCTCTAATACCGAGACTCTTCTGCATACCTTTAAAACCAACTCTGAATGCTGGTCCTAAATGTTTTGAATAAATAGAAGCTGGAGCAGAATAAGTATATAACTCTTTCTGGAAGGTCATTTTCATTAATTGTTTATTCTGATAAATTATTTTAAAATATGGAAGTGTCTTGGTCTTGTTAATATTTATAATTATACTTTAAAATTCAGAATGCCTCAGAATACTTGAGAAACTAGCATTCTTCTAAAATTAAAAAGGGGAAAATCATAACAATATATAATTTTGTAGTGTTTATAGGTTACAGAAACACAAAGATTTGTGCGATAACCTTTGCATGTCACAAAGTTGTGCCGGTAGATGGACAGTGGTGGTATTAGCTGTGTCCCTTTTTTATGTATCATGTTAACTACTGCTTCAGTTGAAGTGTTACACTGTTGCAAAGTTGATAATTAGAAGAACTCAGGTTTTCTGATTCTGAATACCCCGTTTCTTCCACTGCTTGACATATTCTCAGAACCTTAGGAATCAGCTGCCAGCTCTTCAGACATAGGTATCGAAAAAGAAAATGTTTGGGATTAAATGTTCTTGTGTGTTTTGTTCTTGGTGAATACAGAAAACTTTTTATGTGGGCTCTTCCAAACCTAAAACTGTTAAAACCATGGAAAGTATATTTAAACTATAAATTAATAGCTTACAGCTATTCTTTTTGTAGTAGTACTAGGAAAGTCATTATACATATATCTATATAGCATTAATTTTCATTTTCAAAATTACCTTCTAGAGTTTTGCTGGTAATTCATTGCATTTATAGTATTTGGCAGTGCAGATCCAGTTCAAGTAATTTAAATATTACCAGATAATGAAAGAGTGAATTCTGTTAGTTAAATTCACAGACTATTGATTTGCTTTTTCCCATGTAACCAGTAAATGTTACATATCTAGAAAGGCACTGGGAAACTAAAATGTGTCATTCGGAAAAACATTCATTAGTATTAGTGTCACAGCCTTTGTTCTAGGTATACAGGTGGTTTATTTGTATATTGTGTTAATCCTGATAATTTTAAATGGTCTATATACTGTTTATCACCCATAACAACTTATAAACTTATCATTGCCTTATCTGTATGTTAAAAATTAGTTCTGTGATCTTTTTAAAAGCAGTAAATCACTGAAATAATTTAAACATTCAGTTCACCATAAAGTTTCTGAGGGCTGAACAGAAAGGTGCATTGATGTTAAGAATCTGAGAAATTGATTATTTTGAATTCCATTGTCTTTTAGCTGGTCATTCATTTTGCCAATTTGTTGCCATGCCAACTATTGTGATTTTTGTCATTAAGTGTCCAGAGAATGTCTTGTCTTGATGTGTTATGACAACATAATAAAATCTTCAGCTTTCAGTGTTTCAATAGAATTTTTGGATAAAATTTTTTGAGTTTGGTTAAAGGAATAGAAGAAAAACTACAGGAAATGGGAGGGGGAGGTGAGAAAGCAAAAGTTCTCTCTGATTTTACTATATGCTCTTAGTACATAGGAATTTGTACAAGCCAGTTTATGCAGGTAGTGCTCAGTTTTGGGATTTATCGTTTTTACTTTGAAAAATCAAACAAACTTACCTCAAATACTAAGATTTTTATTTTTCAAAGAATATTTTCAATTCTCATCTTTTCTTTTCAGTATTCATGTGATTGAACGACGTGCTCTTCCTGAGTTTTTCAATGGAAAAAACAAATCCAAGACTCCAGAGATGTGAGTGAAATGTGAAGATATAATTCTGATATCATTACATACTGTAGTGGGGCCTGTGTTTAGAAAAATTGTTTATTTGTATGTGTTTGGCAGGGAGTTCTTAAAGCACACTTCTGAGTTAATCTTTGCTACTGTGTGGAAGTTTGTGAATGTTCTATTCTAGTCAGAACAGTGTTCTTTGCTGCACAGAATTCTTTGCTTCAAGGGAAATTGTTTCAAATTGTTTTCTTTCTCAATCTGAAACTATAATACATGTCAGCTCTTGCAGCTAAATATTGAATTCAGTAACAGATATTCTCTAAAATGAGTTTAGGTTTCTAATAATTCCCACCTTGTGAATAAATATGTGTTATGAACTATAGTTATTTATGTATAATGACCTAGGAGAAAATGGGATCTTTATTTTACTTTTCTGATGAATGACTAATAATTTAAAAAATGCATATATTGGGAGTTCACTGGTGGTGTAGTGGCTAAGGCTTTGGCGCTGTCAACACTGCGGCCTGGGTTCAATTCCCAGCCAGGGAACTTAACCCACATTAAAAAAAAAAAAGAAAAGAAAAAGAAAAAAAATGCACATATGATGATAAAACTACATATGAATTGATCTTAATTGCATAAAGTATTGTACCTTTGCATTGGAAATAGAAAAACTTACTGGAAGGAAGAAATTTGACAGGATATATTTTTGCCTTTGCCTGGTGACCCCCAAATACACAAAAATAGATACACACCTATTATACTTTAAATATCTTTTGGTGAGTTATCTTCCTAGTGTTAATTTATTGTCTGTTACACATGTGACAGCACAAATAGATGTGCCTTGTTTAAATTGTTAAGGAAAGATAATGTTCCACATATAACACATGGCATAATAGAGATAACTGAATAATAAATATGAGTACTGTCTGGAAAAATCCAGCCATAAATACCTCTATTTTTCATATTACATGACTAGATACTTTCCATACAGCCCTTGTATATTTTGGTGGTAGACTGTCCAAGATAGCTTGAGATTCTGAGTTTAGATGTTAAAGATAAAGCCATCCTTTTCATAAAAGCTATAAGGCGCCATTTGGAATCATAATCAAAGATTTGGCATAAGAAACCCTGATAGTTTTTCCATCTGTTCAGACATGATCTATTCTTCCAGCTGATTTGCTATTGCCAGCATTTCTAAGTAAATACGGTCCTTGGGAGTCTTCTATTTAAAAGCACAGTTTAGCACTTGAGCCCATTTAACTTTGTAAATTCACCTTTTGTCTCTGTTTATCCACCTGTGCTTATACAGGACCCTTTTTAAACAATATACTTTGATGTAGCTAACCTCAAGCTATCAGACTTTAGTTTTACTTCTGTGGCAAGAACTTTTGCTAGGTTTCTAGCTTCTTAACACTCTTAAGTATTTTGTGGCAGAAATACTGCCTTCACCGCCAATCTGTTTTTCTCTCCTATTTTTATATTAGGTTGGACATTAATTTCATAAACTCATCCTAGAAAAAGTGCTATATGCCTCATTGCTGAACATTATTATAGTCACCTTCAAAGTACTCCTCTTGGGAAGTTATGCACCAGTGCTAGTGCTTAGTCCACCCTTCAAAACAGTTTTAGAACTCTTTTTCTGGAATGGTCATCACAGCTGTTGTCGTGCCTTGCCAAGGTTATGATACTGTACCGAGTTATTTGTACTGTGCTGCCAATGTAAGTGCACAGTGGCAAATTTGTAACTTAATTGTTGGATTTTGGGTACAGTGACAGCTCTGATGGCCATTCCAGAGAAAGAGTTTTAGATTGCTTTGAAGGGTGGATTAGGTGCTGATGTCAGTGTCTAACTTTCCAAGGGGAATACTTCAAAGGTGACCATAGTGTTATTTTAGCAACGAGGTATATAGCACGTTTTCTAGGATGAGTTCATAAAATTAATCATCTGAACTCATACGTTCTTGTTTTGCCTCTTTGAGTTTGCTGTCATGACTTGTACTTGTTGTCAAGCTAGGATCTCTGAAAAGCTCCCCACCAGAAGGTTTATAGTCATATCAGAGCCAAGGCCACTTGTGTCTCTAGTAATCACTGTGTGCTTCAGTTTTCTCTTCTGTAAATGGGATGATAATAGACACTACTTCATGGAGATAGTATGAAGGTTAAATGAGTTACTGTATGGAAAGTGCTCAGAACTGTTCCTGGCACACATAAATGCTAAATAAAAAGCACAGCAGTCCCCTGTTATCCATACATTCCAAGACTCCCAGTGGATGTCTTCAACCACGGATTTGCTGAACCCTTTACAGCTAACTGGCCCTTTGTATTCGTGGGTTTCACATCCACAAAGTCAGTCAACTGGATCAAAAACAGTATTTTTCATCCACAGTTGGGAATCCGTGGTGTGGAGGACTGACTATTAATAGTTAGGGATTTAATCTGAATAAGTAGGCATTACTTGCAAATTCTGCAGGCAAGTATCCATTCATCTCTCCAGTCAAGTTTGTATTTATGTTACTTCACATTAACTTTGTCAAATTACGCTATGTATTAGTATGTATTAGTAAATAGTTGTTTTACATATTAGGAGTTGTTACCCTGAGTCAGACTGATAACTAAATCCTCAAAGCAGTATCATTGTTATTTATTGGAATGTTGCATTTTCATTGTGTTTGGTTGTGAGGAATATGCAGATTTTTGGCTGTAACAGTTACTTTTTTTGAAAGGATGTTTGTTCACTTCCTGAATATTGCCATTGCTTTTTAGATACTTGGCGTATCGAAATTTTATGATTGACACATATCGCCTAAACCCCCAAGAATATTTAACCAGCACTGCTTGTCGGAGGAACTTGACTGGAGATGTGTGTGCTGTGATGAGGTAAAATGTCTGACTTTCTCAGACACTTCACTGCAGGTTGTTACTCTGATATATTGCCGTCTAATGTTTAGTTGATTAAACTGGTTAATAAAAATACCTAACTCTTACTTCTTTCATTTAGGGGTTGAGTATTTTTAATACCTTAGCATTTTTTCCTCTTTTGAAGATTTTTTTAATAATCTTTTATTTTATAGTCAAATTATAAAATGACCAGGGATAGGCAGTGGGATTGGCCCTGTGCCCCAGATCTGTCTAAAGAAACAGACCCAAAGATGGATCTCCTTCTGTTGGTCTGTGTGTGAGTACTTTCACCATGGACCTAAATGAGCCTTTGTTCTTTCATTTCTGTGATCAAAATGATGAGGCTTTATATCAAGTCTTGGGATGTTATATTATCCGTATTATTTTGAGTTTGTAGAAATTGTCCCTTTTGCAACAAACCAGAATTGTCTGTTACTTTGCATTGATTCATATCTTACAGAAAATATGTTTACTGTGTTTTCTGTTTGTTTGTTTAATGAGATGTCATGATGGTTATGAAGGAGATGAGGTACATTCTTCAGATTTTAACTTTCAGAGCTTTATTCTTTAGAGTTCATGCCTTTTTAGAGCAATGGGGGCTTGTTAATTACCAAGTGGATCCAGAAAGTCGACCCATGGCAATGGGACCTCCTCCCACTCCTCATTTCAATGTATTGGCTGATACCCCCTCTGGGCTTGTGCCTCTACATCTCCGATCACCTCAGGTAAGTGGATGTTGCCTCTTCTTCAGATCTGGAAGGTACCAGACTACCACTTCTAGCATGCAAATTTAGGAATTATTATTACCACCATGGAATGGTGCTATTTCTTAGCTGATAGCTTTTGTTTGTTTTTATCTGTTATAAATGTTTGAGTCCGTAAGACTAGTATTTAAGATAATGTTCTCCCATTAACCCCAAGACTATGCCTTATGCTATCATGTGTTATAGATTTGTTTTCATAGTTATGATTCCCTTTACGAAAGATACAAATCAAAGATAAATAAATAAGCAGATTGTTTAAATCTGTGGGCATTTATATTTTTATAGAATCTCCACCTCCACCAGGAGTGGCTTTAAATGCCAATATTAAACAGTTCTTTAAAAACTTCTGTCGCCTTGACTTGGTAGGTGAATACAGCTATTTGCATTTATCTGACTTAGGTCCCTGCTGCTCAGCAGATGTTAAATTTTCCTGAGAAGAACAGGGAAAAACCAATTGATTTGCAGAACTTTGGTCTCCGTACTGACATTTACTCCAAGAAAACCTTAGCAAAGGTAAGGACTTTTTTCCTAGACACACATGGAGTGCAGTCCATCATGTTCTCCTTCTAAGAAGCATCATTTTCCATAAGAAACTTAATTTACTTTCTGTAGTATTAAGGAGATGAGCTTTCTACTTAATCTGATGGCATTTTATAAATAACAGTCCCTTATTTTATAATTTTTATGGTTAGAGGATAGGTATTTTAAAATTACTCTGATTAATATCTTAAAGAAAATAGAGGAAAAATGGAGAATTTTAACAGAATTAGAATATATAAAAGGAATCAAAAGTATAATGTATAATTGGAAACCATACCTGAAATTAAATCACTGAATGAGCTTAATAGACTGAATACAGAAGAAGGTAGCTTTACTGAACTCAGGTTAGTAGACATATAGAAACTGAAGGACCAAGTGGAAAAGAAATTGGATGAGAGTGGAGAAGATGGAACAGAGAGAACAGAGTTCAGGAAACACATGACATACAGTGAAAATAACTCATATTTATTATTAGAGACCTATAAGAGGAGAAAAAATGGAGTAGAAGATATATTTGAACATGTAATTGCTAAAATTTTTCATAAATAACACTGAAATTTGACTTACCCGGCACCAATGGGGATTGGTAGATGCTGGATAATTGTAAGTAAATTCTCTGTTAACTGGAACTCAGGCACCCAGCTGAAAAATTTTACCAGTTGCTTGAGTTCTGGTTAATGGAGGGAGAGTCTACTGTAAAAAGATACCACTCACAAAATTAAGAGAGACTAAAGAGATCCAAATTTGGACACAGAGTAAACCACACTCAGAAATATTATGCTTAAACTTGTCTTAAAAACTAGTATCTTAAAAGCAGCCAAGGAGGGTGGGTGGGAATGGAGTTGGAGAAAGACACATTAAATTCAAAGAAACAGTAATAAAACTGATAACCTGACTTTTTAACAGAAATGATAGAAGCCAGAGGACAATGTAATAACATTTTTAAATGCTGAAAGAAAAACTGTCATTCTGGTATTCTTTATCAAGTAGAGGTATCTTTCTAAATTGTAATTACAATAAAGACCTTTACAGACATTGAAAAGGTGGAGGAGTATATTCTCTTTCCTCATTTAATTACACACTGTAAGAAAACTAAAGAAGTTTTTCAGGGTGAACAGTAATGAACCCAGATGGAAGCGTATGACTCTAGAAAGGAGTAAGAAACATGGAAAGGGGTAGATGTATAGTTAAACATAAAGGAATATAGGCTTTTTAAACAGAAGGCATTTTGCAGGATTTATACCATGTAGAAATGACAAAAATAGCACAAAGAAGATTAAATTGAATTAAAATGTTACAAAGTTCTGACATTTCAAAATGTAATAAAAATGCTAATTCAGGGTAAGATATAATTTGACCAATCATTTTGGAAGGAGACTGGATCTAAGAGTAAAGAGTACCAGAAGAAGTCAACATGTGGGTCAGTATAAAAGATTTCCCCTTATTTTTAATTTTTAAAGAGGGTAATAGACTGTTTAAACCCAAAATAACAACAGTATATCATTAAGTTTACAATGTGTAAGCCTGTGTTAAAGACCAAACATAGCTCCAAGGACAGGAGCAGGAAATCAAAGTACACTGTATTAAAATTATTATACAGTATGTTAGGTGCTAAAATATTACTTGAAGGTACACTGTCACAATTTAGAGGTGACCATTGTAAATCTTAGAGCACCTATTTAAAGTCATGTAATTACTAAGGCAATAATGGAGATAAAAACAGAATAATATTCCATAGCAAAGTTACTCCACAAGAGGGAAGGAAATGCAAAAACAAGAAACACGTGGGAAGAGTAGAATGTAGCAAAATGGTAGATTTTCATCTGACGATAAGTACAGTAATAACAATTATAAATGGTTTAATACTCCAGTTAAGCAGCAGAGATAAAATTGGATTTAAAAAATCAAGAACAAGCATATGCTGTCTGTAAGAAATCCTCTTTGTTCTTTCTTTTCTTTTTTTTTCTTTTATTTTTTTTTTGAGTGGTTCTCTGGCTGGGAATCGAACCCAGGGTGCAGTGTTGAAAGCACTGAAGCCTAGCCACAATACCACCAGGGAACCCCCGGAACCCACTTTAAATATGAAGGCACTTCAAATGTAAAAGTAAATGAATGGGAAACCTTCTAAACATTAATCAAAAGAAGCAAGAGTCATATTAATATTGGTAAAGGAGACAACAGAACAAGTTATTTTATCAGAATTAAACATAGACACTTCATAATGATAAAGGAGTTTATTTAAGAGGACATGATTATCCTAAATATATATGCACCTAAAACAGAGCTTCAAAATACATAAAGCAAAAACTGATAGAAACGAAAAGAGAAGTAGGCAGACACAATTAGAGTTGGAGATTTCAGTAATCTTATTTTAGTAATTGATAAAACTAGATAGTAAGAATAAAAAGACTTAGAATGACACCATCAACCAACATGACCTATTTAGTATTCATAGGAAATTGTACAAAATAACAGAAAACGTCCCTTTTTTTATGTTCACAGGGAACAATCATCAAAGCAGACCCAATTCTGAACCATAATATGCCTCAAGAAATTTAAATAATTGATATTATACAATGTGGTTGTATGATTTCATATATGTGAAATCAGTGTAATTGGCTGATCACACAAAATTAAACTAGAAACCAAAAACAAAACAATAGAGAAAATTAAATAAATTAGGAGATGGTTATTTGAATATATTAATAAATTGGATAAACCTCTAGCCAGAGTGATTAAGGAGAAAATGCAAGACAAATTACTGATCAGGAATGAAGAAGTATATCACTGCTGATTCTACATATATTATTAAAAAAGTATGTTTAATAATTTTTATTTTTAATGTGGGTAGTTCCCTGGCTGGGAATCGAACCCAGGCCGCAGCATTGACAGCGCCAGCGCCGAAGCCTTAAGCCACTACACCACCAGGTAACTCCCGACACATAGTTTTTAACCTCACATGTGTAGCAGGTTAAATAAATAAATTAAGAAACTTTATAGACAAAACAAAATCACAGACTATAGAAATTTATCCAGCATTAACAGTCCCCATGGGTGCCGGTTAACTGAGAGCCTGCTGTATTTGCATTAGGGTTAAATTATAGCTGACTTATAGTATGCCATTAAAATACTGTTCCTTTGTAGCTTCAAAGGGTACTTTCAAATATCAAAATAATAGAAATAATATGTTTAAATAGCCTATGAGTTTTTGATAGGGAACAAGCATCTTTAAAAGAGGCCAGCCTTTCTGTTGCAAGTTCAGATTCCTTAAGTGTTCTCCTCTTGTTTACACAGAGACTTGTTTTGGGGGGTTGCATAAAACAGCCCCCTGAACTTAAAAAGGAATCCTGACAAGCATCATTTTCAGCCTTTAGGAATGAGTCAGTTATTTCTGGTTTTGTTTCTTTAGAGTAAAGGTGCTAGTGCTGGAAGAGAGTGGACTGAACAGGAGACCCTTCTGCTCCTGGAGGTAAGCAGAATCATGGTAGAGCTCCTTTATCCACATAAAAGGTAGGTTCTGAGTGTCTCTGACTAGCATTCTAAATATACCTCTGGAATTTATCCTGAAATTTTTTGATTCATGTAATGAATTTTAATAGAATTTTTGGGGTTATTATTTAAATATCACACTTAGAGGTGACATGCTGGCTGTCAGTAGGGGAAATCAAGCCTGGATATGTCTTATTTTGGCCCAGAATGGGGTTTTTGTTTGTTTGTTTTAAATCTGTTGCCAGCATTAAACAAATATTTGAATTTTGCCAGAATAGTCTAGATGTCTAACTTTTCCTCCACAATTAGAAGTTCTGAGAATTCTGAAATCTCATTCCCACAAAGTATTAATTGGCTGGCCTTGACTAGCATGTTCTTTGAAGTAAAGCATTTAATCGTACTCCAGTTTTTTGTTTTTTGTTTTTAACTCAGCCTACCTTAGTCAGTGTAGATTAGTTCCTTGGTGCCTATATTCATTTGAGAGTACAACCTCCATATTTCCCAGAAGGATTCCATAGAAGTAGCTAAAGATCCCTGCCTTTGAGAATACTCTTTTGTTTATGAAAGTAGAAGATGTAAACCAGCGATACTGCAAGATGTCTCAGCTAGTTTATTAAATGCATGCTTGGATTTCTTCATGTCTTTGGAGATTCTTGCAATTCTCGTAGTTATTTCTACTCTAAAGGGTAGGAAAGAGAGAATATTGGGTTCTGTATTTATCAGCCATTTTTGGGAAAAAATCATTTATCTTTAGAACAACAGTTGTTTAGGTACGATGAAGATTCTGTGACAGTACTTAGTATTTGTGGTAGAATGTGCCTGTGGGAGCTGAATTACAACCAGGAATGCTGTTGCCTGCAAGGAACAGAAAATCTGACCAGCTGTAACTTAAACTAAAAGGACATTTTCTTTCTGTTGTTCAATTGTATTTCTTTGGATTGGCAATTCCAAGAATCATTCCACTGCTCAGTTATCAGCATGTCCCTAGGTTTTCTATTGTGTTGTTCCTTCCACCCTCTTTTGTCTGTCCACGTTCTGTATTCTTTTCTGGTCATAGAAAGGCTGGTTAGTTCCAGGCCTCACATACCTATTCAAATCAGAAAGAAAGTTGGAAAAGGCACCTCTGGGGATTTTTCTTCTTGGACTCTTGGAAGGAAAAGCTTTCCCAGAAGCCCTTCATCAGTCGTCCCTTCTATTTCACTGATCAAAATGGGTCTCCTAATCACCTATTGTATGTGATGCTTGGAAAATAAGTACCTGGCTTTTTAGGTTCAGTAAGGGGTCAACCTCGAAGAAGTTGATGATTGCTATTGGTGACTTACTTACAGCATTATTTATATATACATAAATACTGACAGCACAATTCATAACTAGTAACAATGGAGGTAGTGACTTTACAGGGAAAGAGCCTCCTTTTCACTCGAGTATTCTATCTCACCCATACTAGTCTATCATTTGGAAAGCATGCAGTTCAGAAATCAAATAACCAAATAGAAGATTAGACTAGGTCAACAGTTCTCAAACTTTCTGGTCTCAGGATGCACTTAATACTCTCAGTTATATTGAGGACTCCAAAGAGTTTTCATTTATACAAGTTTGTCAGCATTTTCTATGTTAAAAATTAAAACAAAATATTTAATTGTTTTAAAAAGAACAGTAAACCCATTGCAAATTAATACAATACATACTGTTTTGAAAAATAGAAGTTTAGTGAAAGTGTGGCATTAATAGAGTACAGCTGGATTGTCATATTTACTTTTCGATCAGATACATTATTTTAGTTTAAGTATGCTAGGAAAATCTGACATCACATGGACAACAGCAAGAGTATCTTAATGGCCTTTCCAGATAATTATGGATATTCTTTGATATTACATTAAAATTTGACCACTGGTAGTTTCTGAAAGGTTAATTGCAGCATGAAATTCATTGGTCTCTCTTGCACTTGATTTTCTATTTATGAATGAGTGCGTAACAACTCCTATTGGTAAGTTAGAAAATACGAGTTTGCTGAATTATGTACATCTTCTAACTATTGATAGTTTCTTACACAATATTTTAAAAATCTCATTTGATGATATTGCCACCACTCTCATCTCATCAGAAAATGTCTTCTAAGAAGTAGGACAGGCTTTTATAGCAGATACTATTTTTCAGAATTCTAATTTTCCTTTAATCATTGGCAACAAACACTATCAGGTGTTTTTTTTGAAGTGACGTTTTGGAGAATCCTTGCTTGTTTTTTGAGAAAAATGTCTGCCAGATATCTATGTCTGTGAAACCATGGTGTGTTAGCTATTTGTTCTAGTAAAAATGGTGTTTGATGAAAATATTGGCTAGTTAAGCTTGAAAATCAAACTATCACACAAATGCTTTTCCTTTAGATAACCATCATACTTTGATGTTGATATTCAGTTCTCTTGTGTACCTCCTATTTCATAGCATCGAATATTAAAAACACAGGGACTTAGCTGTTTGGAATCAATAAAATTAATATTTTTTACTGTGTCATTAAGGAAATGTTTAAGTTGACTTATTTTGTTTTTTTTCCAGTATGTGGCAGTGAAGAATAAAGTGACTATTGAGGCATTCTGGTCCCACTGCCTTGATTCATGAAGGGGTCAGTGGTTCACACACCATTGCTTTTGCAGTGTAAATGGCAACGTACTGAAGAGGCAAAAAAGTCCTAGTATTATTACGAAAATAGTTTGGCTCTCAGTCCTCCTGAAAGAGCCTGGCTCCTAGACAATCCCCAGACTACAGTTTGAGATACACTGGGCCTGGTGATGATCTCACATTTCTGTATTCTTTTAGTTTGTTATTTTGTTTTTATTTTTTTGGTTTTTGCTTTGTTCCAGCAGCTCTGGTTCCTTAAAAAGTTTTAGTGATGTATTAACTCTTCTTTTTTGCTCTACTCTACTGTTCTCTCTCCCTCTCCATCTCTCTCTCTGGATCTAATTAAAAGAGTTCGTGAGTTTTTACCACTATTTTAATTAATTCTCATCTGCCCATCCAGTATCAGTGATACTCAAAGAGCTTCTTTTCTGAGTCACTTTTTATTTCAGGACTGTTTTGTCTAGTCATATCTACTATGGGTGTTCATTTAAAAGTTCTCAGTACTTGTGAGGGAATATAATATGCTCTTGTATTTCTGTTTAAAATCTTTGGGACCTGGGGAGAAATTTAGTTGTGCAACACCAACTGGAGCAATAGTCCCACTTTATTTCTTATTCTTGCTGCACACTGATGTTCAGAATTTTCTCCTCTATATCTAAGGTGAATGTATAGTAAATACAGAGTGAGATCAGAATGCTCATCAGCTGTTTACCCTGAACATATCTAAGAAAACCACAGTATCTTTACACAGTAGTGAATTTTCCTGCAGGTGGGCCTGCAGGTGGACTCTGTGCAGTGGTTGATTTTTAAACATGCAGTTGAGTCAACAGGTGTTGTCCACATTTATATGAAAACAAAGAAAAGACTTCCCAGCAGAATTGTTTACCACTGACACTTTCTATTTATACAGTTTATTTATTGGTAATTAATAGCTTAAGAACATGAAGTCAGATGAAAAATTTTAATGGATTTATAACCAAAATCACAATAAATAATAAATAGAAAAATCTGGAAGACTCGTTAAGATTTATTGTTTCCAATAATATCACACACCATTTTCTAGATAAGTATATCACAAAGGCAGCATCCCACATACTTCAGATTATTCTTGAGACCATTCACTTTTATTTTCAAAAAAGCCATATTGGATATGGTCTCTTATAAAAAGCACAGTTCTTGTATGGAATACTACAGCTTAATAACTTTGGTTCTGTTCATTTCATTGTTTTATTAGAAATATTGGAGGCATAATTTATATTTGGCAAATTAAAGTGGAATCTACACATTTTACACATGAATGTAATTTGAAAAAGACCTTTAATTGGTAGACATGAAGGAAAATATAAGGCTCTACCTTCCCTTTTTTAAGAATAAGTATTGAGTGAGATCAATATGATGGAGGCTTTGTATAATACTTCATTTGTAAAATGTGTGAGGAATTTCAGTTGTTTTCAGCTGAAAATGTGTCATCAATATAATAGTTCAAAATTGCATTGATAGAATGAGAATCAGAAAGAAAGAAGAAATGTAGCCATTCCATTCCATAGTGATTAGGAGAATTTTTTAAATTTGGAGACATATAAAAAAAGTTTAATAAGTTTGTTTGAAAAGATTATGATAGAGCATGCAAAAAAAAAAATCTCTATTCATAATCAGAAAATTAGATGGCCCCAGTTATATGTTTCGACCCAAAGGACTGTAGTGAAATAGAGTGATAGTTCTTTTTTGTTACAATCTGGGTCTTTTTTTTTTTTAAGCAGTTCCTTCTAGAACTATCCAAAGCCACTGACTATCCAGAAGAAACCCAGAATTAGTCTGTTTTTCAAGGCATTGAATGGGTAAGATCATTTGCTGGCTTGAGTTTGGAGGAATCCTCTACCATTCTAGCAGAAAAGCAAGCCTGGAGCAGCATTTGGAGCCCAGGGTTAAAACTTCACTGAGGCCAGCAAACATGGAAAGAAACATAATCAAAGTGCGTTCATTTCACAGTACAGGCCAACAATTCAGGCTCTAGAACAGGGACTTTTAGCCACGTCACTATTGACATTTGGGCTCAATAGTTTTTTTCTGTTGTCGGCTTTTACTGTGCATTGTAGAATGTTTTGTAACAGCATCCATGGCCTCTACCCAGTAGACCCAGTAGCACTTCCCCAGTGCTGTCAAAACCAAAAGTGTCTTCACACATTGATGAATGTCCCCAAGGAGGCAAAATTGCATCCAGTTGAGCATCATGACTCTAGAGGGAACCATGTAAGAGTAGCAACTTTGCTAAGTGACTGAGAGATTCTTTTTACCCAATTAATTCCTGGACTTTTGAGTTTTTTCTTTTTTGGTATGTGGGTAGCTCCCTCCCTGGCTGGGAATCAAACCCAGGCCACAGCGTTGACAGCACCAGCGCTGAAACCTTAAGCCACTACACCACCAGGGAACTCCCAATTCCTGGACTTTCTTAGCACCTCTTATATTACCATTTTTCTTTATACTATTCTGTTCTTCTCTCCCTTGAAGATTGCTTTTACATTATTTGTTGGAGTTTTTCAGCATTTTCTAAAAAAAAAAATTTTTTTTAAACTAGAAATTTACTTTAAAATTTTTTAATATTCAATTTAATTCTTAATTTCTAACAAAAAAACTTGGAGTTTAAATGGGATAGTGTTGAAACTAGTTCACTTTGGAAAGAATTGACATCTTATGAGTACTGAGACTTCTAACAAATGAACACAGTATATCCCTTGTTTAGGGCTTTCATTTCTCTCAGCATGTTTTATTTTCTCTAGCATGTTGACCTTACTCATTCTTTATTATATTTATTCCTACATATTTCATTTTTGTGCTATTTTAAATACTTTTATTTTCCTCAATTAACATTTTTTTATTGCTGGTATATATAGAAATACAATTTTGTTTTTCTATTCCCTTCTATCCTGTGACTTTGCAAAACTTGAGTTAGTACCTTTTTTGTAGATATCTTAGGATTTTCTGTATAAATAATCGTGTATATTAATAAAAATCTTTATTAAAATGTGTATACCTTTTATTTTTCTTGCCTGATAATATAAGGAAAACAATCACAAGATCTGCTTATTTTCTTATGTAGAGTATTACCATTTTCATTATTTTTTTTTTAATAGAAATCTATCTGAAGAACAGTCACAGGCTTCTGAAGTCATTACATATTATTTCCTTGTTGTCTGATACCAAAGTACTTGTTTGTTTCTGTTGTAGGCCCTGGAGATGTACAAGGATGATTGGAACAAAGTGTCTGAACACGTTGGAAGTCGTACTCAGGATGAATGCATCCTCCACTTTTTGAGGCTTCCCATTGAGGACCCTTATCTTGAGAATTCCGATGCTTCCCTTGGGCCCCTGGCCTACCAGCCTGTCCCCTTTAGTCAGTCAGGAAACCCAGTCATGAGCACTGTTGCTTTTTTGGCGTCTGTGGTGGACCCTCGTGTGGCATCTGCTGCAGCAAAAGCAGCTTTGGGTATGGACTCTCCTAAGCCATTTTACCAGCATGACAATTTCAGACAATGAGTTAATACATTCCTTCATATGAATGTTATCTCAGATTTAAATGTTATAAGCTGTTATGTTCACTTCAGTTATTAAATAACAAAAAGTCAGCTATAACCCTTTATTTTTTTTATTTTATTTTATTTTATTTTATTTTATTTTTTGTATGTGGACAGTTCCCTGACTGGGAATCGAACCCAGGCTGCAGCGCTGACAGCGCCCGCGACGAAGCCTTAAGCCACTACACCACCAGGGAACTCCTATAACCCTTTAGAGATACTATGTTATATTTAAAAGTACTGTAACATTTAAATTGAAGCACTTGAAATGTAATATAGTTAAAATTAAGAATATCTCTTAAGAATTAGAGGGATGCAAAACAGTTTTTATGGTATAGGTTGTGATTCATTTGAAATTTGATAGAATTGGCAAAAGAAGTCATTTAACTTTTTTGGGGGGTTGGTTCCCTGAGCAGGGATCAAACCCAGGATGCAGTAGTGAGAGCAGCAAAACCTAGCCACTAGACCACCAGGGAATCCCCCTCATTTAACACTGTTAAATTGTATTACTAATTCTAATTAGAACTCTGTCACACCACAGAACTCTTTCTTGGCATTCTGGTTGTTTAATCCTTACTGTTTTCTTTATTATCAGTCTAGCCAAGCAGAATTAGATAAAATATGGATGCAGTTTTGATTGTTAATTGATAGAAATTTAAAGATCTCTTTTATTTATGGAGAAAGATACTATGACTTGTAAGGTAAAAACAGTCATAGAAATTCATTACTGTACATGATTGTCTCTTAGCTTTGTTGTTTTGCTGTGACAGATAGGATCAAATCCTGAAAAAGGTTACTTCACTCAAGACACTGCTAATGTATTGGATTTACTAGTGGTTTACATTGAAGCAAATATTCATGTAAAACCAGGCCACTGTTTCATTTTTATTCTTGAACAGAGGAGTTTTCTCGGGTCCGGGAAGAGGTACCACTGGAATTGGTTGAGGCTCATGTCAAGAAAGTACAAGAAGCAGCTCGAGCCTCTGGGAAAGTGGATCCAACTTATGGCCTGGAGAGCAGTTGCATTGCGGGCACGGGGCCCGATGAGCCAGAAAAGCTTGGTGAGTCCACTGTTATACCCAAGGCCAGGGTTAAACAGTGTTGTATTTTCCAGGAGCTGTGTTGGCATTTGTAAGTGAGTGCAATGATCAGTATAAACTTGTCTCTTAAGATTAGTGTTTGGTATTTTTCTCTTATCTCTTATGCTAGCTAGAACTAAAAAGTTGTCTCATAACTGTTAATCATAGCACAGTTGTGAAGGATCTGATGCCTGTTTTTAGATGTAGGTTTTAAGCATATAAACATAAGAATACTGAAAGGACTTTAGCCATTATTTTAATTTATATGTTGCTGGGTAGATTGAAGTTCACTATTGTTTTTGGTTATTTTTAAATTGAGGTAAAATTCATATAACATAAAATTCTGTTTTAACCACTTAAAGGTGTATAATCCAGTGTCATTACTATCTAATTCCAGAACATTTTCATCATCCCAAAGCAAATTCCATACCAGTTAAAGCAGTCACTCCCCATTTCTTTCTTTCTTCAGCCCTGGTAACCACTAATCTGCTTTCTATCTCTATGGTTTTGCTTATTCTGGACATTTCCTGTAAATGAAGTCATACAACGTGTGGACTTTGGCATCTTGATTTCTTTTACTTAGCATGTTTTCAAAGTTCATCCATGTCGTATAAATCAGCACGTCATTCCTGTTTATGCTGAATAACATGCTTCAAAATATACCACATTTTACTTATCTAGCTCATCAGTTCATGGCTGTTCGTATTTTTTCCACTTTTTCACTATTTTAGATAATTCTACCATGAACATTCATGTACAGGTTATTTTATGAACATAAGTTTTTTACATCTTGAGTACCTAAGGAGTGAAATTGCTGGGTTATACGGTGATTCTATGTTTAACTGTTTGAGGAACTACCCAGCTGTTTTCCATAGTGGTTGTACTATTTCCTGTTCCCGCCAGTAATGTATGAAGGTTCCAGCTTCTCCACATACTCACTATTTTCCCTCTCTTTTTTTTTTTTTTTTTTTAATTTAATACTCAGTCTAGTGGATATGAAGTAGTATCTCATGATTTTTATTTGCATTCAGTTTGGGGAGTATTACCATCTCAATGGTATTATGTCTTAATCAGTGAACATAAACTGTGTTTCTATTATTTAGGTAGACTAACTTTTTCAGCAGTGTTTTGAAGTTCTTAGTCTTGCATTTCCTAGTTAAATTTATTCCTGTGTATTTTATTATTTGGATGCTATTGTAAATGAAATTGTTTCCTTTATATTAGGGGGAAAGCTTTTACTGTTTGATCATTAAGTATGATGTTAGCTGTTAAGATTTTCCTAGATTCCTTTTATCAAATTTAGGAAGTTCCAACCTTCTATTTCTAGTTTGGTGATTGTTTTTATTATTAAATAGTATTGGATTTCATCATCTACTTTTTCTGCATCAAAGGAGATGATTGTGTGGTACTTTTACTTTATTCTATGAATATGTTGTATTAATTGATTCTTGCCTGTTGAACCACTTTTGTGTGTCTGAGATAATCGCACTTGATCAGTCTAAATAATCCTCTTAATAATTTATTGGATTAAGTTTGGTAATATTTTGTTGAGGATTTTTATAGCTATATTTATAAAGGTTATTAGTTAGTATTTTCACTCCATGTGATAGCTTTGTCAGGATAATATTGACCCCAAAAAGTGAGTTAA
Organism: Lyroderma lyra; assembly: GCA_004026885.1. Classification (NCBI taxonomy): domain Eukaryota; kingdom Metazoa; phylum Chordata; class Mammalia; order Chiroptera; family Megadermatidae; genus Lyroderma; species Lyroderma lyra. Next base: position 23,552 of record PVJL010000760.1, on the reverse strand, counting down.
GAATTATTCTATTTTTTTGGAAGAGTTTGAGTTTTTGTGTTCATCCATTTATTTATTTATTTTTACTGTTCACTACAATTCACTTGTGAGGCCATGAAGTCCTAGGCCATTTCTTGTTGTTATTAAGTTTCTTTTTGAGTTAGTTTTGATAATTTTACTTTCTAGGAGTTTGTCCATTTCATGTAGATTATCTAATTTGTTGGAGAGACACACACACACACACACACTCTCACACACACACACACAGTCAACTCAGTTTTCCATCAGCTCATGGATAGGCAGAATGTTACATGTAATGGAATATTATTTGACCATAAAATGGAATGAAGTGTTGACATATGCTATATCAAGGATGAACCTTGAAAACTTGGTAAGTGAACGAAGACAGCAAAAAGAGACGTTACATGATATAATTCCAATTAAAAGAACTGTCCTGAAGAGGCAAGGTCTCTAGAGACAAAAAGTAGATTAATGGTTCCTTAGGACTGGGATGGATAAGGGTAGAAGTGGATGATAGCTAAACAGCATGGGGTTTCTTTTTGAGATGATGAACTGATCTAAAATTTACTATGATGATAGATGTATATATCTGGGAATACAATAAAATTCACTGAATTGTACTTTTAATGGGCTGATCATAATGGTATATGAATCATCTCTGTATAGCTGTATTTTTAAAAGTTCATAATATTCTTTTATATTCCTTTTTATTTCTGTAAGATCGGTGGTAATGTTTCCATTTTCATTCCAGATTTTAATAATTTGACCCACTCTTTCCCCCACCTTCATCAATTAAGATAAAGGCTTATTAGCTTTGTTTATCTTTTTAAAGAACCATGTTTTGATTTGATTGGGTCTGTTATTTATATTCTCTAATTTATCTTTAATGTTTATCATGTCCTTCTGTTTCTTTTGGATTTGTTTTTTCTTTTTGTATTAGTTTCTTAAGTTGGAAGATGGGATACTGATTTGAAATCTTTCTTCTTTATTAATATAGACTTTTATAGCTCTATATAAATTTCCCTCTAAACACTCCTTTTGCTGCATTCCATAAGCTTTGGAATATTTATTTTTGTTTTTTTTTGTTATTCTGAAAGTATTTTATTTCCTCTGTGATTTCTTCCTTAACTCATTGGTTGTTAAGATATGTTGGTTTTTTCCCGCATATTTGTGAATTCATTAGACTTCTGTTAAAGTTGATTTCTAATTTTATTCCATTGTATTCAGAGAAGATAGTTTGTGATTTTTATTTTTTTTAATTTATTGAGCATAGCATCTGTCTTGGCGAATATTTCTTTTATATTCTATTACTGAATGGCATCTTCTGTGTACGTTTGGTGTGTCTGGTTTATAGTGTTCAGATCGTTTACTTCTCTGTCTTTTTGCTAGTTGTTCTAACCTTTATTGGAAGTGATACCTTGGCAGCTGCTCTTCTTTGAGCCTGCCTGCTCTCGCTATCTTGAGAGTGTGTTGTATCCTTTTCTATAAATCTACTGCTTGCTTGACTTAAAAAAATAAAGTTATACCTTGTAATCTCCAACTATTATAGTCTATTTTTTCCTTCAGTGCTCTGGTTTTGCGTCATACATTTTGTGGCTCTGTTGTTAGATGCATAAATGTTTATAATTGTTACATCTTTTTAATGGCTTGACTTTTACCATTATATAATGTCCTTTTTCTCTTGTAAAATTTTTTGGCCTTAAAGTGGCATACAATTCCAGCTTTCTTTTTGTTGTAGTGCTTGCATAGAAGATCTTTTCCATTAATTTGGTTTGAACGTATTTGAGTCTTTGTGTCTAAAGTGGGTTTCTTTAAGACAGCCTGTTGTTTGTTGCGTTTTAGGATTTTGCAGACATTTTTAAGTCCTATGGTTCTGACCTGTAAAATCACAGGACTTAATAAAGCTATTTACATAGATCTTTCTCTCATCTGTAACACGAAAGAGGTGGTTAGATACCCTCTAAAATATATTGTTTAGCTATGCCAGTCTGTGATATTGGACAGATGATATTTTTACTGTTAAGGACTTTTAATTATTAGTTTTTGTTTAATCAGCCTTAAAGAGGAGTGGAATTTTAATACAGTAGCTTCATAAACAATATGTGGCTTCTCAAATGGAAATGTTCCTGTGTGAGAGACATATTTTCGCAGAAGGTAAAATATTTTATAAACAGTTATCAGTAGTGTATTCCCAATGTTTCTGACATTGTTCATTGTTTTTTTCTTTCATTATGAAACACTTTGTGATGAATACTCAAGATTTATTGCTATTATCCTACCTATTTAGTTCCATCTCTGTCTCAGCTATATGTAGTTGATACAGCCTGTGCGTTAGCTGCAATAATTTTTTGTCTTTTTCATTTATTCTTACAAATAAAGATAATGTAAGGTAAAATTAAAGTTGACAGTCAGTACTCCATACATGATACAATCTCACCTCCTGTTGCTGTATTCTAGGTGATTTGAGTAGACATCAGTGGAAGTATCTTCCAAGTCTAAAATCTGAACAGTTTCCATGCATTTGATTAGGGCTTGTTCTCTCTGCTTTCCTTAAGGTGCCAGTCTAGCAGTGGCAGTCTCATTTTAGAGCTATGAAAACATATTTTCAGGTTATCAAACTATTCACTCTAGCCCTTAGAGTAAGTTATTGACCTAACTGTTCTTAACATTGGTTACTTAATCCACTTACCAAGCCTTTCAATTAAAAATCAACTTAGAGTATTTACAGTATTTCTTATTTTCCTTTCTCTTAGGTGTTGACTGAAATTAGCAAGCCAAGCCACATCTCTGTTGTGTTTTGTTGATTCTGCACCAAAGACAGTGCCCCAGCTCAGGCAAGGAAAACCTGGGCCTATTGAATGCCTGGGAAAAAGCCTTACTTTCCTCAACTTTTTTGTGTGTTTTTGGTTCATTTGTAGGATCTTTTCGTTCCCTGTGGTCATGGAATTGAAAAGCGTTGGCAAAGCCGCCTTATTTAATTCAAAGAAGTTTCTGTAGTTTGCAGAATCAGGGACATGTTTTTACATGTAAATCTGTCTAAAATTTTTTGGTAGGTGATACCACAGAGCATTAATGGTTAAGAAACAGGTTGGAAATTTAGCCATTTCTAATTTAGTAGAATTTAAAGCAAAGAGGACCAAAACAAACAAACAAACAAACAAACAATCTAGTGACCTTAGTCCTTGTGGGGCTAGAGTCTTCTGATGGAAAGTTAATGTATGGTTTCCATAGTGTGCAAAGCTTGGTTCACACTGGTGCAGGAAGCACTGGAGGCTGTAAGGAATGATTCTTTGAAAATCATGAGCAGTAAAATTTATTCATGGTATCTGGAAGTAGTCTATCAAGTAACTTCCCAGAACTGTAGTGTATACTTGCTAATTGTTGGAACAGAATTTGTGTCCTTTTTCCATTTAATAAGGGCTAAGGAAATACCAGCATAATAGGAATATTTCTGAATAAGTTAAAAACAGCATTCTGGAACTAATGATGGCCTCTTAAAATTACTATGATCAACCCTTTTTCCCCCAAGAGAATTGGACTGCGCATGCATATTCCGGGGCCTGTCAAGAGTCTGCCAAAGACTTACTGTAACACTGATTTACTGGATGCAATGTGCTCCCGTGTATAATGCATACCCTTGTTTTTGGCCCAAACTTTCAGCGAAAAAGTATTTCATTTTAATTTTTTAATTCAGATTTTTATTTATATTTAGGTACTTGTTTTTTGTATTATTTTAAACATATTATAGTACAGGAAATTTTTTTTTTCTATATTTTTTAATGCGGGTAGTTCCCTGGCTAGGAATCGAACCTAGGCTGCAGCGTTGACAGCACTGAAGCCTAGCTACTACACCACCAGGGAACTTCCAGGTACAAGAAATTTTATGTAACGAATTACAAAACAAAAGAACAGATACAAGGTACATGATTTTTTTCTTTTTAAGTTTTGCAATGAAGAAATTAAAACCATTTTATTTGCAGGGTGGCAGGCAAGGAGAATGGAAAACTGGTACTTAAAACCAAAACTTTCTGATGGCTTTTAATAAAGGGTTTCTAAAGGTAAAGGTTGAGGGTTAGAGGGAATAGGCTGGTATGCAGAAGTGCTGATGGTGCAGATTTTGATTGGAGCTTTGGAATTTGGCCATCTATAGTAAGGGTCTTTAGCATCAAACCTTCCTGTACAACAGATTGTTCGCTTCTGAAAGGGTTCTGGTGTTCAAGTTCCAGTCATGTCTAGTTCTTTGGTTCCATGAGTGCAAAACTTTGGTTCCAGGTGCAGCTGGAAGTTAAAGGTCTCTTCCTCTGGGCAGGCTTTGGCTGCACGATTTGTGGTTTTGGTTTGCTGACACTGAAAGGCAACTTAGTATAGATCACTGATGGAAGAGATGCACAGGACAAGGTAGGGGGAACTAGCATGGAGTCTTCATACCTTTTCCAGGCATACCACTCTGCCCAAATCTGCATGTGTTCACCAACCTGGAAGCTCTCTGAAGTTGGTCCTTTTGGATTTTTATGGAGGCTTCATTACAGAGGCACAATTTGAGTAACTCATTGGTCATTAGTGATCGAACTCAATCTCCAGCCCCTCTCTCCCCTCCCCATAAGTGGGGTGGGGGCCCAAGGAATTTCATGTATAAAATTGTTTTATATTAAAAAAAAAAAAACTTGGTTATTGTATTCTAGGGTATTATTTTTGCATACAGATACATTATTGATTTCTAGAGTTACACTTTTAACTCATAAGCGTAAATGAAAGAGTTAGAACCATTTATATACATATGGAATTAATACTACTCATGTATAATGCACATTTAAAAATTTTTCCCTTACAAACTTGGGCAAAAAAGTGTGCATTGTATATGGCAAAATAAGGTATATTTCCTAACCTCAAGTATCAATTTTATTTAGTTAGGTACTGAATAGATTTACCATCTTAATTCTGGTTTAGAGAAATTAGAGATATTAAGTAATTGATGCTTTTATATCAATGAGTAGAATGTTCACCTAGCTTCTTTTTTTTTTTTTTTGCTGCTTCCCTGGCTGGGAGTCAAACCCAGGCCGCAGCATTGACAGTGCCGAAACCTAGCCACTGCGCCACCAGGGAACTCCTCATCTAGCTTCTTAAAACCCTGTGTATTGTAGGACTCCATAGTATATGTCTTGAGCCATTTGTCACACAGCTCTGTGTAGGGGAACCCAACTAAACATTCTAGTTTTCAGGAAGGTTAAGAACTTGTTTCTAGTCTGTCAGATGCTTAAGAACATCCTGACAATAATAATATTGAAAGGTCACTTTTTAGGAACATAAAGCCCAGAAAGTGACTGTTAAAATTCTTGTCTCAGATACTATTCATAGGATATAAATTGCCTCATTCTTTTTACCATAAGGATTTCCATAACATTTTTTAAATAAGGCACTCTAAAACACTGTGTGTGAAAACACACTAGGCTGGCGAACCTAAGGGAGCCCTATTCATTCATCAGACTTGCATCATGTGCATTGGTGTTCTCTCTTCCCTTTGTCACTGTTATATTTGAAGGGGCTTTCAGATCTGTTTCAAGAGGCATTGAAATACAGATTCAAACTTCTGACATTTAACCTCTAAAGACTAGCTAATACTGGGTACAATTTAATGACTTGCCTAAGGACTTAATATTTACTAGATGATAGGATGTGTATTTTTAGGAAGAAATTGGCTTCCATTACATAATATAATTTTCTGCCTTTTAGGGGACTGTTTTATCAAATGAAGTGTTTTGGTTACTTTACATAGATCACTTGTTATGGGCAGTTATATATGACATAGGTAATAACCTCTAATAATTGACGCTATATTTTGTGATGAGTTAATGCAAACATGGAAAAGTAGTTCATTGTTGGAGATTGTGACTATATGAAGCATAATATTAATTGTTCCAAGAGGATTGTACATAAGAAGTGCTATAAGAATTAACACAAGGGGACATGTAATTTTAGACCAAGAACAACTTTACAAAGAAAGTAAGCTTTGAGCTGGACATTAAAAAAGAGGTTTAGAATGTCATTGAGCCAGATTGGAGCAATGTAAACATTCTGTAGAACAATGTAAATGAAGGCACAGAGATGGAACTGGAAGGTTGTTCCTATGGTCGGAAGTAAACCAAGTTGGCTACAATACGAAGTTCAAATAAGGGCATGGAAAGCCCCAAAGGTAGGTTGGAGTTGGTTATGGAGAGTGTTTCGCAAGGCTCGTGAGTGTAAGTAGTCTGCATATTGCCAGCTTTATGGAATCCTTGAACTTGAATACAAGGAATGGCCTGATTGGCTCCTGGAAGTGTTGGCTGAGTTCTTACCATGGGCCTCATTTTGTTCTTCCCTGAAAAGATGAAAATTACTGGACTAGCAGTTCTCAAACTTTTTGGTCAGGATTTCTTTGATTCTAAAAATATCTAGTACCCTTAAGTGCTTCAGTTTATTGGGATTATATGTTTATATTTACTGTGTTAAAAATTAAAACTGAGAAACTTTTAAAATAAAACAATACACAGGTACCCATTCCTCCAGCTGACTTCATCATGCAGCCTCAGGAAACCCACACTTTACACTTGTGCAAGATGCGAGTGAAAAGGCAAGAAATAACCTTAGTGTGGCTATGAAAATTGTTTTGACTTTGGGGACCCACCAGGGTACCCAGACCACACTTTATGAATTACTAAATTAAAGAAACACCCTATCCTTGGAGAATATTCAGTTTAGTGGAGATACTATAAAAAAAGAAATACAGCTATAGATAGAAGCACATGTAGAGGAAACACAGTTGTTCTTGGGTTGGCTAGGGACGACTTTGCAAGGAAAGATAACTTTTTTTTTTTTTTTTTGCTTTTTGGTATGTGGGTAGCTCCCTGACTGGGAATCGAAACCAGGCCGCAGTGCTGGCAGCACCAGCACCGAAGCCTTAAGCCACTACACCATCAGGGAACTCCCAGGAAAGATAACTTTTTAAGCAATAATGAGAAGGGAAAAAAGAATGAACATAGGTGGCATATTCAGGAAATAATACCAAGAAGTCTATGGGGAGCAGGTACTGTGGCCAGGTGCAAGCTATATAGATATGTGTTGGGCTGATTTTGATGGACTTTTTCCAGGGAACATGGAGAAGTCACCAGAGAATAGGAGTAACATGATTCAGTCTGTTTTCAAATGAAACTGCTGGTGGTTTACAGATGATGTGCAGCAAATGGAGAGAGCGCACCTACCAAATAATCGTAGTTCCCTCTAGGGGGCATCATTACATAGTAGTCATAACGTACTTTATTAAAGACAGGTATTTACAAAGCGTTTATTTCTGTCCCCAAAGGTAGTTTTCCCAGTTTCCTCAAATCTTTGGTTTTGCTAACCATATTATTACTAGACTGAAAGGCACTTCATTGCAGAAGCTGGGAGAAAAAGATGGTGATCGTGAAGGAAACAGTTCCAGACTGGTGGATGAGAGGAAACAGGAGCTTAGCTCAGCTTTCTAGGAAAGATAAAAGAGACACAGATATCTCTCAAACGAAAGTAAGTTTAATGGCAGGGGCAAGTAGGCAGGAGGAGTAACCGATCGGGGTGTCACTGTTGCATCTGTGGGAGATAGAGCAAGGGCTAGAACAGAACCTGATTGGCAGTGCATTTCCTATTTCTGGTCTCTGAAGATATTTTTATCATGGATGCTAGGTAATTTGCTTGTCATCTTGATTAAGGTTCATTCAAGTTTAATGGGAATAGTAGTTACCTGTTGCTGCATAACAAATTACCACAGAGTTAGTGGCTCTAATCAGGGTACATTTATTATCTCATAGCTTCTGTGAGTCAGAAGTCTGTGCACAGACTAACTTCTCAGGCTCTCTAACAGCCATAGTCGAGGTGGCAGCTGGGTTGCAGTCTCATCTGGAGACTTCACTGTTAAAGAGTCCATCTCCAACCTCACTCCTGTTCTCAGAATTCTTCGACTTCCACTTAAGAGAACTGAAAGCCCCAGCTTCTGGCTGGTTGTCATCTGGAAGCTGCCTTGCGCTCCCGGAGGCCACCCGTAGATCTCTGCTATTTAGGCGTCCCCAGCATGTCAGCTTCTTCAAGTCATCAAGGAGAGTCTCTAGAGCAAGTGTACTAACACTGGCCCTTCTATTATCTAACATCCCATCATCTTTGTGATAGTCTGTTAGAAACAAGTCACAGACATTCCTCACACTCAGAGGAAGGGGATTATACAAGGACATGCAAACCGTGAGGCAGGAATGATGTGAGGCCGCTCTACCTAGAGTCTCTCCCGCGTGGTATGTATGCATTTTGTGGCATTTGGTCACACCCCCTAATTGCCAGTGTCCCTCAGTTCCCAACTTTAAAGTTGAGGCCTTGAGAGTCATACATGTCCAGAGTAGATCTTTATTCATTAGGAGGACTACCACATAAGCATGCATTTTCTATCATAGGGGGTTAGCATACTTTTTCTGTAAAGAGCCAGATGGTAAATATTTTAAGTATCTGTGGACCAGGCGGACTCTGTTGCAGTTACTCAACTTTGCCTTGTATTACAGAAGCAACCATAGACAGTGGATGTACCAGTTGACACCTTGTTTCATTAGTAACATTTTAAGAGAATGGGAAAAGGGCAGGTGATTTTATAAAATTATTTGGCCCTTTGCGGAAAAGTCAAAGATCACATGGAGAAGGGGAGGTCACAGATGACATGACCAAATTGGGAAGGCTCTTGGCAGTCCAGGACAGAATGGGTGTCTTTTATCGTTGTCACTGAGGCAGTGCTAAAGGCCACTGAAAGTGCTCATGATAATAGAGACATGGGACCTGGATCCAGTCAACTGAATTTTCTAATAACATGCAAATTGTCATTTAGTATGTATAATAAGCAAGGCAGTTATTGGCATTTTACATGAAACAATTTGTTTAATCCTTTGCAGTATACTTACGAAGGAGGTATTCTTAATAATTTCCTTTTGTAGAAAGGCAGCCTGAGGCCCCTGTCAGCTAAGTAGCTTGCCCATGGCCACTTGAGCTAGGAAATTGTGGAACAGGATTTGAAACCAGTCAGTAGATCCCTTTTTTTTTAGGGCAGGGGTTAGCATATTTTGGTCCTTGGGCCAAATCCAGGTAGCCACTTGTTTTTATTTAGCCCACAATATAAGATTGGTTTTACATTTTTAAATGGTTGTAAAAAATCAAAAGAAGATTAATACTTCATAACATGTAAAAATTAAGACATTCAGATTTCAGTGTTTATAAAGTTTTATTGGTATACAGCCACACTCATTCATTTTCAAGTTGCCTTCATGGATGATTTTGTGCTACAATAGCAGAGTTAAGTAAAGTTCACCCTTGAACAACATGGGACTTAGGGATGCCAACCCCCATGCAGTCAAAAATCCACATAACTTCCACAAACTAGGTCTGACAGTTACGTTCTCAGACTCGCCACTGTGCACTTAATGTTGGTGGTACTGTATAAATAATTCGGTAAAGTTTCATAACCTTGGTATATCTGAGTCTCACAGCTGTGTTTGTATGTACATGTGGCAGTGTCTTGCGGAATGGTGTTCATTATTGTCGCATGCTTTTGCGTGCTGTCTCAAGAACATCAGCTTGAATTAGAGCAAGGAACAAACATTAAATTTCTTGTTATACTTGGCAAGAATGGAAGTGAAATCAGGGATATTTTAGTCCAAGTTTATGGGAATAATGCCCATAATGAAGAAAACGGCAGTGTACAAATGGATTAAACGTGTTTCTGAGGGGAGAGAAAGCATCACCAACGGAGAGAGGTCAGGGTGGCCGATAATGAGCAGAACTGACAACAGCATTGCAAATATTTGTTGAATTGCGTTGTGTCAAAATCGTCAGCTGATTGTGAGAAGCATAACCGACTAAGTAAACATTGATGGAGAAACAGGAAAATCTTGGCATGAGAAAGGTGTGTGCAAAAATGGTCCCAAAGGAGCTCACAGAAAGCAAAGGAGAGTCAAAGTTTGCCGAGACGTTTTGGAGAGGCAAGATGATGTATGCTTTGGGCTATGCTATCACCGGTGATGAAACATGGGCTGTACCAATACAATCCTGAAGCAAAGCGTCAAAGTGCACAATGAAAGTCAGCCAATTTTCCATAGCCAAAAAGTTCCATCAGTCCAGGAGCTTATCAGGAAAGATACAGTGTTTATCAGACACCTTTCATGCCTGTGACCAAATAAGTTTATAGGCTTACTAATATTAAATCACTATTTTGTTACTATCATTATTTTGTCACAATATATTGCCTTTTTATATACTACTATATTCTGTTCTTAGATATTTTGCTTAGGAGTTTTTCATTTGTGATTATAAATTAAATTTAGCCTAGTGGCCTCTGATGTGTTCCTTATCTGTTATCCATATCCGGTTTGTGAATCAAGGTTATACGGGCCTCATAGAATAAATTAGGGGACATTACCTCTTCTGTAGAAAAGGTGTGAGATTGTAATCACTTTCTCCCTTAAAGTTTGGTATTTTCCAGCAAAAACATCTGGGCCTATGTTTTGATCATTTGTTTTAAAATTTTCAATTATTTCAGTTTTTCTGTTACAGGAGTATTCATGACTTCTTTTTCTTTTTAAACTATTTGGTACAATAGATTTTCTAATTAATTTGCTCATTTAATCTAACTTATTTTATTTGGCATAAAATTTTTCAGAGTACTTTGTCACTTCATGTTTACCTTTGCTTTATCAATAGTTAAGACTTTTCTTCCATTCCTGATATATTTGTTACTTCTCTCTCTTTTCTTGGATCTTTCAGTAGAGATTTATCAATTTTATTAATCATTATAAAGAACCAGTTTGGGGTATCTTGATTATCTCTGTTGCATACTTTAAAACTCTAATGTGTTTTTGTTTTATATTTCTTTGATATTTTTACTGTTGTTGTTTTTTTTTCTTCCTACCTAATCTGTTACTCTTTCTCTGCTTTCTTTTTTTTCTTCTTTTTTTCTTCGATTTCTTATGAAGGACATACATAGCTCATAAACTTGGAACCTTATTTCTTGTCTAATGTAAGCCTAAGTAGGCTTTATATTTAATTCCTTGTAGGTGCTATTTTTACTGATTCCTCCAATGACATTTCCAAGCACTGACAAATTTATCTGTATATTTAAAAATTCTAATTTCAGTGCATTGTGGTAAGAGAACTTGGTGAGAAAGTGTTACTGACTGAAATTTCTAAAAACTTGCTTTATGACTTAATTTGTTGTCAATATTTATTAAATGTTCTGTGTGAGCTTGAAATTAATGTATGTATCCTAAAATTGGTGGCTATAGAATTCTACACATATACATTAGAATTAACTTACTGTGTTCACGTGTTCTGTATATCTTAATTGAGAGAAATATGTTCAAATCCCCCACTGTGGTACACGTTTTCATTTTCTCTTGCCATTTTGTCAGTTTTTACTTTATATAGTTTGACACTTTTATTAGGGTCTTCAAAATATAAAAAATTAACAGTTTCTGATGAATTAAACCTTTTCTTTATTATGTTGCTATTCTTTATTTCTAATAATGTCCTATTCTTAATGCTTTTATTGACTGATATTACCATAGAAAGGCAACTGTTCTTTGGATTTATTTTTGCCTGGCATAGTTTTATCCATGCTACTGTATTTTGCATCTTCCTGTCCTGTGTATGGATAATTTCCTTAGATGTGTTTTACAATTTTGTAATTCTTCACCTTGTTAACATTACTTTGATCTTTTGAAATTTTTATTTAATCTTTGATCATCTCTTAATTTTCTTGTTGATGAGAGATCTTTGTGATTCCCTGTGTTATTTATTCATGTACTGCATCCATGGCTGTTCTACATTCAGGATTTGACAGCTCTCATATTGGCATTCATTGGGTTCTGAATCTGTCAATTAATGTTTCTGCTCTTTGTGGTTTTCTTTCTTTCTTGATGTTTGCTCTTTGTGAGCTCATTAGACGTCATCTTGGCTAAAATTGGGATTGGAAAAGTTGCTTGCAGCGGATTCTGCTTCCTGTAGCCAGGGAGGCAGGGATGTGGTTTGAAATCACATTGGCCACCCTTGGATTTCCTAGTCAGCCTTAAGTTGGTGGGTAGGATAATCGGATTTCATCCTCAAGAACCAGAGAAATGGGCATTTTTCTATTCAATAATTTTAACACTCTTAGTCAATTTTAAACATATTTGTTTGAATATGTTTATATATTCTTGTTGAATATAAATACTATCAGTCTTATCGTTTACAAGAGGATAATATATTTAAGCTATAGGAAAGGTTTCTATTTAAAATTGCATCAAACCCTAATGTTTGAAATATTTGTTTTTGTATAAAGTTCTGAAACCAAAAATATTTATCTGATTGTATTATGCTTTTGTTTTGGAAGTCTCCATTAACTTCTCTGTAGGATATATTTGACCTCCTTACTATTGCACGGGGCTATTGATTATGTGGCATTATCTTCTTTTTGCTTTCTCTCATCTGTCTTCCTTTTACCTGTCATCACCAGTGACTTACATCTTCCTTGCACCCTTGAGTCTTAATTTTTATTTTTATTTATTTTTTAATTTTTATTTATTTATTTAATTTTTGTATGTGGGTAGTTCCCTGGCTGGGAATCAAACCCAGGCCTCAGCACTGACAGCGCCAGTGCTGAAGCCTTAAGCCACTACACCACCAGGGAACTCCAAGCACCCTTGAGTCTTTTGGTCTGTTTTCCTTGAAATGCCCTTCTCTGTACATGCACTGCCACTGCCTGCCATATGCACATACTGCCAGCCGTTTCTGCCTAGAAAGTGCTTATGCAGCCATTTATCCTTCCCTGACTGAGACAGTTGTGCCCTCTGTGCTTCCCACAGCATCTCATATGTGTGTGGATGTGGTGGTTTGTATCCTGTCCAGCCATGATACGATGTTCTTAAATTTCAGTGACTGTCTATCTCAGCATTGTTTCTTCAGTACCTGACTCATTGTCTGTTAAATAATTACAAAAATATTTTTGCTCTTTTTACTAAAAATGTTTTTGAACTTATTTTTATACATACAGAAAAGTGAAACCCATCAGTACATTTTCACAAATGAAACACAGTCATTGAAACAGCCCCAAGACCAGGAAGCAGATTAGCACCCCACGCCTCTCCTCCTTGAACCTACTTTCTTACTTTCCACCCCTTCCCTGGTTAAGTGCTGTCCTGATTTCTAACATCTGTTTTTGAACTTTGGGCAGAATCATAAATTATGTGTTGTTTTGTGTCAGATTTCTTATGTCAACTGTATGGTTTTGAAATTTCATTCATATTACTGTGTGTAGTTGTATTATTTCAGACACTCATAGTTATATAATGGCTTTTTTTTTTCATACTGTATTCTTATTCTTTGTTTGTATTCTAGAAGGAACTGAAGAGGAAAAAATGGAAACAGATACTGATAGTCAGCAGCCTGAAAAGGTGAAATCTCTTTGAGTTCCCAACAACAGAAAAGCCAGAGGACATGCTTTTCATGGCGTAATGATTTGAGTTTAGTCCCCAGATCTTTTAGTCCCTTTTAGACCGTTTAGGGGGCTATAAATAATCCTATCAGCCATTGAGCCATTGCTAGGTTTAAGGGATGGTTCTCACAAAACATAATTTAAGACATTTTTCATTATTCACTATCTTGTCCTAATTTCTTCTTTGGTACCCCTTTCAGGAAGTGTAGGTTTTGAGTCCTATGCTTGTGCCAGAGGAGAGTTATAGAAGGGGAAGGGGTTTTCTATGAGAGTTAACTGCCAGCAGGAAGATACTTAGAAAAGACTGAGGAGCCGAAGATTCTAAGTGGCAGGGAGAGTAGACACTAAAGCCAGTGTGTGGAGGGCATCTGTGTTTGTGACCCGATCTCTGTTTCATAGGCGTAAATGCATGGTGCACTAGGCGGAACATGACTTTCCAACCTGTTCAAGATCAGGAGCACGTGAGAACAGTCAGTCACCTTTTGAGAGAATAGATAATAAGCAGGGATGTATGGTCTAATTACATGCATATGGTGTCTTAAAATTATATACAGATAAGGATGACAGTAAAATTAATTGCAGTTCTTACACTGCTCTAAATACTGTGCTTCGTATGCCACATTTATGAATTCACTTAATTCCTAAAACAGTGTCATCAAGTCAATGATAGTCTCTTCATTGTATAGATGATATTACAAACTTGTCCAAGGTTACAGGGATTTCACAATCAGCAAATGATACCAGATGTTGACCAGAGGATTGCAGTTTTTGGCCCCCAGAACGTGTTCACTGTTGCTCTATTGAGGCTTTTCCTACAAACCATTAGCAAAAAAGGCTGTACTATAGGGCTTTGTCAACTTTTTAGTTCAGCAGAATTTCATCTTCTTGTTTGATCGTGTGCATTTTAAATGCTCTTAGGAAAACTAATCATTTATTTAAGTAGCTCTCCATTTAATCAATGAATAAATGAATTCCCCTGACATTCCTTTGGACATTGTAACCCTGGGCTTACAGCAGAGAGGACAGGGACTATGTCCCTTGTGGGTGTATTATCTTGTTAGCAACTCAGATTTTGAGGTAGTGAAAGGTATTTCTCTGATTTATTGATTTCTTTTTCAACTTCTCTCTATAAGGCCCTTTTGAACCAAGTTCCCTTTTTGTCAAAAATGATAGAATTTTTAGTTATTCTATGAAATCTTGTAAAAGGGCCTTTTTTTGCTCACCATCTTCTACATTTGTACTCCTTCCAGGCAGAAAACAAAGGGGAAAATGAAACGGATGAAAGTGACAAAGCACAAGATGGAGAAAATGAAAAAAATAGTGAGAAGGAACAGGATAGTGAAATTAGTGAGGAAACCAAATCAGGTAATTTGAGGGAAATCTTGAGGTTTTATTATGTAAAACTAAAAGCCACTGGAGAAACGTGGGCAGTTTAATTGTGTAGGAATAATTCCTTATTTATTATAAGTTTGTGGTTGGTTTCTTAATGTAACAATAAATATGCTGTTTTGAGTTTCATTTTGTCGATGGATACTGGTGCTAATTAATGTTGGTCACTGCATCGTTTTCAGTAGCATATAGACAAGTTTTTCAGTGTTACTGACGTCACCACACAGCCTTACCATTTCATTTTCAGTGTCTGTTACTGGTGGATCTCCTCGTGCGTGTCTCAGAAGGCTTGCAGAAGTGCTCTGTTCTTGGCTTTTCTGATTTCCTCCGGACCCCAGGGGCTTTGCCCGAGCACTTCATTGATTGAAGAACAAACATATTGGTCTTAGCGCTTAGTTCCCCTGAACTTTCCTTTATATTCAAGGGAACTACACAGAGAGCTTAGAGAAATTAAGGGAAGACAAAGAAAATCTGTCTCAAATAGAGGCAGACTTACTATGTACAGTGGTTCGGCAAAACTCTCAAAAAGATCTGTGATGTCAGTCCTAGTTTGTCATGTGGCAGAGGTGAGAAGTAGGATGGCTTATTGAGCTTGGACACACTGCTAATAAAGCTTTCTGATTGTTTTTTTCCCCCTAGAAGAAAAGGAGACTGACGAGAACAAGGAACTCACTGATACTTACAAAGAAAGAGAAAGTGATATCGGGAAGAAGAAAGTAGAACATGAGATTTCCGAAGGAAATGTAGCCACAGCCGCAGCAGCTGCTCTTGCCTCAGCTGCAACCAAAGCCAAGGTTTGCCCTGACAGCCCTCTTCCAGGGCTCTCTCAAGCCATGAATGGTCATGTTGTGTTTAGGTTGTTGGGAACATTTAGTATAAAGAGACTTGCACCCAGAGGAGAGGACTATTCATTTGACTGGCATCTCTAGGTTGAGAATTCCACAGGCAGGAAGAGGACAGTAGGAGGTAAATCTCCTCCTGAAGGGTGACTGTCTTCAACGCAGTCATCATGTCGTTCAGCCTTGCGAAGACCACAGAAACTGAAGGCAGAGTTTAAAGTCTGTCTAATTTGCCTGCAGAACTTGTCATGGACTATTGTTCCAACTTCTACCAGATTGAAATATTTGTAATTTTTAAGACAAAAATCTGTTTCCTTGTATAAATACTTCACCGTGATCTTAACAGACTGAAAGGAGAGAAAGGGAACCTAAAATAGCTCTTTTTCTTCTTGAATTTGCCAGCTTTTCTGGGGGTGGCTTTCTCTATTTATAAGACAGTATTGGCTTCACAGCATACTTAAGAAGATCCCCCCCCCCCAGAATGCTTTGTTAATTTAGCATTTTAATGCATTCCAGGCATGATTATGTGGTTTTAAAAATGTTTTAACCCCTTCTCCATGTTACCCTCAGAAGTAGTTTCCTTCCACTGTAGGTTACCACATTTCATGCAGTTCTTACTAGAACATACCTGATGGTTTTATCTTGAGCTCTTCTTCATCCTTTGGTAAAGATGTTCTTTCATGGTCTGTTATTCCCTCAGACCACTCAGCTGCTGCATACTACTTCTCCAAATGTTTCCTCTGTGGAGGATGATTTATAAGGGACCCATAGGATGACCCAGTTCAAACCACAAGACCGTTGTTTTGAGTGCCTACTCATCAGACACAGGTGTAGATGGTGGGGGAGCAGGCCACAGTCTCCTCGGCTGACTTTTCCTGTGGTCGTGGGCTGGAGTTCTGCATGTTCATACTTGCCAGTCTCTTCCTGTTCTTCATTGTCTTTGATGCAATTTTAGGGAATCTCTTCTGTGCCACCCCCCACCTCTAGGAATTTTTGAGGTACACTCTTGTTTAAGTGAGTACTGATTGATGTGGACACCAGTTTGGGTGTTGTTTCACTTTTGTTTGGTTTTGTTCCTTTGTTGGGAGCATTTTTTTGAGTCTCTGTCTCATTATCTCTGAGCTGTTCAAGTTTGTATTATTCATACTATTGTCAAACCTTGGGGATTGTCTTGGGCATACTCTCTGAAGCTGGAGGCCAGGAGGGCTTTCCAACTTTGTGCCATTTATCAACCATCTTCCCAGTCTTCTAACTTGCAGTCTCAGGTCATCTTGCAAGATTGTGACACTTTACCAAGTTGTTTGTACAGTGCTGCCAGTGTAAACACACAGTGGCAAGTTCATGAACTTAATTGTCAGATGTAGGTCTGACTAATGACCATTCCAGAAAAAGAGTTCCAAAATTGCTTTGAAGGGTGGACTAGGTGCTGGCGTCGGTATATAGCTTCCCAAGGGGAGTACTCCAAAGGTGACTGTAGTGACATTTAGCATTGGGATATGTATCACTTTTTCTATGATGGGTCCATGAAATTAATTGTCTGACCTCATATAGTTAGTGAATATTTCACAAACTGAGCTCTGCTGTGGGTTCACAATCAGCACCCACATCAGGAACATAACATTACCAGCCCATAAGCAACTTCCTCAGATTCCCTTCCATTTATTTTTGCCTCCCATCAGGAGTAGTTGCTGGCCTGTCTCTTAACATCACAAGTTAGCTTCACCTGTTTTTGATTTCTTATAAATGGAATCAGAGTATGCAGAGGAATCTTTAAAAATACAAATATGAGCACAGTACCTCATTAGATGACCTCCCTGTATCTCTCAGACTAAAATTTCAAACTCTGTAGTAGGGAATGCAGGAGTTTTTATGAATTGGACCCTTTTCAGTTCTCGAGCATTGTTTCTTGCCTGTCTGTCCTACACTGTCTTTTGCATAATACTAGACAGAACCCAGTCTCTCATCTCCAGCTGCACATTTTTGAACACTATTCCCCCTCCCAGAGAACAGCTCTCTCGATCCTCCTTTGTGATATTTTTCTTCTCTGAGTTTCTATATAGTTTTCCCGAGAAAGAACTAAAATACCATGAAAAGTTTTACAATTGCTTCATGATGTTTGTAATGACTGATGAAAACATTATGCCCTCATAGCTAATACTATATGTGTCTTTGGGCACAAAAGTTTGTGTTTTTTGCTCTCCTGACCACCTTGTCACAGCTGTTTGACTCATTCATTGCAGAGGAACTCATTTTATGGTCAGTTTTCCTCGCCCTTAGATATTCCATACAAGAGTACCCAAAGAACATTTTCTTTCCAGGTCACTGAATTTGTACTCCCTCACTCTTATTTCTAATAACTGGGAATTGGATTTTTATTCTCAGAACACCTCCATTTCGTACTGATTTGTGAAGGGGATAACAGATGCTCGTGCTACATGACTTGGCACACATGAACTGTTCAGCGCTGTGTACAGCTGGGTCTGATACATACCACAGCACACATAATCATTTTTGTGCTACATGGTAATTAAGGGGTAAGGATTTCACTTAAATTACTGTAATTAGTACAACTTATCTAGCCAATCCAAGTTTTGTCTTACTCTCTTTTTGTTCTTCTGTGTCTATAAACAGCTTTGTTATTAAAAGTTTTCCTGATACATTTTAATTGTTTGTCACTCTGATAAGGAGTGGTAATTAGAGGTTCTGGATAAAGCTCCAAAACAGGCAGGGTGGGCACGCTTTCTGGCTTTAACCCATCTTTGCCAATGAGGAGCTTTCCAGCAGCATATTCTTTCTTCTCTTTGCACCTCCTGACACACTGAGGATTGACTTACCTGAAGAGTGGGACCTCGTTGGATTGGTACCCGAGATCCCTTTCATCTGGGTGATTAGGTTTAGATGGAAGGAAAAGTCCGGAACTATTGCTGGAATAAAATAGAAGTTCCAGAAACTAGACCATCCTTTCTTTTTCAGCAGCAGTAGGACTCAATGATAGCAGAGATCACAGTTTCTTAAGGCCACAGACATTTCCTTCAGATTTGTTCTACCACCACCCCATGTCCACACTTCCTAAAGTGGCTAGAGTGGATTTGTCTTCATGGTAACTGGATGTTAGTTCTGGAGCAGCAGGAAGGTTCTTTCTTACCCCTCAAAAATACCATTTTTCTTCCTCCGTTATGCCTGAAATTCTTTCTTGAGATAGGAAAATTTTCACTGTGCCTTTCAGTCTCAGGCTGTACCAGGTAAGTGTCGATTGAAATTGATTTATACTTACGCATTAATTATTGATACCGTATTTTTTACTTGATGATACTGGAGAAAATAGAAGGAAAAATTGCCTACAGTTAGCCCTACTCACTTTATCCTTATCTGACAAAATAGAAACTCCTGTTATACCAGCTAGAATCATTGCTTTGTTGTATAAAGTTCACCTCAACTCTATTCCAATCAAGTTATTTCTCTCAGCATTATTTTTTTAGGCTGATTCTCCTACATTCCACACATCTGTGGCACGCTCTGAGACCTCATCTTTTGTCTTAGGTTTTATAAAGACAATATGTAAAGGGTTGGGACGCTCTCAATAGCCCTTCTTTTGGAGGGCTCTGGTTTTCACTGTTTCCAGACCTTTTAAGAATCCACAGCCTGAGCATCAGCTGTGCTCCTACTCCAGTTAGTCATTGCTATGTAACTACCAAAAAATCTTTAGTGGCTTAAACCATAGTCATTTTATTATATCATAATGTTTACAAGTGAGAAACTGGAAGGTTCAGCTGGAAAAATTCTGCTCCATTACATTGGTTTTCTTCTTACTGGGGTGGTTTCAGAGCAGTTAGACTTTTTATATAGCAGCTTATAACTAAGAAAAGTGTCCCAGGTGACAAGAAGGAGAACTTGCCAGTGTCTTACAGCAGACTGGGCCCCCTGCCTGACACTTTATAACTTCTACCCACCTCCGCTGGTCAAAGGTTCTATCCAGATTTAAGGTAAGGGGATCAGAGACCACACTTCTAGATAGACGGAAGGTGTGCTCCCTTAACCCACCACAGTCTGCCATCTGGTCGCAAATTAACAGATTTCTCCCGCTTACAAAATAAACATCCCATTATCTCATCTTATTATGATAAATCAGTCTTAAGGCCAGAGGTCCAAGGTCTAACCTAAAGCATGTCCAGGTCCAGACGAAGCTCCTCAAGTGCAGCTCCTTGTGTGTTGGTCTTCTCAGTTTGAAGAACGGACTGACATAACAGTGATGAGACATGTAGAGGTTAACTGCACTCTCATTTAAGAAGTGTGCAAATGGGAGGCACAGAGCACCCATAGCAGTTCTGAAATCTAACCAGGCACATTTCCGTTTCTTGATGAGGGCCCAATCCTACCCCCTGAGAATTAGTCTCTGTACTTTCTGACTTGGCTCTCTGGCCTTTGATTCTCCCTTCTGAGTCTTCTTCCTTTTCCATTAGAAAAATAGCCAGGTTTGCTGCTGAGTGGCTTTCTTGACCAGCAATAAGAGTCCCATAAGGAAAGGAGAGAGAGAGAGAGAAACAGGAAAAGAAATTAGGACTAATCGAAAACTTACCAGATTTGATGGAAGAGTTGAGAGGCCCTCTTGTCAAGTAGAGAGGGTCTAAGAGGTACACCCTTAAGACTCTTAGAAACCTTACTGTGTACTCCCTTCAATAGGTCTATGGCCATACCTTGGGCTGTTACTCTCTGATCTTGTTTCACTGGTAATGCTCTGGATTTGATCTTTCTCCTGAAGCCATTTCTTAGTTTCAGACTCTTGCTGGGAGTAACCAGAGATGAGAAATAATTTTATTTTCAATCTGTGCTCTATTTATTCTAAGCAGTTTTTAACTGATAGTAACTGCTTGAAAAGTGCATAGTTCTTTCTTAAAAGGAAGGTTCCTTTCTCTGCTGGCTGCTTAAAATGAAAGAACATTTACATTTTGCTTTGAAGTCACTCCAGCCATATCTACAAAGCTCGTTAATTACCCTGTCTGTTTGCCATGGACCAGAGATGATAGTGTTTCCAACTTTGTATTACTATTTCATAAAGATCTTTAATTCTCTCTAACCTCCAGGAATATTTCCCTCTCTGTCTAAGCTCTCATCAGTGGTTTTCTTGAGGTCCTTTCAGCTTACACCCACTGCATTTAAGTTTTTGTTGAAACAACACTCCATATCCCGATACCAAATTTATTTTCTGATAGCAAAACTTAGTGGTTTAAAAAAAAAATAACCATTTTATTATATTTCATGATTTTGTGAAATTTACCTACAGTTAAGGTTATGACACCTTACTGAGTTTTTGTATAGTGCTGCCAACGTAAGCACACAGTGGCAAGTTCACGAACTTAATTGTTCAGATTTTGGTTACAACGACATTAATTCTGCTTTTGCATAATTGATTTTAACATAAAGTATGATTATAAATGGTTACTACCTGACGAGATACTTTAAGCCCTAACAATAAAGACATTTTCATGTGTAATATCACATAATGATTTTAGAGTTTATTGAACTTCATTTCATAGATGTAGAAACAGACCCACAGAAGTTAATGACAAGCCGAAAGTTATGTGATTAGTTATTGCCAAAACCAAAACCAAAACCCAGGTCTGCACACTTGCAGTCTGATGATCTCAATCAACCCAGAAACATAATCTGATAAAATTTTTCATTCTAATAAAAATGTTTTCAAACATTTTACAATTATAAACCCAATGGGTAGCTCAAAAAGAAGTGGGGGTTTTTTTAAGCACTTTTCATATACTAATTATAATTTAAGTTTCTAATTTTTAAGATCCAGAAAATAAACAATAGAAAAAAGAAGAAAACATTTATGCAATACTGTTAACTCTTTCCTGAGTTCTCAGTGTATTACCTTTCTTATTGCCCAGTTTTGTTTCTAGACACTCTTTGGAACTGAATTCATTTCCCAGCTCACTTAACTATGTCCCTTGGCAAGATATTTAACTTCTCTGAGCTTTACTTTCATTCTGTATAAAATAGAAATAATGTGTTTCTTGGTACATTATTATTAGAAGTAAAAGTAGCAGCATGAAAATGTCTAGCATGAAAATACACCATGGTGTCTAGAATGACGTAAGTGCTTAATAAACCTAGTATTTCCCCCTAGTTCCATAATATAGGCCAACTTGTACTATCTTCTGAGATTTTTTTTCTTAAAGCAGACATGAGTACTATTTGGGTCCATTAACAAATGTTGCTTTGTAACATTTGTCTGATTATTTCAGGGCCCTTTGAAAGCTTTGTCATTTTCTTCAGAATCTGTTTCTAAGCCTCTTTGATTTCTGCTGGACCTGGTACATGTATGTCACCAAATCCGTAAGTTAGCAAAATTTTTCTGAATCTTGGTAGCCGGCAGTATGCTATTCTGTGAAAGACGTTACTTCCTTGCCTTCTCTCAGATTAGAATTTTACCAGTAAAATTATGAATGAATAATCATAGAAGTTAAATCAACAAAAAGAAGGCTCTTCCTCTAGATCTACAAATACAGGACATAGAGACATGGTACTGGTAACAAATGTATTAGGAGTCAGCAGAATTCAGAAAGTGAGACGAACACAGGCCCAGGCCACTTCTTTTTTTTTTTTTTTGAGTTCTCTTTCCATCACCTTATATTTAGCTTCCCCTTCCTCCTCTCCCACCCCCCTCTGCTTTCTCCCCTCCCTAACCCACTCATTCCCAAATAAACATTGAACTATTGATTGTGTCCAAGGGTTGTTTGTTTGTTTGTTCATTTCTTTTCTCTTTGTTGCTTTCAGTTTTATATTCCCCATATGAGTGAAGTCATACAGTTCTTTGTTTTTTCTGTCTGGCTTATTTCACTAAGGATGAGGATCTCCAGGTCCATCCATTTTGTCGCAAATGGCAATATTTCATCTTTTCTGATAGCTGAGTAATATTCCATTGTGTATGTACCACAGCTTCTTTATCCAGTCATCTGTCGCAGGGCACTTTGGTTGTTTCCATGTTTTGGCCACTGTGAACAGCACTGTGATGCACATTGGTGTACATAAGTCTTTGCGGACAAAGGTTTTCAAGTCTTTTGGGTAGATCCCCAGAAGGGGGATTGCTGGGTCAAATGGTAACTCCATTCCCAATTTTCTGAGGAACCTCCACACTGCCTTCCACAGTGGTTGTACCAGTTTGCACTCCCACCAGCAGTGTGCGAGAGTCCCTTTTTCTCCATATCCTCTCCAGCACTTGTTATTCCTTGTCTTGTTGATAATAGCCATTCTCACAGGTGTGAGGTGGTATCTCATTGTGGTTTTGATTTGCATTTCCCTGATAGCTAATGAGGATGAGCATTTTTTCATATGTCTGCTGGCCATTTGTATTTCTTTGTAAGAGAAGTGTCTGTTCAGTTCTTCTGCCCACTTTTTAATTGGGTTGTTTGTTTTTTTGTTGTTAGGTCTTACTAGTTCTTTATATATTTTAGATATTAGACCCTTATCTGATGCGTTATTTACAAATATTTTCTCCCATTCAGTTGGCTGTCTCTTTGCCTTGTTGATGGTTTCTTTTGCTGTGCAGAAGCTTTTTAGTTTGATATAGTCCCATTCATTTTTTTTTGCTTTTACTTCCCTTGCCTTTGATGTCAGGTTCATGAAGTCTTCCTTGAGTCCTAGGTCTATAAGTTTAGTACCAATGTTTTCTTCTATACAGTTTATTGTTGCAGGTCTGATATGAAGGTCTTTAATCCATTTTGAGTTAATTTTTGTATATGGAGAGAGTTCACAGCTCAAGTTCATTCTTTTGCATATGTTTTTCCAGTTTTCCCAGCACCACCTACTAA